>JAPDSC010161058.1:310082-397559 GCA_026290005.1 Latrodectus geometricus
AAAAAAAAAAAAAAAAAAAAAAAAAAAAAAAAAAAAAAAAAAAAAAAGGAAAATAACAATTAAAATTTAATCAAATTAACAACTTAGCACATATGAATTTAAATACACAAAAATTTTCCAGAGATTTAAACTGTCAAACATCAGTTGAATTATATTTAAACATTTATTTTCATCTTTATAAATGGTATAAAATAGTCACTTTAATTATATATTTAAAATATATTTATACATAAGTTACATTTTTCAGAATTAGAAACATGCCCAATATCTAAACATAAAAAAGTCAATTTTAGGAAGGATGATAAGCAATATAAATTTTTATACTGTGCTTGTCAATTAGTTATATAGTCTCCACAACCAAAAAATTATCTACACTGTAATTAACAATTATGTTATACATTTTTCTCTCCAAAAATTATAAAGTGTATGGTTACCATAAATGTAAGTTGTGTAAAAAAATATCTCATTATATAAGGAATAAAACCAACTAAACTGAAAAAATAAGAAAGAAAGATTTAAGATTTTTTTTAATATCATTTGTCACACTTTGAAGAAATTTTATAAAATACTGCATACTTCTAAGGGGTAAAAATCTCTTAAGAATTTAATTTTAAAATTGTTTTAAATAATTTAAGTAGTAAACCATTTAAAATTCAATACTATTTTCATTAGTGCTTGAAATTACATTGATTACACAATGTAAAACAACAAAAGTACATTCTGAAACGATGAACAACAACTTTTATGATAAGCTGTATGAAGATTATTATCTTGAAAAAGTTAAAACAGATTTCGCAGCATCACAAGATTCATTTACAGTTGTCCTTTCACACATAGATATCCTTGGGAACGAACTTGCAGACAAACTTTCAAAAGAGGGATGCAATTAATCGATTTCAACTCCATCTACCCTTACCTTTCAGGAGTTGTACTCCCAGAAAAAGGAACAAATTATGGCAGATTGGAGGGTTCCTCCAGCTCACCACTGGTATAGGGGTGGGAAGCCGGGAATTTCCCTTGCCCTCGACTGTGATAGAGGTTTCTCAACTGCGCTAACAAGACTTGCCAGTGGGCACATCAAGTGCCTCTCATTTTTTGAGGGAAGAAAGAAGTACAACTCCTGCACAAAGGGCGGTGTTCACGAGGCTTCGCCATGGCACATTTTGGATTGTATGGGCCTCTCTAAGGAGGACCTCTATGCAACTCCCCTTCTTGTGCTGGACTTTTTAAGAGTCAACAGAATTCTAGATCTTTTCTGACTCCATCAGACTTTGGAGGATAAGAAAGAAGAAGAAAGAAGATTATTATGTAATGGAAGGGTTCAAAGCTAAGGGCTATGTCCCTCGAATGGAATTTTCTGATGACTGGAAAAATGAACTTTAAATTGTCTTATTATTTTTAATATTGATGTACTCTTAAAATAACATAAGGAAGATTTTTTTTTTTTTGCTAGTAATACTATTTTTACATATATGATTTAGTATTATCAACAATCAGCTATACAAATTTAATGTGTATAATCCAGGAATGGTTATTTTTTTAAATCTTTATGCAAAGAAGAATGTTTGGAACAGCTAAACTGTTAGAAAGGAACACTTGCTTGAGTTAGATTAAAAACCTGTGATTTCTTTAATTCTTTAAAGAGTTTAAATTTGATATATATATAATAACTATAAAGAAGCATAATTTAAGTAAAATTTTATCACAGTATAGAGGATTTTACATTTAAAGATTTAATAATTTAAACACATTTCTATATAATTAAGATAAAAATAATGAATTCTCAATCTTGTATATTGAATTTGCCATAAATTTTATATCTAACAATTTGTTTTATAAAAATGGCTGCAAATGTTTCATAAAAAATCAAAAAGATTAAAAATCATAAAATTTAATCTTGCTAATGAAAACATGATCATCTATCAAGCATCTAAATTAAATGCTAGAAACAAATACCACATATCTGAATGCATCATTCTATAAAGAGCAGTTGAAATTTATCCTACTACAACTTTCATGATGTCAAAAATTGACAATTACAATTGCTTCCAACTTATGGTTGCAGACATAAAATAAGCTCCAAATCAACCAGAAAAAAATAAATAAATAAAATGTATTGACATGACACACAATTTTAATAATAATAATCTAATTGCTCTATTTATAATTTGATCATATTAAGTTGATTTAATTCAGGGCTAACAATATAAAAAAACTTATATTTTTGCTATAAAATATCAACTAATAATTTCAGTAACATTATTATGAAATTATTTTAATGTATGAAACTACTGTGTGCTATACATATGGCATTTAAAATTTTCTTTAATTTCATTTCATTTATTTTTTTATTTTTTATTTTTTTTTTTTTTTTTATACAATCAGAAGATTTTATACTTCAGAAGATTAAGAAAAAATATAATATATGACTAGAAATGATTCTCAAATTTTTAACATGGAATATTTCAATGGATGGATTGGCACTTAAAAATTATTTACATTTGAAACTAAGTAATGTAGGATTTGACCGTGGTTTTGTTATTTGAACTAAATATTAGAAAAATAAAAGTAATATTAGCAGTCTCTCACAAATATTTTTTAAGATGTTTTTGAGAATAAAAAAATTAGTATGTAGCTTTAATTAAAATAATGAAAAAATATGCTAATGGTAACTTATATATAATGAAAAAATATGTTAATACAAAGAAAAACAATTTTAAGAATGCCTAACTCCACATTTGGTAGCCAAGTATCTATCATTCAATAGCTTGTAATTTTAATTTTAATATTAGATGTGGATGTTTGTAGAATAAAGAATTCTTTTTAAATTATAAAATTTTGTTGAATCAATTATAGAAAGTAAGCATAGAGTAACAAGTAATATTTTGATGTACTCAATCTATTATTTATTTTAAAGCATGATTTTTTTTTGGGGGGGGGGGAGTTTGCAAAATAAAATTTATGCAAAATTCAGATACTAGGTAAAGCTTTTTCATACTCACACACTATAAATTTTTAGTTCTTTTGACATAATAACTTCAAGCAAGAACAAGATTATGATATAATTTTTTACAAACACATATTGAGCTACCATTTTAATATGATTAGAATTTCTGTTTTTTCATATAAGTCTTTAAATTATACCCTAATAGAGGAGCTCTTACAACAAAAGTGTAAATATTCTAACATAAAAAATGACTATGAAGTCCATTTTTGGCTAAAAAATTTCCACAGTAGAAACATTATAAACTTTAACAAATTCGGATGTCATGATAAATAATGACTAAGATAAAACAATGCTTGTGACGACTATGATCTTGATAAATATGCAGTACATGGCACCAAGCATGACTTTAATATTGTGATAGTTCAAACATAAAAATTACAATTAGTTTTGCATAATTTTGAAAATATTAGAAACGAATATTAGATTTAATTAAGTATAAATAAGTTATAATAACTTTATGATATTATATAATAGTGTAACAATAATGGATATTTTATAGACAATTGTTGTGTGCTTAATTCAATGAACAATATTGAAAACACTACAATTTAAATAGAATTTATTAGAAATGTGTTATTTTTTGGTATATTTATTATATTACAAAGCAATATAAGTACCAATAATAAATTAAATATTAACTATTATATAGCTATTATTCTGCAATAGTTACAATTTCTGTATACATAAGGTAACATACATAAGGTAATTATGTACTATTTTTTCAAGAATATTTTTAAGATTTCCATATTAAAAACGTTGAATTTCTTTAGCTACTATTTATTAATTTTAAAATGTAAAGTTTGAAATGGAGAAAGTTAAATAAATATAAAAATCTAATCGAAATGGCTTAAAGTATTGCATATTATGTAGTCTAAAAGTCTTAAGATAAAAGTAACATTATATAATGTAAAGCTCAAAAACCTAAATTTTTTTTAAATTTCCTAAGTTGTTTTGAATAGAAAATATATGAAAGAAAATATACAACTTTTAAATTCATAAAACAATAATTTTCAAATAATATTTTGCTTCAATATATATTATGACTATAGAATGGAGAGAGACCCTGTATCAAAACATTTATATGAATTTCATAAAACTATAAAAAACACATTTCTACAACTTTTAAAAATGATCTCAATATTTAGCATCATTAAATAAAAACTGTATGAATAGTATAATATTTTTCAAACTACTTTTGCTCCTAATAAAAAAAAAACTATTTTTATATTAATTAAATATAAAGCTTACAATTGTACAATTTGAGTGCAAATTTCTTATGCATATTTTAACAAATGTATGTGATAATTTTAGAAACTGTAGATAATATAAAAAATTTTTTTATGTTGTTTTAAAATTACTACTTCTATCAATAATGTTCAACATGTTTTCAGTTTCATTAATTTCAAATTAAGCGATTTGAAAAAATGTAATGTCTCACCTTAAACATATATAATTAATTTAATCAGAACATATAATTAAACACACAATTAATAAAAAATAAAGAATAAAAAAGCAAAGAGGTTTGCATTTTTGTTTCATATTTGGTCTTATTTCCCACTGCCAAATTATTTAAGAATAAAATACAAATATTATGAATTTATGATATTTTCAACCTTAAAATATAACGTTTAATGAAATCAGATGCATATTTTACAATTAATTTAAAAAAAAATACAATTAAATTTGTAATATAAAATATTTATACAGATTTTCACAGGTTTTTGTAACTTTAATAAAATATTTACAAATTATAGAAATAACTCAAAGACAAGTAAAGATAAAATATAGAATACGAACCATTTTTAACAAGTTCCGGACATGTAAAACCTTTAAACTCAATATTTTTTTCACCAAAGAGAGTTTCCTAAAACACACAATAATTTCCCTTTAAGACCAAGTGGTCAAAAGAATAAAATCTAGGAAAGAGTACATAACTAAAAATGTTTTTATTAACAATAATGCAATAAAGTTCTTTAGTTAAGATTAATGCCAAAAAATAATTTTTTTAATACTTTAACATTTAGTGAAACATTAAATTATATATAAAGTATTATTTCCACTTTTGTCTGAAAGATATTTTGTTACTTCAAAGAAGGAAAGGGAAAGAAATAAAACTATTACAATAAACTAGTAAGAAAAAAGGTTTTATTTTTTTATTTGGTAAAGGTATTTAATACAAATTATAGAAAACACAGGGTTAATAAGTTTATAAAAAATAAATTTGACAAATTTTTGAGAATTTCTTCAGGTGTTATCATTTAACAAAATGGTAAAAACTACAAAATTATAACATTTTATTGCTCTTAATTACAGATATTTAATTCCTATTTTTGTACAAAAGTTACCCATATTTATACATTCAAAATTCTTTTAAAAGCAGTTTTCCATTTATTACTCTTTAAAAAAAAACATAAATTTGCAAAATAATTAAAAATTAATAAAAAATTCTAAAAAATAAAAATCAAACTTTTTAATTATTATATTTTATTTAATGGGGTGCAGAGTAGATCTACCTCTTCATGGTGCACCCTGGTAATGGTTTTCACAACTAGATGATATAAAATTTTGGCTATCTCTATGATGCCGATGATGGCATCTTCAATGAATCTGGCTGTCTTGCAGTGGAATGCGGGTGGTCTATCCCAGTCCAAGAAAGCGGAGTTAGTCCAGATGCTCCATTTATGATATTGATGCCTTTACAATTATAGAGACAAACCTTACTGGTGATAAACTAAGAGGTTTTTCTTTTGGGGATACTCTCTATATATCCTTCCTAAGTCTAGACAAGTGGCAAGTGGTATCCTGGTTGGAGTTAAAATGGGGCTGCTGATTTTCGTATAATAAAAGACATGGAATGTCCCTCTGACAGGAGTGAAGTTGTCAAGCTAATTTTATGAAAAGATGGAAAAGGTTTTAAAATTTTTGCTATTAAAAGTCCACATAACAATAAAGCTGACTTCTCCTTCCTTAAATCTTAGAGTCAAACCATCTTCCTTGGTGACTTCAATGCTCACTCCCCAAAATAGAGATACAATGACTCTAATGAAGCAGGAAAAAGCATACGGAACCTTAACTCTAGTACCTTCAGTTTAATTTATAGCCATCATGACCCTCCCACTTACCTCCACTACAATGAAATGTCCACTTCTCCTGACGTTCTTCTGGTCACCTCAGATATTAGTGAACACTCAAATTGATTTGTTATTGATGACCCGGGCTGCAATCACAGTCAAGTCTTAGCTAAAATTTCTCTGGGTTCACAACAAATGCAGCCCATTCTAAAATTTATTGAAATTTCAAGAAAGCTAATTGACAACCTTTATCACTATAACAGAGCAAGAATTACACCCAGACCTTATTGACTTATCCCTGCACCCAAGTAGAATCTGTAATTTTGTTAATGATAAAATTATATACTGTGCAAAAAAAGAATATACCTAGGGAAAATGTGAGAAACTATCGATGTTTTTGGTTGGAAGAGATCAGAGATATGAAAATTAAGTGTAACAAACTCAGAAGAAAAGCCGAGTTAACTCGCAGGCCTTCTGATGTTCAAGCATAGAGAAAGCAATCAGTACTCAAAAAAAAAAAAAAGAAAAGAAAAGGAAAAAAAAAAAAAAGTGTTTGTTGAAAAGCGAAAATCTTTCAATAACTTCATATCTGGCGTTTATAAAGAAAAGGAGGAAGAAGGAGACATTATAATTTCCTTTCTAGTATCAAAAATGAGGGCAAGCGCGATCCTAAACAACCTTTTCAAGTCTCTAATAAAATTATGTCCTTTGATATGGAAATTGCTAATGCATTTGTTAAACAATTTCAAAATGTCACCAAAAGGATAAACACACTAAAACAACTTCAAATTTATTGAAACGTGAGATTAAAACGTTTGTCACAGATTCTGGTGCGTGATTTTGGTGATGAGAGGGTGGGCACCCTCTCATCCCATCTTCGTCTCATCTTTATCCATGGAAAGAGCTCAAACAGGCTGTAAGTAGCCTTTAGAGTAGAATATCCCCTGGTGAAGATGGAATACATTCTGAATTCCACATGAAAACATCTTGCAAAAGCATGAAAACATCTTTATGGTTAAATATGAAAACATCTTTATGGTTAAAATATTGACATATTAAAATATGATGAATTGTGTAGGGTTCATCACACGTTTCACACCATGGATTTAGTTCATTTAAAAACAAATGTCTATGTGTGAAACGTGTGTGTCCGATACGAAGGCGTGTTAATCTAACGTCTGCACTTCGTAGTGGTAAAACAGGTAATGAGGTGATGGATGAGAAAATACAATGTAATTTATTGACAACCTGCATATTCCACGATTCCTGCCAAAGAGAATAAATTAATGATTTCACACCCCTTCTCACATCAGAGAGCGGAACTAATGGTAAAATTTGACCTGATGCAGCCTTTGCAGCTGCATCCGCTCTCTCATTTCCATCAAGACCTACGTGACTTGGTACCCAACAAAATAAAATTTGGTAACCCTTGCCAGCAAGGGATTCCAATACTCTGAAAATCTTAGACACAACAGGATGATTATTAAAACTATTGCCTCTCAAAGCTTCCAAAACACTCAAGCTGTCAGTATATATACAAAATTTATGATAGTCATCTTTATTCACCTGCTGAAGAGCATAGTAAATTGCTGTTGCTTCAGCAGTGAAGATGGAGCAGGACGGATGTAAACTGTAACTAAAACATGTATTATTCATAAAAATGCCACAGCCCACATGTCCTGCTGATTTCTATCCATCTGTGAATACAGGTCTGTATGATTGATACTGACAGCGATGAGAATAGAATAGCTGTTGAAAGACAATAGAAGTTGTGTCAGACTTTGCATATTGAGTAAAATGATACAATCCGGAATGAGTAAAAGCAAGTGTCGGGTTATACCAAGGCGGATGAGCAAAGTAATTTGGTGATACAATCCGCAAATCAGGTAGATCAGTCAGAGACAAATGTGATTTCATTCGTGTGAGAAAAGGTGGGATGCTCATTGGACGAGCATCGTATAGACTTTTAATAGAGGCATTTGGAACCATGGACCGTAATGGATGATGAGGAGTCGACATAACTTTAGCGTAGTAATTGAGAGACAGCTGCATTCATTGCAGGTCTAGTGGTAATTGATGGCATATCACATATAGACTCTAGACGGGTGATGTTCGAAATGCACCTGAACATATTCTCAAGGCAGAGTGATGAATAGTGTCCAATCTGCATAAGACAGAAGACCTTGCAGATCCATACACAACACATCCGTAGTCAATTTGGGATAAAATCAAAGATTGATAAACTCGAAGGAGTGATGAGCGATCTGCACCCCAAGATGTATTTGATAACTCCTTGAGGATATTAAGCGATCACTCACACCTCTTCCGCAAATGTAAAACATGCGGAAGAAAGGTTAATTTTCTGTCGAAAATCACTCCGAGGAATTTTACCTCATTGACTACAGGTAGTGGTGTATTGTTGATGTGAATGACTGGATCATTATGCAGGCTTGTCTTCCTGCAAAAGTGGACACAACAACTCTTTCCAGGAGATACAGTAAGGACATTTTCAGCACACCAAGCAGCTAATTTATTTACAGCAGTTTGTAATTGTCTCTCAATTAATCGCATGTTGGACCCCTGACATGATATTTGCAGGTCGTCAACAAACAATGAATAGATGGAGGTAGATGATGAAGGATGTTGCTAATGAACATGCTAAAAAGTGTGTGACACTTAAAATTGAACCCTGAGGAACACCCTCAGATTGATTAAAAGTATTGGAAAAGATTGTTCCAATACGTATTTTAAAAATACGGGAGCTTAAAAAATTCTGGAGGAATATCGGCAGATTACCCCAAAAGTTAAAATCATAAATCCTACGGAGAATTCCATAACGCCACGTACGGTCATAAGCCTTCTCTATGTCGAAGAAAATGGAGACCAGATGATTTCTTTGCACAAAGGCATTGCGCGTCTGGGTCTCCAAACATGTTATATTATCAAGAGTGGATCTTCCTTTGCGGAAGCCACTCTGATTAATATTAATACAGTTATTCTTTTCTAGGACATATACGAGACGGGCATTGACCATACGTTCGAGGGTCTTACATAAGCAACTCGTCAGAGCTATAGGTCGATAATTCAAAGGGTTAGAAGGATCTTTACCAGTTTTTAGGATCGGAATCACTATTGCTTCTCTCCAAAGGGATGAAAATTCATTTTCAGTCCAGATCCTATTGAACAAAAGTAGTAAGTTCAACAGGGAATCTGGACTTAAATTTCGAAGCATAAGATAGCTGATTCCATCAGGTCCTGGACTGGTATTTTTAGTCTGCTGTAATGCATTCTTCAATTCTGACATCCGAAATTCACAGTTGTATGGTAATGCTAGTCCCTGATTGAAACGAATTGTGTTTCGCTCAGCACGACTCTTAGTCCTTGAAAACGAAGGACTGTAAGAGTCAGTGCTTGAGACATTAGCAAAAGTTTCCCCAAGGACGTTAGCGATTTCCTTAGGAGAAGAATGTATAGTAGCTCCTGTTTTTAATATGGAAATGGAAAATTCCTTATAAAATCCATTGGCTGCTTTTGCTCTTCTCCACAACTGTTTACTGGATGTAGAAGATGTTATGGAAGAAACAAAGCGAGACCAAGATTCCTTCTGACTTTGACAACGAGCTCTGCGAGCCAATGCTTTTGCTCTTTTAAAGGCAATTAGATTCTCTGTTGTGGGGTATCTCCGGAATAACCCCTATAACTTCCTTTGTTTTTTATAAATTTTTTGACACTCATTATTCCACCAGGGTTTGCGATGCCTATGTGGTATAGAAGAACTTTTGGATATTGTTGCATCAGCTGCACTTATTATTGTTTCAGTGACTTTTTTAACAGCATCATTCATATCCTCAATCATGACCATTTTATTATCAACAACTGCCAATTGTGTAAATAAAGGCCAATCTGCCCGACTGTACACGTAAGTAGGTAGACGTTGTCCTACACTACTACCTCCAGTCTGGGAGATGACAAGAGGGAAATGATCGCTGTTATGCAGATCATTTCCCACTATTAAATTCAACAACGGCAGAAGTGATGGAGAACAAATGGCGAGATCGAGAGAACGGAATGTTCTAGTGGTTGTGTGGAAATATGTTTTCTCGTCGGTATTGATCAGACAGAGGCAATTATCAGAAATAAATTGCTCCATCTGACGACCGCGAGAATTAGTATCACTTCCCCACAGAGAATTATGTCCGTTAAAGTCACCTACTAACAAAAATGGTGTAGGCAGCTGATCAACTAATTCATCCAGTTCTTCTTGGCGGATGACATCATGTGGTGGCAAATATAAACTATAGACTGTAATCAAGCATGATGTGTGAATTCTCACAGCTACAGCCTGTAGAGTAGTAATTAATGGTTGTACAGTGCTGGGGAAGGTATTAGATGTTAGTATACAAACACCACCAGACACTGTTCCATTATTACCACCATCTCTTCTAAAGCAATTAAACCCACGCATGACAATACTATTGGTAGACTTCAGGAATGTTTCCTGAAGTGCCAAACACGCAGGGTTATGTGCTGAAGTTAGAGATTTGATGTCATCAAGATGAGAACGCAAACCATGGCAGTTCCAAGAAACAAAGGAAGCTATTATTTAAGTTGAAAAGCTCCCCTCCCTGGGCTAGGAGGCGTGTCATCCATTGACTCCTCGAACGATAAGTCGTCTTCCGAGGGATGAAGTGACACAGCATCAGCCTCCAGGAATAAGGCTTTCCGGGTGGTAATGGAGGGTCTGTAAGCACCCTCCTTAGATGATTTTAATTTCAAAGCCTTCGTAGATTTTGATTTAGCTAATGGAGCTTTTCCGTATATTTTTGAAGATGGTAATTTTGGCTTTGGAGTTGTTTTATGGGGTAATTTTGAAAGGGGAAGTGAAACCAAAGTAGTTTGTGCACCAGTGGACTTACATACTTTTTTGGTCGCAGTTGCATAAGTAACTCCAGGCTTTGGAGTACGTGAAGTAACATACGTCGAGCCTCAGGATATGAACATTTGTTATTAATCTTAATTGTGGTGATTTCTTTCTCCAGAGCCCATTGAGGACAACCTCGAAAATAGGAGGGATGATCGCCATGGCAGTTGACGCATGCCTTCTTCGCCGTACAGTTCGTGATATCGTGGCCAACTACTGCACAACGGGCGCAAGTAAGTTAGCCTCTGCAGGCAGTTTTCGAGTGTCCATATCGTTAGCACTGGAAGCATGGCAGTGGATATGGAATGTATGGACGAACGGGTAAATTTTAATACGCAGCTTTAACAGACTGCGGAAGATCTGGCGTCGTAAAAGTCAGAATGAGATGTTTCGTATCAATATACTTATCATCTCTTCTGACTGTTATACGTTTTACGCTACAGACCTTCTGATCCTGAAGATTTTCGAGAATCTCATCCGTTGGCGTATTCAACAAATCACTGGCAGACACAACATCACAAGAAAAGTTCAAATAACCATGAGGCAGGACAGTTACTTCCAAATTAGCCAACAATTGCATATTTGCAATTATGGCTGCTTGAGTCTCCGATGCAACTTCAACCAGTAAGTCCCCTGAACGCATTTTCTGGATTTTCTTCACCTCCCCAACACTACTCGATATCCTTTTTTCGATTAAGAAAGGAGACACAGAAGTGTGAAGTTTCCTTCCTTTCGTTTAATTATAAAATATTTTGGTTTTAATTTTTTAAATTGTTGCTCCCGCGGGAGAAATAAAATATTTTTATACTCCATGTGTATTTTATTAAAATTTCAGGACTGCATACACTTTCTGTTTGTCTACTGGTACACAATTCGTGCTATATGGTGTTTAACTGTGAATTCTATATTTTTGCACAGTGTTTTGTATTCTTTATCTCTTCGAATATGTAAGAAAATACATATTCGCCTGAAATATGGCCTTTAGTAAATCTATTGAAAGGAAGAATCATAAGTTTTTCTTTGACTGATATAAATTTAGCTTAGTAAAAAATTTGAAAAAGGTGCCTTTATTCCAAACATGTGTAGAATATATGATTGCTTAACCAATGATATCAGATATTAGAAAGAAAAAAAGAAACCAAGCAAATTTGTTCTTAAATTTAAAGTTAAAAAAAGCAAGTGTTGTATAAAGATGTGTAAGCCTTTAGATCAAACCTTGAACAATGCAGTTTATAAATGGTTTTGTCAATTTGGTTTTTCTGTATTAGTTGTACATGGAGTGAAAATTTAGGCTGCCAATGGAAAGATTCATCAAACAATTTAACAAAAGTAATTTTAAAATTAATTCAGTGTGGCTGTTTAGGTTCAGGAGGCATCATAACATAACAAATAAAAAATATTTGGTGAAAGCCTCATTGCAGAGGATAATACTGTTGGACTATTCAGAGAAAAGTTGGGCGTCATTTTAAAAACTGAAACACTACAACTTTCACAACTCTCTATTATATTGAGAGAAGCTTGTAATGGAGAGCATTAACTGAAAGTATGCAGTTATCTAAGGATGAAAACACAAAAGAAAGATAAATGAAGAAAGAATGATAAGTGAAGAATGAAAGATAAGTGAAGAAAGAAAGTCAGCTTAGCTATCAGCAAATGCTGATAATTGTTACTTATTGAAAGATAAAAGTAAGACAGGCTTTAAAAGTAATGAAGAAATTATGATTTCACAACTAGAATTTTAAAAGTGCATGGTTCATTTCAGAAATCACAATGGAGTGGTTTCATTAACAAGCAGTGACAGAAATCGGGAAATACTGTACAGAAGTCAAACACATTTTGGAAGATGAGATTAAGCCCTTAGTTTTTTTAATGACTATCCAGCACATCCAAATGCAGAGCACCTAACCAGTGATGACAAAAAGATAAGGTGTATATTCTGGCCAGCTAACATGACCTATCTAATCCAGCTATGGAACAAGGTGTCATCTATAAAGCCAAAAGTCTATATAAAAAGTTTTTAAAAGAAATTTTAGAAGTTGAAACAGTTATGAAAACAAAAAGAGGGCAGAATACATTATTGAATCAAAAAGAATACAATTTGTGATCAATGATTTATAATTTTACAGCAGCTGCCAATGAAATAAAACTTTCACCTTCAATAATTGCTTAGAAATTTTTTTTTTTTACTGAAGGTGAAGAGTGAACTAGACAACTGTCTTTAATATTGAAGATTTTCACATAACCCTACATAAAAATGGTGAAATTAATGTGATACTGGAAGACAGAGTTGTGGTTAGATGAAAAGATGTGGTAAATGAAATTAATCTAGACTACTATAATTCAGGGGTAGGAGTACTGAAATTTTTTTTTCAGGACAATATTTTCAAGAAATATCAGGACATTTTTCAGGACATATGTCAATAATTAAACAAAACCAATGTTACTTTTACATACTAATTTCTGTTTTATGAATATAATACATTTTAGAGAGAAGTATACTATTTAATAAATTTTGAGTTTTTAATTTTTAATACTAAAATATGAAAAATGATATAGAAATTCAAACTTTTTTATACTGAACATTTTTAAAAACTTATAAGTTACATGATATATGCTTTATATTACAGTAAGTTTATAAGTATAACTAATAATGTTCATTTTGAACTGAATGCATTAGCATTTAATTCCAATAATTTAACACTACTCTTTTTCAACTAATCATTCACAGATGCAGTCTCTGCATTAGCAGCAGATAGCATCATTTGTCCAACTTTCATATCACTCATTACCATCACTAATAGCACATGCTATTTTTTTATTTGCATCATCCAAAAGTTTTTGAGCTGCACGCTTATTATCAAGCAAATTTTTCTTTTCTTTCTTAAGCTCATTAATTTTTCTAACAAGTGCGATTTTTTAAACTTTTTTCAGAAGTACCTTTTATGTCTTCCTCCTCCTTTCTTTTCTTCTCTAATTGTGTTGCATCTTTTGATTTTTTGCATATATGATGCATATTCTGCATGTGAGTTTTTTTAATATAATGCATCATTTCTTTATATAAACATCATATTGCTCATCGATTTTCTCACAAATTGACCCCAAAGTTAACCAACTTCTCTCAACATAACGAAGGAAACTAAGTATAGTTAAGGTTTCTTCCAGTATTTCCAACTGAAAGGAATGATAATCTTCCCTTCTTGAAAGATATAGCTTGAAAAATTGATGAATATCTACAGCAAATCAATCAATAATACAATCAATACCCTTACATAGTGCTCCATGGATTATGTATAAGCAACACATACCCAAATCAATTAATAATGGTAAACTTTGTTCTTAATCAATTCATGATTTATTTACTTTAAAACAGCTAAATTAACTCTTAGTCCATTCATTGACAACTGCATTAATTTTTCTAAATTCAAACCATTATTTTCAATAAAATTAAATAAAATTTTTACAATTTTATTGGCTTATAATGTTCTAAAAAATGTGATTCGAGGTAACAAATGACATTTTTTCCTTGTTTATCAGACCAATAGATATAGATATCCAACTGTTTCTTTATTTGTATTTTAGTAGTTTCATCAAAAAGTAAAACAAAATGTGAAGTGCCGATATCCTGAAACAAAAGAATTTAGAAATATGAAGCTAGTCCAAAATTAATCATATATCTGACTTTTTATATCAAATAATTTGAGATTTTTTGCTACGGAGGAATCGTCAAAAATTTCTCCGTAAATGTTAGCAAAATCTTTCAAAGTTGAAAAAGAATAATTATTTTTTTATTGCCACCAAAACTAAAATGGTTTTCTCTGATGCTGTTTCGGGAAGCCATGATTTGTTATTCACTACTACAGTCAATGACGAGAATTCAGATGAAGTTGATGACTTGATAGTAAATAATGTTTGATTCTTGTAACAGCTTATAGCTTTCTTGTGTTTTAATCTGCATGAGCAAGCACTTGTCTAAAATCCATATTTAGAATATTGAATTTGCTTTTGCATATGAAACACTCCGCAGAATGAACATTGTCAACATTTCTTATTTAGTCTTAATTAGGCATTTATTCCCATCTTGCATTTCCAATCATTTATCGGAAAATCTCATTTTCCTCGGCATTTTTTAAAAAAAAAAAATTTTTTTCAAAAATAAATTTTAAACTTGCTAATAAACATTCTTCAAAACAACCATCAAGATTGTTCAAAATGACACGTTAAGCATTTCACGCATGGGCATAAACGTAGGCAAATAATTCTCCCAATTTTGCCATCATTATTAATTGTTGTATAAATACTAAAAATAGAATCTACAGTAAAGGCAAAAAATAGAATTTAATGGTTAAACCAAACCTAAATTTTTTTGATGTCAGACATTCGTAACCAATGGCAGAAAATCAGGTGGAGACAAATGTTTGGCAACCCTATTTCCTGTTTGAAAAAGAACAAAACAGGGAAAAGAATTTGAATAGAAAGCAGTTGAAAGAAAAAATATATTCATTCCACATGAAGAAAAATTTACCACTGAAAAATGTAGAATTATTAAAAATTAAACTTCCAAAGGAATATAATAAAAAATTAAGGAATTCCAGGATTTATTTCGTAAAATAAGGACATTTCAGGACGTTTTTTAAAAAATCAGGAATTTAAGGAATATCAGGACAACTCCGAGCCCTGCATAATTTAACAGAGGAGAATTTTGAGAGTATAATAAAGTTTTCCTATCTCTAATTAAAATTTTCAATGACAGCAATAGGAAACATTTTTTAAAGGATATATATATATATATATATATATATATATATATATATATATATATATATATATATATATATATATATATATATATATATATATTTCTGCAAAATATGCTTTGCATATTACACTGTGTGCTACCAAGTAATTAACTAGAAAATGAATTAAAACTATTAATTTAATATCTACTTAAATAGAACTATTGATAAAACACAAAACACTAAACCAACAAAACTTGAAATTTTTAAAAAAGGAAATAATAAATTACAATTCCTTCTAGAGTATACACTGCTGGCCATTAAAATTGCAACATCCCAAGGAATCTTATGGATGTTATATTCACATGAAAGGAAAAAGTTCGAATAGGTAGATGATTAAAATTTCATTGTATTTGGATGACACAAGAGAAACACCTAAACCACTGCATAAAAGAAAAGCTATGTAATGGATTTCTCATTTGGAAACCACTTTGTAAAGATGGGGTTTTCTCAGAATAACGTGTTATACCTAGAAAAATAAGAAATATTCACAAGCAAGTGATGAAATTCAGTAGAGACAAGATTGTTGCTTACTAATAGTGTGGATTATCATTCCATCATATTAGTGGAAAACTAAAATGTTTTACACAAATTGGTGCAACTAGAAAGGAAATTAATAACATCTTTACTTTAAAGATTCTTTTTAATAATGTTGTAAGCAGAGCAACCAAAAAATTACTCTTTGTTAATTGCTTTTGAAACTTGAGTTTTAGTTTCATATATTTCATTAATCTCTATTGTTTAGTTTATAAGTTGCTATTAAACTTGTTACATGGAAATAAAGTTTCAGGTTTACATATATACTCATTTTACTTTACAAATATAGAATCGTTGAATTTCTGAGGATCATGCTAAATCTCACTGCTCTCAAGAAAATGCAAAGATCTCACTGCTCTCCCAGGACTAACACAAGAAGAAAAACATAGATAGATAGGTTTTACAAATCTGTACAACAGCATTATGCATCATTGATCAGGAAATAGGCTAGTTTTTGACATGCCTATTATTTCTTGAACAATGTAATGATGTTTATAGCAGAGGACTTTCAGCACAGCAATCATTACTTCAATTTCTCTTAACAATCAAGATAGAAAGGATTAAAACAAGCAGTAAAACATGCAGTACCCAAATGCAGAGATTGATATAGGAGTACCATATTATCATCTTTTCAGATGAGTTTTGGATCCCATACAAGACTCAGATGGCTATATAAGTGTCTGTTGGCTAAAAGAAGAATGCCTAAGGTTTAGTGGGATTTGATATTGTCATAGAGTACCTGCTATCAATGCGACATTATGGGTAGCTATTGGGTACACAACATATATCTCTCATTTAGATTGATGGTAATTTTAATGCCAATTAAATTACAACAACATTTAAAGCTAATGGTTATGGCTTATCTTCGAGGCTCGCATAAAACTAACAATAAAATAGTGCAAAATGACACTTGGTACAGCGTCTTGATATTCTTAAATACACAATGTGTTTGTTAATTGTTTTAACATGCAGTCTCCATATCTTTCACCAATTGAAAATATCTTGTCATGGGTGTTTGATCTACTGGAACTCCACTCTTTTTGACTACTACAGTTGATGAAATATGATCAGACTTAAAGCAACATAGAATGAATTATCCACATTTCTATCATCCAAGCTTAGTTTGACTCTATATTTAAATTGGTAAAAGCCATCTTAACTGCCAGTGATGACAACTGTTTCAATGTAGACAGTAATTGATATTATATTTAACTATGCCTAGTTTAAACTCAAATTTATTTATAAGTAAAATACAAATTTATTTAATTAATTATTAAATTTTAATTTATTTGGCCAATCACAAAAATTTTTTTTTCCCATGTTACAAATATAAAACAAATAAATTTTCCCACCAAAACATAAACAATTACAAGTATAACCAATGGAATGAAAATTGAAATTCTTAAATTATAAGTTAATTTTTTGTATGCAAATTTATATTACCAATTATTAGCTTTAGATATAAGTATAACTTGCATATACATATTCAGACAGTAGAAGGTATCTTTAATGGTGTTAATATTTTATCTAATACTGTTTATTTTTAGCATTAAAGATATAAAGTGGTTGTTCAGATGGTTAGAGCAACTGAAGCTATTGCTCCAGATTCGAATATTTAATAGTAAGACAAGTGGTTTGTTTGTCGTTTAATGGTCACTTTTTGCACAATGAAGGCTAATTTGAATGGGACATATGGTGTAAAAAAGGATTCCAAACCAACAACAAACAAGTAAGCCAAAAGTAGAATTCGAACCCATGAACTGTTGATCCAAACAATACAAGTAGATGAATGACTAACAAGATTATTGTACTTTTTTAAAAGAATAATAGTGAAATGCTTTTCTACATTTGAAAAAAATAATGCCGCTCAATGATGTAGTTTTGAAACAGAAAAAATAAGTGATTACTTTAACTGATTCTTCCAAAAAAAAATAATAAATAAATAAATAAATAAAAATAAGAATTATTAATAATGATCTTTATTTGGAGTGTTTACATATAATGCATACTAAATAATTTTCTTAAATGTTTGTAAGAATAAGCAACTACTTACTTTTTTTTATAGAAAAGATAAAAGATTCTTAATTATCATAATAATAATCATTTAAAAAATAAAGTAACAAAATTTGGATAATAGTACAATAAACTTACTGAACGTAGTGCAACCACAGCTTGAGTACACACACTACTTTGTCTCTCTTGAGAGGATTGCTCATTTATAGCATCAAATATACTATGTGAGTGAGGAGGTAATAGTCGAACGGTTTGCTTTATAAAAAGAAATATATGTATATATACACATCAAATATAAACATAAGATATAATTGTGAATAGTAAGATAAAAAATTATTGTAAATGATACAAATGAAAGCTTGTTAAAAATTAAGAATACATAATATCAGACAAAATAAGTAAAATTGGGGAAAAAACAAATCTAAAAGTAATTTAAAAAAAACTTAATTTCAATATTTTTTCATATTTGATGAAATGTATAAAATTTCACAACATGTGAATATTCAATATTAAACTTAATAGCAATAAAAATAAAAGGGTGAGACAGTAAAACTCTTTGATTTTATAAATCTTTAATTTTTATTGTAGCAAAAAAAAAAAAAGCAGATTGAAAAATGCAACAAGTTTAATGAAACACAGGAAGTTATTTTGAAAAATAAACATTTAAAATTCCCTCTCATTTCTTCCAAAGAACTTTTGAATTTCATTGTGTATTCAAAGAGTCTCATCATCTAAATTTTAACTTATAATAATTACTAATACATATCTACAGCCCAAAAATTTTTTTAATTAATTTCATTTTTATATAGGATGAATTTTAAATCTGAAAATGTGCCATAAGAAACATAAAATATATATTTTTATGATTTATAAGTTCTTAGAGATATTAGTCAATTTTTTAACTGCAAAGTTTAAAGATGAGAAAATTTTTTAATTATATAAGATTTGTAATATATTATATAATATTGAAAATTAACAAAAATATTGTATGCATAGTTTAAACTTAATTAATAATTATGTAACACATTATTCTAAAAAAATTTACACCTAATAATTTAACAAAAAGAAATATTAGAATATAATCCTAGCAATTATTATATATATATATATATATATATATATATATATATATATATATATATATATATATATATACACCTAAGTCTGTTTTTACACGGTCTTTTTGTACACGGTTTTGATATAACACGGTTTGAAAATTGAATATTTTTAATTTTTTTACACGATTTTATTCCATTTAGCACGATTTGAAATTTTATGTACTTAAATTTTTTTTGTCAAATTTAATTTTTGCGAAGTATGTTCATATCACAAAAAAGTATTTATGAAAGAAAAAAGTCTGAAACCATCGATAGTATCGATAGTTTGCGAACACTAGCTTAAAGATTTAAGTGAATTCCCCTTTAGCGCGTACAAACAAGTAGGGGAATTCCCTTTATGTGCATACAATAAAATTTACTGGTCAGAGCAATTGAAACGTGTTAATATTTTGTGAACTGTCAATGCAATAAGACGTGTTTGGTAAAGAAACTTTTTGCAGGCAAATTTGATTTTCCATTAAATTTAATTTTAACGCATTAAGATAAAAGGTAAGCCAAAAAATATTTTGTATTTATTCAGTTATTTACGAATAACTGATGACGACAGCAATTAAATTTATGTTGTTGTATTTATGATTATCACTTATTCTATTTTATTTTATTTTTTACCTTAAAAATTGAATAACCTATTCTTTTCGTTCACAACATAGTTTTTTAGTTCCTGAACTTGCCATACATTTAATTTATATTACTTTTAAGATTAGAGTGCATATCTTTTTTATCATTAATTACTATGCTTGTGAAAATAAGCATTATATATTTGATTTAATAAAATAAACATGAATTCTTGTTCTTAAAAATTCTTGTTTTTCACTAATTTTAATAGGTTTTAGAGATTAGGAACAAATCACCCATTTTTGTATAAGATCAATGTCTTTTTTTACACGTTTTTTTTTTACACGGCTTCTTCTGGAACCAATCTACCGTGTAAAAACTACCGTGTAAAAATTAGGTGTATATATATATATATATATATATGAAATTGCTTAATTGCTTTATATTAGTTGAAAAGAAATAAATATAAGAATAAAGTCATCCAAAGTCATACCAATTGGAAAAAGTTTTTAAATTACCATAAATTAACAACCTCAATATCTAGTTATTTGTGACACTAAAAAAGATTCTCCTTTAAATAATTATTTAATTAAATAAAATGACAATTTTAAATAGCTTAACAATACATAGGAAATTTATAAAACAATTATATATATAAAAGTTTCAATAGAAGGAAGTAGACATAAAATTAAATATTACACTTGAATCTATACTCTAAAATAAAATGCAAAGTACTACATTGATGCAACAAAAAAGTTGAGGGTAAAGAAAAATAAGAATAATGCATAAAAATGCAATTTTAATAAATGATTTACAATAATTACTCCACAAGAGTGACCAACAATAGGGGTGCAAAGAAAGTAGCTATGAAGAAGGAATTGGAAAATCTCATTAACATCACAGTTTATAGACAACCTCTCACAGCTATAGCTAAAGGTCTAGTGGTTAAATTTTCTTCACTGATAAAAAAAGAGATCTAATATCAGATTCTTTACAATGGATGAAGTTAAGTTTTATTTTGTCATGAAGAATTTCTGTAGTAAGTAAATGAAGTAAAATATTTGAAATCACAACATACAAAATCAAAAATTGCAAGAGTGTGAAATTTTAACTAGGAGATTGAGATTGGGGTTTCAAAAGTCAGTGATTGCGCCAAATCATGACATTTAGGTACAGAGATCTATATAATGCTTGTAAATTGTGTAAAATGCCTAACAAATCATTGGATTTCACCCAATTTTCTAATTACATTGTTATGGTCTAAATCAACAATTTGAGACAGGTTTCTATTGTGCATGCAAAATGTATTCAGAACATTAAATCAAATAGAATATTTAATGTTACTTCAATACAAATTAGATTTATACATTCAGTGCTATCAATTTCCTAGATTAGTATTGGTATATATAATTTAGGTACTTTTTCATTAGCCAGGTCAAAATTCAGCAAATAATGAAGAATTTTGCAAAATTTCTTACAACCATAAGTAGAATGTTCATTTGGAGCCACATTCACTATTCTTTGAGTTCATTCAAAACAAAGCAAATTTTCCTTTCTTTTTTCTATTTTTATTTTTGTTTTAAAAAATAATGAAAATTTGGGATTTAGCCAGAACTAAAAAAGATGCAGTCACCTTTTTTCAAGAGAAAGGTATATTGGCAAATAATCCATCATGCAATTAGAAAAATGAAATGAAACTGTCTTTTTGTAATGGAGTATGTTGGCAGTGCAATCTTTCATTGTGCTGCAGGAAGAGAATTTGTAATAGTACACAGTTTGAATCGTCCAGATTGAGTTTTCTAATAACTTTCAGCTTTATTTAGGGCTGGAGCAAAGAGATGGCACCAATCAAGTGGTATGAAATATGATATTCCGCAGATTATTTTGCCATTTGCTTTGCTTGACGACTTGGCTTGAGTTTGGTTCACAATTAGCAACAGTTGCGCCCAGTTAACAGAAAAGTACCATAATTTTTATGACCTATTTATCTTTCATTAAAAATAGTTGCATTATTTTTGTTAAGTGTGCTTTTCTGCTATGCTTTACCAGCATATCACTATCCTGAATGTACTATTATTTTTGTATTGCTTGTGCAATTAGAATTTAGATATTTTGCTGATTAGGTGTTGCAGTTTTACAATCAAATTATAAATACATAAGATTAAAATTTAATCGCTATTGATTGCATACACATGCTGATTTGTAAAGTGGGCATATCGCTAATGTTTAGAAGTGACAAATTAGAGAATCACGAGATTCGGTGGCATGTTTATATCACTCGTGTCCAATAAATTGAATTATTATTATTTTCTACTACTTCAAATTGTTATTGGAAAAGACTTGGTACTACAGTTACTTTATTTTTGTAAGTAATGACACATGTTTTAAAAGAAATATTTTAATTTCATCCTTTATCAAAATTTAAATGTATATATAATTATTTTATCATATTGTGATGAATGAACTAAATTTGTTTTTCTTGTTTTTATCTAATTATTGATATATTATTAGTTTTAACTTATCAAGTTTTATTAATAAAAATGAAATATTTTATAGATATTTAAAACAATAGCTAGAATTTGCTGCAATAAATATTTAATAGTCATAGCTCTGCTTATTATTATATATACATATTTTTTGGCAATTAGCTTAATTGTGAATCTTGGTAACAGAACTGTCACTCACATTTACTTAATTTATATGGACTCATTAATGTGATTTGTTTGCAAAAGATGAATTTGGAATTCTTATTTTCAATAGCATATTAATTAATATATTATAAATCATTTATTGATAATGCATTTCTAACACAACATTATATCATGCAATGTATATATATATATATTTCTCCATACAGATATGTCACTGATTTATATGAAAAAATCAATGTTCATAATCAATTAGTCATCTATTATTATGATCACACTAAATTATAATAAATGAATTAAATCTTTAACAACATAAGATACCAATTTGTGTATATATGCATGCCAAATCCGTACAGTTTTTGAGAATATATTTTAGTACAATTATTCTTGGAATAAAAATGCAAATTAGCTGAGAAATTTGTTAACTTAATATTATGGAACACAATATGAAAACTGTTAAAAAATTATACAAAAGGACAGGACACAATTAACATTAAATTAAGGGACAAATTATTTCATAGCAGCTGGAGTGATTCCTTATTCATATTTCTAGTTTTCACTTGAAAGCAACTAAATTTTGTTGCCATTAGAAACCTGATAAAATGAATTATAATAATGACAAAATTAGAGATTTTAAATAAAATAACATTAAGAAACAATTTGACAGTCAAAAGAGGCAAATGTTTTTCCAATGATTTTTACTCAGAGAAACAAAATTTGTAGTAATGGATTAAAGATTAGTTACAAAACATTAGTTTATTGTAAAAAAAAGCATTTAAATTTATTTTAATCAATAAAATAAAAAGTAAAGACTCATATAATAAAATAAAGATAAAATTTTTTAATGGTTTAATAAATTTATTTATTTTAAACATTTTAGACTTCTAAAAATGAAAATAAATTCTTTGTAGACAACTGAATTAAATGATTGACAGACAGAAAAAAATCTGAAATAATAGATTGAGTCCTACAGGAGAAAAAAAATGGTTCAAGCAATTCCTCAAAGTTAAAAAGAAAAAATTTATAAGCTAATCAAATTTATTTATTTTTAGCAATGATATAAATCTTTCAGAGTAAGATGTAAGATTTTGTCTGTTTTAATTACAACTTATATCTTAAATCAAGAGATATAAAATGTTCTGTAACTTGAGAAAGAGGATTAATTTACTACATATTTGATATTTTATGATTTCCTTTCTCATGACACTTAAATAACATACATTTTTAAAGGGGGAATTTATAGCTGTCTATTAAGTTCAAATCTAAACCTTCACAAAACAAAAATTAATGCAACAAAAGCAATATATTTATAAAGTTGAAATATGAAAATTCATGAAAAGTGAAATTAAAAAACAATACCAGAATTTTAATAAAGGTTAATAGAACTGACAAGTAAATTGATTTCATAAAATAATCAAAACAATGTGTTTATGTAACTCATCCAATAAATACTTCAATCAAACTGGAACTTAATAGTAACTCACGTGGAACTTCAAGCTAGTTAGAATGTATTATAGATAAATCAAACACTGAATGACATCTTTCAGTTTAGACACATTTTTGATGTTATTACATTAAATAAATGACCAATAAACATTTGAGGTTCGATAATCAAAATGACCTTTAAATGATAAATTAAGAACAAACTTGGGTAAAATATTATAATAACAAATTGATTCAATAATTAGAAAATGAATTAAATGAATTAGTTTAAAACACATTCTGATAAATTGATGTATCTCTCAACAAGTACATAATATAATTTGCTTATAAAAAAAATAAATTCTCAAAACTTATAAGACTTACCATAATTTATTTGTAAAATATATTCAAGTATCCTTCTCAAATTTTATTATTATTTTTTTTTTATTTAAGTGTGATTTTTCTAATCATATTTTTATGATACAAACTTACAAGACTTCATGAAAATTCCACTATGATAGATATTTGAAAGTGGATTTTATTTCTTAAATTTTAGAATAATCATGAACACATGACATTTTAGAAGATCATTAATTTACAAGTACATATTATAAATTATTCGATTTAGTTTCTACAATTTAATTTTTTGTAGGGAAAATGTAGGCAATTAATGATTTTAATACCCACATATTGTATGCCACCAGACAAACATTTTAGAATTTCAAAATTTTAGATTAAAAAACTTCAGAGTGTGTTTTTTAATCTATTGTTATATAAAAAAATTGAATTTTCTTTTGCTCAGATAAGAAAAATACATTTTTTTTTTCAAGTCAGACACCTATTGAAATTTTATAAGCAAAAATTGACACTGTTACAATCATATGTATGTCGGTTATGTAGCTTGAGCTTGCTAATCTAATATTTGAATCATGAGAATCACAGCAAACAAGTATTAACAGTTAAGATGATTGTGAAAACAAATCTGTAACCAAGAACTTTTGTATTTGTCCTCAACCTAGGGTAGAGGCACAGGGACAGAATGGGTATTGGTGTTTGAATGAAAAGAACAGTAGTTTTTCTGGCAGAAGCACTATGGATTGTGGAAGTCCAGCTTCTGGTAAATGTAAAATAAATATTTTCATAAGGAGTTAAAACAAGTTTTTGTGTTTAATGTGTAATAAATATAACACCTTAAAATAAAGTGTTTTGTATTACTCAACTATCTAGAGGATGACAGGATTGTTACAAGCTAATAGTGACACTTATCCCCAAGATTGGCATGCAGAATAATACAAAATAATTATATGCTAATTATGGAAAAAATAACAATTTCTGCAAAATAGTGAGTCTATGTTTTGAATGTTTATCATATTTTATTAAGAATCAATATTTGCTTTAATCAATATAAGAATGAGGGATTTGTTTTAGAATTTTGTTGAGTTTTTAAACTTTTGTTTAAGTAATACATTTTTAACTCTTAAGTAAAACAAAAATTTATAACAATTAATAAATTTTTTTTACTTAATACATGTGCAATAAAATTAATAGAAATTAAATATTTAAAATAGCACGATTAAAAATGAGTAAAAATGTTTATTTTATTTCAGAATGTTTTGACATCAATATGAAAGTGTGATCAGTTACTTGATATTTATTCATTAATATTCTGAATTTTTTTATTTTTTAAACCAATAATTACATTTAATTAAAATGAATATTTTCATAATTAGTTTATTAATGCATATTTATATTTGAATAATGACTTGCTGATAATTGTGCATTTCTATTGGCAATTAATTTAAAAACTGGTATGGTTTAATAGTAATTAATAAAATGTAGTTTTTACTTAACCACTTACCAGTTTTGCCTGAACGCCGCTCGGGTGCAGCGAAAGGGGACTTTTCTGATTTGCCCGAAAGCAGCTTGGGCAGCATGTTTTTTTTACGCCGATCCACTGATTTAACTGGCTTTTTCTCATTTTATTAGTTTCCATTGCTTCTAATAGATGGCTTATTTTTGAAATGTGCTTATTTTTGGACATAATATGGCAGAAAAACGAAACTGTTAAGTGGTTAATGTGTTATAAATATCAATATCTTATACCACAGCTTAAAATTTTCACAATCATTTTGATATATTTATTATTAACTTGTATGTGTGTGATATTAACTAGTTGATTAAGAAAATATATTAAGGAAGTTAAAATGCTTTGTACTAGTTTGTTTTGTTATAAATAATAAGTTTGAAATTTAATAACGCTACAGTTAGTCGTAATAATTTGCTATGATTGTGTTGTACTTTTAAGTAAGATAACTAAATTTAGATTTTTAGTTTGGATTCATGAACAGAAATGTGAAATATTACTACTTATTTAACATAGCAGTGAAACTTTTAAATATATTTTTTATTTCGGAAATGCTTATAGAGGTATAATTTTTGTATATGATAATATAATATTTTTTGTATATACTATATATTTTTTCAATAATACTAATTCACATTATTTTTAGTTGGTTGGGTTTAGTGATGCTAAGTCCAAAAATGACAAGCTGCACCATATTATTTTTAAGTAAAATAAATGCATATTACTAAAAATTATATTGTTTTATTTTTTTAAGTTATGTTCAATAAATAATGATCTTTGATACTCATTTATTGAATTTAGGTAGAAATTATAATGTATATATATATATATATAGTTATTGAATTTTAATTCATGAATGTGTATTAAATTAAAAGGATTTTGTAGTGTGTTAAAAATAGAAATTATAAATTCTTCGATTTCAAATAAGTATTTAAGTAAAACATAGAAAATCACATAGAAATAAATCAAGAAAAAATTGAATTCGACAATTAAGTAGGTGTCAACTAATCCAATTTAACAGTAATTTGACAAATGAAGAAATAATTGCAATTAATAATGAAGACAATAATACATTTTAAAAGCAATGATAAGAAATAGCGATTATACTATCTTACGTTTCATAGTTGTCTTAAAGAGGGAGGGAAGCAAATATGGGTAGAATCAAATTTATTGTACTACACATGAAATGAGGGAGAACAGAAATATGTACAGCCTGTGGTTTCAGAATGTAGAAGGAAACAAATTTTAAAATCAGTTCACAAAACACTGACAAAATAACATCTGACAGCCAGAAAAATCAAGGAAAAAAATAGCAATTTCTTTTCAGTGAGAATACATGCCAAGAAATGTAAAATTTGTGAATCCTGTCACAATTGTCAGCTATGAAGGAAAAAAAAATTGAAAGACAGAAACTCTATAGAAGCTGCTGGTAGACGAGAATTACTCTTCCAAATGGTGAATGCTGATATTTTAGGACCAATTGAACATAAATCTTCAAAAGGACATTAGTATGTGTTGTGTGCTGCAGATCAATACAGTTGTAGGTCAGAATAAACTCCTATCATTATCAGACAAGAAAAAATGTGATATAACCATCTTCTGCAAATTATTTACCCTCTTGTATGTGTTACAAAAAAAGATGGAACAATTTGTTTATGTGCAGATTGTTGTGGACTGAACACTTGATCTAAGATATATTTCTATTTGTATTGGAAAATTCAGAAGAATTATGTTTAAAGCTGGTGCAGCAAAATATCTAACAATAATACATTCTCAAGAGCTACAGAAATTTCATTGTGTTAAAATATCCGAGAACAAACACGTTTTATTCTGCCTAAAGCCAAATGTCAATGAAAAGTAGTGTCATTCAAACTTGCTGGTGCTCTAGCTACTTTTCAAAGTATAATCAAATACTAAGATCACATATTACAGAGGAAGGAGTACTGAAAATTTTTTTCAGGACAATATTTTCAAGAAATATCAGGACATTTTTCAGGACATATGCAAATTAAACAAACCAATGTTACTTTTACATACTAACTGTTTTACAAATGTAATACATTTTAGGAAGGAGTATACTATTTAATAAATTCTAAGTTTTTAATTTTTAATACAAAAATAGGAAAATGATACAAAAATTTAAACTTTTTATACTGAACATTTTCTAAAATTTAATAAGTTACATGATAAATGCTTTATATTACAGTAAATTTACAACTAATAATGTTCATTTTAAACTGGATGCATTAGCATTTAATTCCGGTAATTTTATACTGCTCTTTTTCAACTAATCATTCATAGATGCAGTCTCTGCATTAGCAACAGATAGCATCATTTGTCCAACTTTCATATCACTCATTACCATCACTAATAGCACATGCTATTTTTTTATTTGCATCATCCAAAAGTTTTTGAGCTGCACGCTTATTATCAAGCAAATTTTTCTTTTCTTTCTTAAGCTCATTAATTTTTCTAACAAGTGCGATTTTTTAAACTTTTTTCAGAAGTACCTTTTATGTCTTCCTCCTCCTTTCTTTTCTTCTCTAATTGTGTTGCATCTTTTGATTTTTTGCATATATGATGCATATTCTGCATGAGATTTTTGAATATAATGCATAATTTCTTTGGTATATGGAATGGAGGAAACAGAATTGCCATGCATTCCAATAACATCATGACAAATGAGTAAACTTTGACTTGTTAATTCGGATAAAGAAGCTTTCCCCTTTGTCACAACAGAATTGTTAGTCAAAAAACCTTTCTGGTTGTGAACTTACTTCTGATAACCACAGACATGCTTTAATAACTCTCGAAAGAGTAGGATATTTTATATAACCACTAGCATCTTTTATATTAAAAACTGCATTCCAATATTTACAGATATTTTGGTCACTATCATAATCATTCATTAGCAAAGTCGCATCTTCACACATGTAAAGAATTCACTTTTCATTCATCTTATCAAAGTCTGAAGAAATTTAATTCACATAAGGAATATGTTGAATTAATCTGCTAAATGAGCTCCTAGATTTTTTTCTTTTTTCTATTATAATGAGATAAACACTGGAAATCTTAGAGTAAAGGATTTGTTATAGGAAGTTTTTTCAGCAAATGTTTGAAGTTGCTATGTAGCAACTTCTGACACTTTGTAGAAATATTGTTTTATCTGCAAGCTTTTCCCGTATTGCTGTTGCACCATGACCTATTTCAATTTTTTTTAAGTTTAACCAATTTTTTCCTGAATCAACATTAATTTATAGCAATTTTACTCCATTTTTTTCCACAGATTTCTTCTGCATTTAAAAATTTGAACATGATACTGCGAACAAGTTAATTAAACTGACTGTACATCACATGTACTGAAGGTTCGACTTTTTGCGTCAGCAAGCACTTGTCTCAAACCATATTTAAAACCCTGAATTTGCTTTTGCATATGAATCACTCTGCAGAATGAACATTGTCAACACTTCGGCACCATGTCTTAATTAGGCATTTATTCCCAATTTGCAGTTCCAATCTTTTATTGGAAAATTTCATTTTCCTTGACATTTTTAAAAGAAAATTAATTGTTTTCAAAAAAGAAATTCTAAACTTGCTAATAAACGTTCTTCAAAACACTTTATCAAAATCGTTCAAAATGGCACATTAAGCATTTAACGCATGCGCATAAACGTAGGCAAATAATTTTCACAATTTCGGCATCATTATAAATAGTAGTATAAATAGTAAAAATAGAACCTTTTGAAAGTAAAGGCAGAAAATATAATTTAATAGTTAACCCAAACCTAAATTTTTTTGATGTCAGACATTCGTGACCAATGGCCGAAAATGAGGCAGAGACGAATGTTAGGCATCCCTATTTCCTGTTTGAAAGAGAATAAAAAAGGGAAAAAGAATTTCTCTTTCTTTTTGCATAGAAAGCAGTTGAATGTTCCACTGAAAGAAAAAATATATTCCACTGGAAGAAAAATTTACTACTGAAAAATATAAAATCATTAGTTAAAGTTAAACTTTCAAAGGAATATAATAAAAAATTAAGGAATTCCAGGATTTATTTACCAAAATAATAACATTTCAGGACGTTTTTAAAAAACTTTGGAATTTAAGGAATATCAGGACAACTCCGAGCCCTGCATATTGATTTAGTTGAAAGTTTCTTGGGTTATATCATAATTTATTCATCCAGTTGGGATAAACATTTGAATCATATGATATTATAAAGTTTGAAACAATGCAATTTTCCAGAAAATTTAGGAAAATGTACATTTGTGAGATCAAAAGTCAAATTTTTGGATTATTTAGTTGGATCTGGAGAACATGGAGCCTATCCTAATAAACTGCAGCAAACAAAAATTTGATGTCACCAAGAAAGCCTTATAACCAATATTAGGACTGTTAAATTATTATAGGGAATATGTGCCATACTATACAAATATTACTATTAAAAGACTTGGCCAGAAAGTCTGTACCAAACTTTGGTCTCTTTGGTATTCTTTGGTCTGAATAGAAGGAGGGTTTCATTTCACTGAAAGATAGTTTTATGTGCCAGGTGTAATCAATTTAAACTACAGACAGATACTTTGGTAACTGGCACTGTAGCATGCTTTATGCAAAGAGACACTGATGGAAATTCTAAACTTATTGCCTTTTCCAACCAGCAATTTAGGCTAGCGCAGACTTAATGGAGCACCATTGAAAAGCATAGGAGGTGATCTAAGCTTTAGGCAAATTTAAAATATGACACTAAGAAATTTTTATAAATTTATTCACAGATCATAATTCCAAGGGAAAATCTTATAGAAAGCATCTTACAGAAATCCATAGAATGCTAGATTAGAGATGATCATTGACTCTCTCTCTCTCTCACTATCAGGTCGCAATAGCCCATAAGTTCAGTAATAATATCATATGTGTCTTATCAAGGGTTTATAAAGATTTTTTTTTTTTTTTTTACATTTTAAATAATGTGAAAAATATTTAATGCAATCATTTATTTTTAATACTAAATATTATTTAATTTATATCTGTATGTAATAGTATGAATAATTTTTAATTTTCATATGGATGGTTTTTTTCATAAGAGTGAAATGTTTTTCCAGTGTTATAATTGATTTTGATTTTCTGGTATCATAATATATTGTTTTGTAATAAATATAACATATATTTCAAATTAATTGATATTTTTGAAAATGATAGTAGTAGTAGTAGGATGTGGGTTTTTTTCCCTTTAAGAAAGAATAAGTAAGGGAGAAAACTGCAAGCTTAAAATAATAAGAAAAGGTATTCATTTTTACATAAGAGAAACATCTACACAAAATTGGAGAAATTTTCTTTTCCCGGGTTTTATATAGTTTCCATATGTGGGACAACATTCAGCGATTGAAACTAAAGAGAAAGTGTGAAAACTAAACAATTGTATTCAAGAACTTTTGTTTTTGTTCCCTGCCAAGGGTATACACTCAAGAACAGAATTGATGTTTTTGTTTGAGCAAGAAGAGCAGTGGTTCTTATGGTAGAACCACCATGAGTAGTGGAAGTCCATAGCATAGACAAAAATGAATATTTTTACATGTAAAGAAAATTTATAAATTAGTGTTTTGTAATTCATAATAAACGTGACTTATAATTCAACTATATAGAGAGCAACATGATCCTAATAAGCTCATAATAATAAAAACTAAAGGTGATAATACAGTAAAAATTTCATTGGCATAGCGGCACTTTGCACTCCCAACGCACAGAACCAAGATTCTCTCCTCAAGGCTGGGTAAAGTTGACTCAGCCTTTCAGTGGATTGATAGAAACTGAGTATAAAGTATGCTTGGGAGCTAAACATTGGGGGTTTCTCATCAGGCTGACTATCTAACCGGGACATTTGCTTCACACCCCACAGCGGTCAGTCAAGGAAACAGGTATGGGCAGGTAATATTTAGTTTTAGATAATATAGTAAACTAAAAAGAAACTCCTTTCAGAGGATCAGATCTCAAGTAAAAATATTTTGATGAAAACAGAATAATTAATATTAAAATGTTAGCATTTTACTCCTACTCTTCTTTTTACAAAGTATACATTGTAATATTTTTAAATAACTGCTTTAAAACTTTAAATCAATACAAAATTTAAAGTTAATCAAATTTCAAAAAGATTTATTTAAATTATTTAGTAATATAAATAATGTTTCCCAAAAGAATTTACATATATACCTATATTTAAATTAGAAAAAATACACTCACTGTGAAATGTATTAAATACTTACACTAATGCTTAATAAATGAGGAGCAATACCGACATTTCCAGGGAAAGGAGTTCGTTTATCAAACAAAAAGGGAGTTTCTTTACCCAAATTAGCCCAACTATTCATAAAATCTCCTAAAAATAAATATTTATCAATTTATCTACAACACTCAAGTAGACATTTTATTTAAAGATTCAGTAAAAGTAGATTTAGACTATTGCTTATTAAAATATAATTAGTAAGCAATAATTAAATAACTGCTTGAAACCATTGTTATTGATAAATAAAACCATTTTGAGCTGATGCTTTTTTTACAGATTATAAAGATTGAATTTTAACAAAAGGCTACAATTGATTTTTAAGCCTTTCTCAAGAAAGTTTCTATTATGTCTTAACAAAAATATATGATTGATATAAGATATACTATATTATTTAAAAAAAATAATTACTGATAGATATTAAATGAAGCACTGAAAAAAGAACAAATTACTTGCTTTTAAAAATACACCATTACACTTAAATTTATTTTATTCCATATTAAAAATTGGGGTGTTAATTATTTTCATACAGTTCATGAAAATAATTAAAAAGCAAAATGAAAAATGATTTAGTTATATTTTTTAAATATGTTCCAGGCATTGATATAAAATACTAGCTTTCTCTATTACAAATTGATTAATTAATTATAACCTTTAATTAATCATTTTTTCAAAAAAATGATTAATTAAAAAATTAATAAAAAAATTTAATCAAAAAAATGTTTCTGTGAAAAGAGAACTAATTAATTATAACCTTTAATTAATCAGTTCTTATTTTCACAAAAACATTTTTTAGCTCTCTTCAAGTGGGATGTGTATTTGTAGGATTCACTTACAGATGCATTTTCCTCTATGTTTATGAAATTTCATTTTTATTCAGAAGACAATACTTAACTGCAGTAAACAAATTTTCATTTGAAACCATCAAATTTTAAATACACGTCATTCTTTAGCATTAAATATGTTGAAGTAAGGATTCTAAAGAAGAGATTCAATTTCTCTATTTTTCCAGTATAAAAAGAGGATTTTTCAGTATGTTGTAAAAGGTGCAGCATAGTGTCTTTTATCCCATCAAAGGAGTAAAAGATTAGTTAATTTAATACTTGAACAAATTTCTTTATAAAACAATGTAATTTTTATAGTGTCCCTTAGTAAATTGGACAGTTTTATCCAAATTAAACAGATTCTGATTTTTGTAGAATGTCAGAAAAATTAGATTCCTTTATTACCCACATTATTTTATTAGAGCCATTTATTTTTTTATCAATACCAAATCAACAAATGTAATCATGTTTTGATCAAAAAAAATTTTTATTGACATCTGATGCTTAAATAAGTTTTTTTTTTTTTTTTTAAATTTTGTTTTTTTAAGTATTCAAAATGAATCAGAAATCTTAAAATATCTCAACATTAAAAATTGGAACGCATAAATCTTCATTCATTAACACAATGAATCATATAATTCAATACATATTTTTCTTTCTTTAAATCCTTTTTGTTTCCAAAATATTTTAAATATTCTTTGAACAATTGTACTTTAAAACAACTTTGTCCTCACAATTTATATTCCAATAAATTTAGCTAATCTTGAATTTTGGATCAAATTAAGTATATTTTAACATTATTCAAATGGTTTGAGAAAAGATATTTTTTTCTACACTTCACAATAAGACACACCAGGGTTTATATTCATACACCCAAGATATTTTTATTAACTTTTTAGAAAATATTTGAATTACTATTAACAAAGCTTCATTAGTAAGTTAAAAGTTAGAAATAATTTTTTAACACATATATACGTATAACAAATATGTTCAATTTAGCTTTAAAGAATTTAAATATTCATATAAATTAAAATGATATTTTGAATATAAACACTTACATTTTGCTTTGAAATTTAAGGAATTTTTCGTTAATATAAACTAATTCTTAAAGATAGTTGGAAATTTTATTCCTTGTTTGTTTTGTTTTAAGTCTATTTTACATACTTATTTAATTTAATTACATGTAATTGTAAAAGCCAGAAGTCTGGTAAATCCTGAAGTTATACAATAAAACCAAGCTTTTACCAGAGTGTCTAGATAAATGTTTAAAATATGCTTTAATGATTCCATTTCAAACTTTTGACAAGCCACTGCAGTAAAAATTTAGTTACCAATACTTATTGATAAAAGCTTTACAAATTTTTCATTTACCACGAACAAAAGACTCTTCAAATTAAATGTGTGTACTAATAGCTATTACTGATTTTGGATTTTGTTTTGATCAATAAATATTAAGAATGTTATTAACATTTTGTCCAAGAGAAGTTTTTAAACAGTTTTAGTGGATATAATCATTTTGTTTGATTGTTTCTTAAGTTTCTTTCTCAGCTAAAAAAGGACTAGATATACACTCTGACACAACAGATGCACTTATCCATGAAGTTTAAAATGAGAAAGTGTTTTGAGACAGCTTAAAAAAGATATAAAAAGCAGGTAAAAAAAAAATGGAGATTGCTTTTTCTAAAATTTTTCCAAAACCAATTTTTTAACAAAATATTAAAATAAAAGTACTTGACACTGATTGATAGAAAATGGATCCAAAATCAGTAGTAGGGTTATTAACGATAAAAAATTAAAGGTTTTTCATGAAAGTTTGATGAATCATTGTACACAAAAACCAGTTTACCTTCTATCTTCTATGCAATACAAGATTTTTTAAACATTGTAAAGCTGGTACAGAAGTAATAAGTATATGTGAAGTGGTAAAAAAATAGAACTTTCTTTGTTTGAAAACAAGGACTCAAAAATGCAACTGTTGCATTTTTTGATAAGTTTTAATTTTGTATAAGTGTACTCATTCAAATAAATGTAACAATGCATTTGTACAAATCTGCTAATCTACTTTGAAATGCATAATGCCATAATAGTCAACTTTGCTGTAACAGTTAATAATTAAAAAAATACAAGCTTTCAAGAAAAGTATACAAAAATTTTCCTTACATTCACACTTTCATAATTTTCATTTTCATTTTTCAACCTATGAATTTAAGATTTTTACCCTTGTCAAAATTATCTTTCAAAATCATTGAAATAACTGCAGTAGTTAATTATTAGGACAATTCTTTCAGTTCAGCTTTTTCGCATGGGATCTCATTAATGAAATGACAAAAATATAGCACTTTTGTATTTTGTGTCATTCTTTAAAAAGTATGTCAATGAAATTATCTTCCGGTTATTAACTCTTATTTTGATCACTTTTACAACTTATTTATTATGTAAAATTATTTAATTAATAATTTATCTTACTAATTAAATAATTAAAATGTGATTTAATCTTTTTGGCACACATTGTAAACAATATATCTATGAATAATTTTTTTTTATCAGGTGTAATCCTTTATTTTTGGCCTGTATTGGAAGTTGTTGGTAACTCCTAGTTTTCAATAAAAAGGCTAGGTGAAAGAATGAAACAGAATCATATTAAAGGAAACTTTAGTCTTTTACCAAGATACTCTAATAAAAGTTACATCTTACTGATAAAACCTAGATTTACTAGACTTGCTTTCATGCATATAATTATACATAAAATTATTTAAATACATTGAGATATTAAAAAAGATTTTTTAGTTCATTCATTAAAATATTTTTGCAAGCATCTGTTCTATTTAATAATACTGACTAGTTGATGTACAGTTTAAACAAGAAAATAAAATAATTTTGAATGCTTAAAAGCAATAAATTTTGCTATTGTTTTTGGTTAATAATGAATTGGGCAAAACTAACAGTAAAATAAACAAGTATAACTCTGAATAACTAAATCAGATTGTATATGGAAATGGATTGCGAAGTCAAATCAATTTAATAAAATATAAAAGTAGTTTTCCTAAATGGAGATAAATTAGCTGATAATCTGAATTTATTTTTGATCTTTAAAGATACAAATGTTATTTTGGAAACTAATTAATTATAAATTACACTTTAAAAAATTTTATTCTAAAATAAAATCATGAAATACTCTTTCCGAATCCTGGAATGAAAAGCTTAATAATAAAAACATCTAAACATCCATTGATTATTTTGTACTGAAAGGATTTTTTAAAAATAAAGGACTACAATAAATGCTCATTTATACAAACCCATAAGGACAAGTAAAATATCGATTAAAACAAAAGTTAGATCTTAAAAGTAATGTAAACACTTAGAATGTGTCTAAGACAAAAACATAACAAGCATTGTTAAGTATGGGAGTGTAAAACACTTATGCATGTGTTATTATTGAGGAACATATTATACACAACTCACTATCCTAAATATTAGTTATCAATATATATCTATGCATATAAATTTTCAAAAATAGTAGATGCTCATTTTTACTTACTCATAGAGATTGGTAAAATAGTTCTTTAAGTTAAAAGTTTGTAAAATAAAAAAATAAGTACTAGATCTCAAAATTTTTTTTAAAAACAAACTCTCTTTATAAAATACTATTAGAAAAAATTATTAGTATGTATTATATAAGAAACACAAAAAAAACCCATTTCATACCAATCTATTTCTTTTTTTATAGAAGCATTCACCTTCAAACAAGGATAAATAAGGCTCTGTCATCTGACTAATTAGTTTTTAAAGCATATGTAGTTTATAATAGGTTGTAAACTACATATGCTGACCTCATACTTGGTAGTAACAATGAAGTCTAAAGATACTAATATTCAAATAAGTAAAAAACTGAGTTCAAATTTTACAAAGTTAATAAGAATGAAGAAAAAATATATATATATAAAACCTTAAAAGTTATAAGACAGTAAATTTTAGGCTTAATCGTGATTTCATTTAAACATGGAATGGTACATAAACAAGTAGAACTTGTATCAATAAGTTTTTAGTAATGCTCAAATGATCATATTAATTTAGTTATATTTAAAGGTAAAAGGTCTATATTTTTAACTCGGGATCTGAATTCTCAAAAACGTTTTTCAGAAATAAGTAAATAAGTCAAAAGAACTACTTTTTATAGGTCAGTTATTTATATAGAATGAAAAGTACATGCATAATGAAACACACAATAAAACATAATAATAAATTAACACACACACATACACAGCAACTTTGAGAACTTTAATTTTTTAAAATGTTAAAAGATGATTCAGAGTAACAATTTAGTTACATATAAATTACAAAAAAAAGTATTTTAGCATAAGATATAAAGTAGAATGACTTTTCTGGGACACAAACTATTTTGAATTTTTATTTGCCTCGCAATTACCTTCAATGATGATTGGGAATAAAACAAGTATTATATGGATCATAAATATTGACATCAGCAATCACTCCAAAATGTCTTGATGGTCCACCCGTCGATCAGATTATTGCCCACCCCTAATGAAAGGTATTTAATATGGTATGCAGTCCTTCTTAAAAACTTTAACTCTGGATAGATTTAACCACTGCAATGCATCATGCACTTGTTTTATCTAAACAACAAATGATGAGCATATTTTGCCATCCAAACTTTCATCAATTTACATTTGATTTAGAATATGAATATTAATTACTATGAATATTATATTGCTCATATAAAAGAAGTCTAATACAAAATCTACAGCCTTTAAAAATATTATTTCAAACACCAGCCAATTAAATGATTCCAGAAAGTTAAGTATACCTCTTTTGCATGGATGTGATGAGATATCAACAAAATTTTATAGAATACTGTTCTACTTCAAGAGAAGTGCAAACTCAAAGAACAATAAAAAGAGGAACTAGTATCACCGTAGCATCTTGCTCAGGCATATCCTAAACATACTGATTAGATTTAAGTCGGAAATGCATACTGGCCACTTTATGCACTGTTCTATTTCCTTTCAAATGTTTTCCAAATTTTCAACAGAAAAGCTTATGTCTGTAATGTAATAAAAGAATCACTAATGATTGCAAAACTACATGATACTGTAAAATCTTTACAATCCATCTTTCTTTGGGAAACTACATTGCCATTCTCAATGATACCCAGGTCCATATGCTTACCTATGTTCATTCCAGCTATTATTGACACATCACTTTTATAATATGACCTTTATGGTTTAATCGTTGCTCAGCAGTCATTTTTTGCATGTAAGGGCTAATCAGACTGGCACTTAAGGAATTTAAAATGGATATTGAAGCATTACAAACATTCAAACCTAAAAAGTTAATTGAAACCACAAACTGTTAAAAAGGCAAAAGCACTAACCATTCAACTACCAACTTGGTGGCCTTTACTTATAATTTTAATATGATTACTTCACAAATGCCTCAATTTCTTTCAATACAAAATGAGTGTCTTTTCCTAGCACAAAATCCAAAAAAGTATATACTGCTCCAAATAAAAGGCTAAAAGAATTCATCAAATCAGATATAAAATCAATAAAATATCATAGTGGTAAAAAAAGATTGTAGCAGTAAAAAAACCAAACATAAATTTGTGTCTTATTCAAGAACAAAAATGAGACAGGTATGAAAAGGCATTAAAGGAGGGGAAAAATTTGATAGCCCTCAGAAGGACAAAAAGATTCGAATGGGGTGTTTCCACAATCAAGTATTTCAAATTTAAAACAGTACTGTGAAGTGACAATGGTGATTAAAACAGGACACTCAATTAAAATATGTAGTTAAAACATTTTTACAACTTTGACACAAAGATGCTAGTTCATTAAATAAAATATATCTATATCTCACACGAGTGTGGTGCATGTGCAATCGAGATAATATAACATCAACACGCCTGTATAGTACAATGTTCCAGGTTTGAATAAAAGATTTTATTATGAAAAAGTTTATTAGTCACTTGCTGATTCTAGCAATTCTGTCATATAGAATAAATGTGATCAGAGATTGAATGCCTGATTACAGAATAAATGACTACTTTGTTAATGGGATCTTTACTTTCTTTAGTAGTGATGTCAGCTAGTTCATTACCGGTAATGCAAACATGACTAGGTACCCAGCAAAACAGAATCTCAAAATCTTTATGAGACATTTCTTTTAGAAAATACAAGATTTTAGTAATCACAGAATGGAAATTTTAAGGAAAATTAAGCTGTTTCACAGAACTTATATTAGTGATAATAGAGAATTTACAATGGCAAGAGTTTCTTATAATGTGAAGAGCTCTCAGAATGGCGGTAACTTCAGCAGTGTAAATACGAGTAGAAGAGAAACTATAACTATAAATGCTACTGCCATAACAATACCACAGCCGACACGTCTCTCAACTTTTTATCTGTCAGTAAAAATTGGGTGATAATCATGGAACTGATTGTGATGAAAGCTATAAATTTGTTTGTAAACAGTGGGAGAGATATTTTCTTTACTAAGCAGTGCTAAATCATCAAAACTACATACTTCCAGAAAATCCTATGGTGGTATGCCAAAGTAATCAGCAGTCTCAACTGTAGTTAGATAAAGATTGGTCCCCTCTTAAAGAAGCTGAATCCTAGCACAAAAGGGAAGAGTGCATAAAGGGCGATCTTTTAATACTAAATCACATCTGATGTCACATAATGAAATGAATCAGGACTTGGCAATAAAAAACTTCAGATCAAGTTATTGTATGATATAATCTACAGGTTATGCACTAAAATGGTTTCAAATTTCATTGTGTGCATTATACATCACCACAGATAATTTGTGGTGATGTATAATACGCACAATGAAGATCCATCAAAACAGCTTGTGGAAGTGAAAGCATATAAATTAACAGCATATTTTAAAGTAAAAGCCATAGAGAAAACAAATAAAAAAGTGCAACAAGCATGTAAATGTAAAAAAAGGTATGCTAAATAAAAAGGAAAAATATTCTATGTGCAGTTCAAAAGTAGTTCATTTCTTTCATTTAATTACAAATGAAACAAATGTCTAACCTAGTTTTAAAACTTATTAAAAATTTAAAATCAATAAGTTTTACTAGAATCTTTTTGAAATTATCAATCTTGATGATTGGTCTTATGTTTTTATCAAAGTTTATCACATTTTATAATGAGGTGGATTTAAATACGCTCTAATTCTCAAAATTCCAATTTTTTAAATAAATGTTTTTCTGTACAATTTATTATACTGCTTATTTTTGTTATGTGGTACCATGTTATCAGAGAAGTAGAAATTTTTAAATATTTGCTGAAAAAATGCCTTGCGAATGATACAACATTGAAGATTATGTACAAGAAAATTTGGTATTTTTCATTCAATTGCAATAAGCAGTGCAGTTTCTTTATTTGGCAATATCTTGAGTTAAACAGACAACATTGACCTAGATGTGTAGATACCAACCAGATGAAGCTTATTTCAAATAATTGGCTAAATATTTTTTATCTTACTGCCAAAATAAATAGTTTTTGCCATTGAGTATTGTTACTTATTCTTTTCAGAGAGCTGTTAACATAATATATTGATCATTATTTTCTGTTGTTATACACAGCAATCTTATGCTGATCAATATCTGAATCACAATTATGAAATTACACTAATTTTCAATAGCCTCTTTGTATTTCTCCGGGTCTAAGCTTCCTAATAATATAGAAAGCCATAAATTGTAGCAAATCATGTTGTCAAGATAATTCAAAGTCACCTTCCAAGATAAAACTTATTCAGTTAAATTTCACAACAAAGCCAGGGAAAAAGTTTCTTTGAATTTATGATTTCAATTATTAGTTTGCCTGGTTTTTGACACTATGAATACTGATTTGAATATCAAGTTTGTTCTTCAATTATGAATAGTTCATTTGAAGTTAATTATTAGTGTTTGCATATGTTTGTAAGACCCATATGCTTCTCTTATATTCTTGTGAAACATATTTTATGTATACTAAATGATTTTGATCCAAAATATCAATATCGAAATGAATAAATGCAATAGTTATTATTTTGAAATAACTTCCATAATAAGTCAATATATATATATATATATATATATATATATATATGTTTATCAATTAATATGTTTTGTTCTATAAATAAAAGAACAATATCAGTTTTAAGAAGTAAATACAGCATCACATTAAATTTGCAAAAAACATTTTTTAACTACTATTAAACTAAAGCAGTGAGTAATAAAATTTTCAATTTATTTTTTAATACAGAAATATTATATAAAAATAATATACCTTAAAGCCGAATTGCAACACATTAAAATAACTTTTATTTTTATATAGTGAATATTTGTAACAAAATTTTTTAATTTAAAAATTTATCACATACGGAAAAAACAAAATATAACGAAATTCATAATTAATTTTATAAAATTAAAAAAATGTTATTATATAATACATACCAAAAGAATAAAAACTTATTTCTTTAATGCCTGTAAGTTTGCATGCCTTTTCAACATTAACAGCTCGAGGAGAACTTGGTAAAAGAAATCGCCCTCTCGAATGAGAGAATTTTCCAGCAAGTCTCCACATCTAGTAATGAAAAATCAGATCACATTATTTCTTAAATATATATATCCAAACAATATTAAGATAAAAACAACATCTTTTTGTTAAATCCAAAATATAGAAATATTTAAAAAATTTGGCAAAACCTTACAAGCTAGTAGAGGTTTAATGAAATTTCCAATTTTCATGACAAGCATTGCATTTTTCGTACCAACTTATATTATGACACTTTGCCCAATATATGGTTCTTAAAATGCTGATCATGCTCAACCTAGAACTTTGATTATCACAATGTCTTGTTATTTTTGATTTCGAAGGTCTTAACTCCAAATCTTTTTTTATGTTTCTGACTACAGACTATAAATTTAATTTCACATATTTTACATGATTACATAATACTAAAAAAATTTTAAATAACTCTAAAAATCAATAATACTATTTAAATTTGGTCAAAAAAAACCACATAAATTTTTTTAATTATTTTTTTTTAATTACACAAACTGCAAAGTAAATCTAATCAATAACTTAAATAACATATTTTTATGAAAACTGGAAAATGATGCTCACTTTAAAAACACCAAATGCAATTAAATATAGGATAGAAGAACAATTAAGCAATAAAGCCAAATAAATAATATAGATAACATACATTTTTACTAAAACTTAGATTCTAATTAGCCTTTTGAATCTGGTGTCACCATTTCAAGAAACTACTCCTACAGCAGTGCAAAAGAAAACATTTCCTACCACCCTGATAGAAAAGAGAGGGTTATTCTCCCCCTCCCCACCCATTTAAATATTGAAGAAACCAAAACAAATCTATCTTTTGAGGGTGATATCCCACACTGGGTTTGGCATATTTTTGATGAAAATGTAAATTGGTTTACCATAAATAACAGATTTAAATAAATTGTTAAAAAAATTTTAAGATATATACTTATGTATGTCGATTAAATTTAGTCTGTCTTATATACAATGATATGGTATGTATTTATTTATCACCGAAAATGTTCTGAAATTATTGTTTAAAACAATTACATAATAAATTTCATTGATTTATTTTATTCTTATCCCTCAAAATACATATTTAAAATAACTGATTTTTTTTAAGTAACAAAGTATAATTGGTTATAAGAAAAAGGATAAGCAATAAATTAATTGAATATGTTGAAAATTATTTGTAAAAACTGCACACCTTATATTAAAAAATGTAAATAAAAATATTTTAAACAAATACATTTTGTTTATAAGTGAAAACATGTTAATTACTGAAATTATACTTGAAAAAGTTTAAAAGTATGTTAACAACATTAATGCTTTATATATACATATTGTGTCATTAGTAATTTCTATATTCATCAAATTAAAATAAATGCTCTTTTACCTTTTAAAAAAAAGCTTAAAACTGGATTTTTTCTTTCTGCATTTCTGACTAGGTATGAAAGGCTTTACACATTGAATGTTATGAGATCAATCTTGAGCTGAAATGATCTCTACTTTATTATATAGTATTTAGGATGATTGTTTTGTCATGTGATAAATTGTAAAGCTCTGTTAATTTTTCAATGATTAGGACCTTGAATATTGTTCTTTCAAAGAATATATTAAAAAATGTACTCATGTTAGTCTTGGAAATATTTCAATAAAATTCTTATCTAGAAAAAGGAAAACATTAGTGTAATACTAACTTTAAATTTTTTAGTACTTCAAACTTTGTATAAAAGATGTTTATTAAATTATCTTTAAGAAATCCAAAATCGTGTTTATTTTAATTTCGTCAGACATTAAATCTGTGCGGTAAATACTGTCAACTATAAAGTAACCTTCATAAATATACAACGCATCTCATTTCATGGTTGAATATATTTACCTTTTAAGTTTTATTCTTTTCTGCTCACATATTCTTGTTGTGAGATCAAAAATTACAAGGTCATTTTTGGAATATGTCCGTAAACAAAAGACCTTAAATGCCATTGAAATTAATCATTTAATATTTCACTAGGAGTTTGATACCAAAATTAATTAAATATCAATCTCAAAATTAGCAATTTTGATCACAACGAACCAAAAATAATCATACTGTTAGGTATTATACTTGTTAAAAATTTAAGGACACTAATGTTCTTTTTCCAAGGTATGAAATTCGGAAACAGTTGACCAATGCAAGTACCAGCCTACCAATTTATTCATAATTTAAAATTATAAAATGCTCCAACTAATACATCACTGAGAATATTGTGTTACTTAAGCCTTTTCCAGGCAGCTTTAACCCTGCTTTAACCCTTATTGATATTAAACTGCATAATTCAATAACAAAATCTACAACTATAGTTAAATTCCATTTTATACCAACTAAAAATATTTATTTTTACACATATAAAAATATTCTGTGCATGTGAAAAAATATATGCTGTGTTATAACTTTTTTTCTATATATATGAACCTATTCCTGTATATCCTATATAGAAACATACCTATTTGTTTCATCATCTGGAATAAAGTTTAAAATATCTTTTGAAAAAAAAAAAATCACGCTTATCAACTAAATTATTTATTTGTTCAAAAATATTTATATTGTGAATGAATTTAAAAATGATGGGTTATTTGTTTTAGCATTACACCAATAAAAATCAAATGATATGATGGAGAAATCTACATCATTGCTATAACTTAAACAGATTCACTTGCATTAATCAGAAGCACTATCTGCAAAAATTTCGTCTAATTCATCCAATAATTTTTTTATTTTTTCATCAGTCAATTCCTTATGGTGTGAAACCATTGAAAATATTTTTTCACATGACAAAAAAAAGCAAGTAGTTATAAATGAAAAAAATTACTGAAGTGAGGCTGAATATGCTTTCCTTTAAAAAAAAAAAAAACCAATAAACATTTTTTGCCAAAATTCTTCACTCTGACAATTCCTCGCTTTTTACAGCTTTCACTCACAAAAGAGCAGCAATAAAGTCTCCTCATCTGCCTGAAAAAATTTGAGCCCTAGAAAGCAAAATAAAATATTCCTGATAGAACTGCTGTACCACAGCCATCTTTGGAGACACTCACTTACATAGTACGACAGTTGCACAGCCAAGTTAACTGAGTAGTGGCGTCTACCTTAAAAAGGCACCCACTGCAATGCAGGGTATCACAGCAGAACAAACAGGTAATGATGCTAAATCAATAATGCAAATAGCATCCATTTTATGAAATTTATTTCTAATTAAAGCCAGGCATTACCAGGCATTTAAAAACGGAAGATAATTTTTATTTAAAAACAAATTTTTTTTCTACAAGATCTTTATCTTCAGAAGATTGAACTTTGCACATAATAAATTCAAATTTAATAAAAATTAATTCTCCAAGTCAATTACTTGTACAAGAAAAAAAGTCACACTTTAAAAAATCAATAAAAAGTTACTCTTTGATTACCTAAGCTTCTTGGGAATTAAACTTGAGAAAGGATTAGTATTTTAAAATATAAAATTGGCACATTAAAATTATATATAATAAGTATATGAAAAATAACTAAGATCATTAAAGTAAATAAAAATATAACTGCAACTAGCAATACAAATCGGAAAACAAGTTTTGGTACTATAACATTTTGTTGAAATTGACAATTTTGGCAAGTCTACACAGAAGAAAAATTAAAAATCAGTGCAACTGTTAACAGTAACAAATTTCTAGAGGCATAAAGCATTTTAACACTGTTTCAATAATATAATAGTAAAAGATAACAAAAGGTAATATTTTGCTTGGAGAGCAGCTGAAATATGAATTGATAATTATAAGTCGCAGAAAATAGAATAACAAAATTTTTAGGGCAGTTGACAATAAAAATAAGTTTGGATTATTTAAAAAAAATAAATAAAAGGAAAAGAGTTAAATCTAAAATAAAATTTTCAAAAAATTGAGGAAAGAATTAGTAAAACTAACAAAATAAAATAAAATATAAATTCTTCATAATTCTATTTCTGTGGTAGTTAGAGGCTCAAATTGGAAGGGAACCAAAAGGTCATAAAAAATTACAAATATCAAAATCATGCCAAAGGGATGATGCAACAGTTGCATTAATTTGTCTTCTTTATAGACAGAAAAATCTGACTTAATAGATTAAAATAAAATACTTAATGATAACATGAGATAATGTAAAAACTTTTCAAATTTATTTAACAGTGAAGAAAATCATAGCTGCCAAATTGAAAGAATAATAATTCTTAAGCAGATATAAGAAAAAGTGAAAAAACATAAAAGTGGTACTAGATGACTCTATGTACTAGATGACTCTAAAGATAAAAATTTCCATTGATGCGACAAGCAGGATTTAAATAACATTTATAGAATACTCTTTATTTAAGTGCCCTCTAAAACCTATGTTAATGCCTAGGTATTTTTTGGTAGTTGTCATATTATTTTTTCCGGCTGCCAGTTTCAGCGATACATCTAAATAGTCTTCATGGTATGTAAGTTACAAAAAAATTGTTAACAATAGAACTAAAATGCTAATTTATATAATCTTTAACAAGAAAAGATTTTTCATTAAAATGAAACCTTTTTAAATTTTGGCACTACACACAAAATTCAATCATAATTCTAAGTAAAAAGAAATATTTAAGTAAGCTTAAAATAATAAATTTCAATTTAAAAATAAAATGCAAACATGACATTAAATATTTCAGAGAAAGTGCAAATTTTTTAGGACTCTAATTTCACTTGTGTTTTAATTTTGATAAACGATATTTTTTCTACATATAGATCTGTATTAACATAAAATATGTATAATTTTTTTTCAAAGGGAAATGTTATATTTATTATTGAATTTAAATTTAACATAATTAGGTTTGTTTTATTTGTCAATCTATAGTATGTTTGACATATAAACACTGATTTGAAAAGGGCCAAAATTCTTTAAGACAGAAGAATCAAACACTCGCGATAAAATTTGAACCTACAATTGTTCCCAGTGCACAAGTAATGCAACCAACTAAGTTTGACATATTTAAAAACATACAAGTTGCTCATTTGAATAAGAAAGTTGAATAAAGAATTCACATTAACACTCGCAAAACTCATATTGTAAGAGTAAAGAAAGCTGAGAAGATACATAGCAATAAATGAAATTGATAATTTATTTTTCACTAGAAACTAATATATTTGAATTTTCAGAAACATAATTCAACAGAGCCAATAAAAGATTTGCACTATAGAATTATTAACAATGATGAAAAAGAATGAATAAAAAAGTTATTTGGTGCTGTTTAATAACTGTTATAATAAATAACAAAACAATTGATATTTATTTTGTAACAATGAATCATTGTGTGTTGAAATCTAACTTGTTTGCAACAAATCATCAAGATGGTGCAGATACTTACAGTAAAACGTCATGTTTACAAAAAGTATTACAGTATTAAAGTATTAAAAAAAATTTTAATAAACCTTCCTAAAGTAGAAAGAGGATGATTAAGATATTAATTCAAGCTTTTTAAAAGCAAAACATTCCAAACAAATAATACAAATTGTTACGGGAGCTGATTTTAAGAACTAAATTATATAAATAAACAAGAGAATTTTTTTTATATAAAAATTGACTCTCAAAAATACATATACATCTAAAAAAATTCCTGCATTTTAAATACATCTGCCATTTTATATAAAATTCTTTAAAATCATAGAATCTTACAAAGCTTCGGAAGTTCTGTTTTAGAGAAAAGAAATATTAAATAATTAAGATTAAAAGATAGCGTTTTTACATCGTAATAGAGGATACTTTTTTACAATACAGAAGTGAAGTAATACCAACAAGAAAATTTTATTTCAAACAAGTTTTGAAAGCATTAAGTTATAAAAAAAGACATAATTCCTTGCAATATTTATTTTATTAAAAACTATCTAAATAGGTAGACTTACAGTGAATAAGATCACACTTCAAATCTTAGTAAAGAAAAAAATGAAATCAAAACAATTCTTCTAACCAACGACAAGAAAATCATACATAAACAATCGAATTAAGGGTCAAGGCTGACTTTTGACTGGTCGCGACCAGTGTCGCGAGAGAGTTACAAAAGTCGGCTGCCTACGTGAATTTATGGAATGCGCTCTTCATGAAAGTGGTTGCAATAATTTGGCAATATATGTAATCTGAAAATTGTTTACAATTAGTTATATCAACCCTATCAGTAATAGCAATACTTTTTACGGTAAAACACAAACATGGTTGCAGACTTACTTTATTTTTAAATAAATATTTAAAATGGTCATTGTTTCCTAAATAACTTTTCCGAAACGCATAAAAAAAAATAGATGGAATTTTCTTTATTATATTTCAAGTTCAAAAATAATTTCATCATATTTTTAAAGTCATTAATAAATATTTTATTACTGACAAAAAATAACTTCAAATTTTTTCAAAAACATTTCTTGCAAATAAAAATTAGGCAGTTATTAAATAAGTAACAACTATTCTGAGAATATCTATAAAAATTGTTTGCTGGGAAGCTGTTTGTGGTTTCTCTGAGTTCCTGGAGCTGGGCTCCTACCTCCAGAGCTGATTTTTATGACTTTAAGAGAAACAACCTTTTGGTGCAATGGATGTTTAATGCTCCTTATTTTTTTAATATAAAAAATGCAAATTGTTTCATTTCTAAAATCAGTTTCTTCAAAATTTAAATGTATTTTTTGATTCCCAGACCCAGTGAGAATGAAAGGGACGTTCCCTTCAGTATAGATCAGGGGAGGCTAAACTTTTGGGATCCGGGGTCTACTCCACATTTAAAAAATCGAAGGCGGTCTACCAATGGCAGAGCTAAATTAACGCAGCATATTTATTTTCGGTAACATGAAAATATGGTAAATTATGTAGTTTTTCTAATAATTAAAATTTAATATTAATATTTACAAAATAAAAATTTGCTGACGAAAATAATCAAAGTATTCATATATCAAAAACTGACCATCCTATTCACTTCGTTTAGTTGAGATTTGGCACTGTATATCTGCGACAAGTTTATCATATTGTGGCTGGTACGAGCTTATTGCAATGCATTAACACGAAATTAAATGTTTATCTGTTAAATGCGACCAATGTTGTTCATTTTTGAAAAAGCAGATTCGCAAAGATACCTCGATCTGTCATACCTGTAGGATTTCAAATACAAAATTATTTTGTAAATATTTGGAAACGTTTGCTCAGAAATTAATTTCCAAAAATCAGTATCGCTAAGTATGCTCTGGATTTAAGAAATATATCGAATCTTAATTTAATAATTTCTTCCTCGACCGTGATTGATGTGATATCTATTAAATGTTCTAATTTTTAAAATACTCCAGCAATGCTGACATTTGCATTAAATGGAAATATCATAAAATTTGAGCATTTCTTTCAACCTAATTAAGTCAGCGAATCTTCTTTCAAATTCTTCAAACAAAACAAGTAAGTATTAAGCGAAATCTTCGATGTCACTGTTTGGATTATGAATGCACTCTTCCTCCATGTTTTTGAAGTTTCTCAATTCATGTTTTCTTAATTGAGATGCATACCTTTCCATAGTTTTTTTTAATGTTTTCATCACGCTCATCATGTCCGTTTCAGGTTTTAAATCGTAAACCTTAAATCATAAATCTTTAAATCGTAAATCTTTGCACAGTTTGTTTTGGGTTTTAAAGTGTAGACTGTAGTAAATTTTTATTTTAAATAATTCATTGATTCTATGCCATAAGTCATAAATGAAATTTTTAATATCCGAGATCATTATCGGGATGGTCGCGGGGACTACCAAAAATGTCTTCGCGGTCGACGTCTTGGCTACCCATGGTATAGATCAGGGGTGGCCAAGACGTCGACCGCGAAGACATTTCAGGTAGCCCGCGCAATCCTTCTGATAATGACCTCGGATATTAACAATTTAATATATCTCTTATGACATAGAATTAATGATTTATTTAAAATTAAAATTTTATACAATTTACGCATTAAAACCTAAAACAAATTGTGCAAAGTAATACAATGAATTTGTCGTTTTACAATGGAGAATCAAATAGAAACAACTTGACAAAGTGGGATGCTCAGATTATATCCAGTAGCCGGCGTGATGATAGCGAAGCGACGAATTGACTAGTCTACCCGTCACACCAGCCCGTTTATTTCTGTTCTCATAAGTTAGTTCAGTTAATCGTCTTACTTTGCAGGTCTCTCGATGCCTACCGCACTGATACGATAGTTTGTTGTTTTAACAACCCATCCAAAATGACTCAGCCAGGTACCAGTGCTAAGAGAAATAAAACATACCATTATCACAATGCTTGGAAAGATGGTTTCTTTTTTGTTATGGTGAAGGAGAAATGTGTTTGTCTCATATGTAACTCAAATGTGGTACTTCCAAAAAAGCAAACGTTGAAAAACATTTTAAAATCATGCACTTAAAATACGCTACATGCCGCCCAACCTGCCTAGTGGTTAGCGAAACTAACTACTAATGGGGAGGATTTGGGTTTGAATCCCGGCTCGGACATGTATGTACTTTCTCTTTCTCTCTTGGTGTTTCTTGTCCTTTCCTCAGATAATGGATGAATGTGGTCCGCCCTATAAACGGGTTATATAAATGGGTTTATGGTGTTGTGGCGTGGGCGATGCCACTCGTACCTCCATGACTTGTTTCACAGGTGCCCACCAGGTAACGATAAAATGAGTAGCAGTTTTCGGCCTTGTTGGGGCAAATGGGCTAATACACTTACTTGTTCAAGTGTGCCCGCCATTAGAAATAAAATCAAAATATACAACAGACTTTCCAATCAACAGTGAACTTCGAAAAGTTAAAGTGCATGAATTAAAGTCGAGTTTATATTTACAGTAATCATTATTTACGAGACCAGGCACCAAAGCTAAAGCAATAATATTGGCGTCGTTTAAAATTACGAAAGTTTAGTTAGAGCGAAAAAAAAAAATAAAAATAAAACTTTGGAAGATGGAAAATTGATAAAAGAAACTTTCTGCAAAGCGGGAGAAGTGCTTTTCCACAATTTTAAAAAAAAATTTGAAATAATATCGTCAATAAATAATATTCCTTTATCGCTTAGCACTGTGATGCTTAGGACTGAAGTTATGAATAATAATTTGGAGGATTCATTTAATGATGATTTAGAAGCTTGTAAGTTTCTATCACTTCAATTTGATGAATTCACGGATAATAGTGACATTGTACAGTTATGATTTTTGTGAAAATGGTTTTCGAAGATATGTCTTCAAAAGAAGATTTATTAACTATAATTCCATTAAAAGGATAAACGAAAGGCCAAGACATCTACAATTCATTTAAAAACTTTATTTATAAGACAGGATTTTCAATATACGAGGGTCACTCTGAAATTTTTGAGATATAACTAGGTTTTTAAAGTTATACTTACAAAATTTTAGGTGTGTTTAAAGTAGTCTCCTCTAACATCAATGCACTTTTGTAGACGAATTTTCCACAGATGAAATGCCTCAAGCCATTCATTTCTTGGAATAGATGAAAAAAATGTATTTATAGCTACATCAATCTCTTCTTCTGAATGAAAACGACGTTCACGTAAGTTCTTTTTTAGATTAAAGAATAACCAAAAGTCGCACATAGCTAGATCAGGTGAATACGGCGGATGTTCGATCACTTTAATGTGTTTTTGCTTAAGAAACTCAACTGTTAATCCGGCTGTATGTGAATATGCATTGACATGGTGAAGCATTAGTCCCTTAACATTCAGTTCTTGTAGAATTTCTGGAAGACATTTAGTGGTATACCAGTTTGCTATTACTGTCTTTTGTCCTTCCAACTTGATGGCTTTGACCAATCCCGTACTTCGGAAGAAAACAGCATACATCACTTTTTTCAGTGCTCGTTGTTTTTTCCCCATTGTCGGCGTGGGATCATCTTCAAAGACCCATACTTTGCTTTCTTGACGTGTTGGAACGTCAAAAAACGGTATGTACGTTTCATCACCTGTTACAATTTTAGAAATGATGCGGTGACCATCATCATTTAGTAATTTAAGAGTTTCCTTACTGATACTGACACGCTCCTCTTTTTGGTGCTCAGTTAGATTTTGGGGAACCCAACGGCAAACTACTTTTTTCATATGTAGTTCTTCATGGATGATTTTGTGTATGGCTGCGGATCCAATGTTAAGCTCCTTCTGTATCATTTGATAGGTACAGCGATTATCATCCACTAACATTTTTCTTATGGCAGACCTCTTATCCGGGATTACTGCCAACGGCGGCCTTCCTGTCTGTTCTTCATCCTGAAGAAAATTGCGACCTCTTCTAAATTCTCTAAACCATCTGAATACAGTAGCACGAGCTGGAGATTCATCAACCAAATGCTAGTAGCTACCGTTAAACGCATTCTTCTTGATTTAATCCTGCTTTAAAGTAGTAGAAAATCATAGCGCGAAAATGTTCTCGCGTCAACTCCATTTTCTCTTCTGTTTAAAATTTATTCTACGCTAATTTTGTGTAGAATTTGCTCTTCGGTTATTTTGCTAGGTGTCGATAAGAGGCTTATGGGTCATAATTTTCAGATTTAGTGTGGTCTTTTTCGGGTTTCGTTAGTGGTTTAATGATTGCAATTTTCCATACATTTGGAAAGTATTTTAGTTGTATTATTCTATTTATTATTTAAATGATGTTAATTATGTAATTTACTGTGAGTTTCTTTAACATATTATTTGCTAATTGATCCTGACCTGGGGTTTTGCCATTTTTTGATTTCTTTATGCTATTTATGATTTCATTTGGTGTGATTTGTGTTGTGATTATGTGAAATGTTGCTGTCTAATTTCTTAATAGTATTTTCAATTACCAATTTATTGTTAGGATCTGTCTGGTTATTATTTTCAAATTGTTTCTTAAAGTGTTCCGCAATTAATATGTTTTATCTTGAGGTGATATTATTGTTTTCCCATTTTGTTTTAGAGCTAGAATTTGTATATATTTGGTTTTTAACTTTTTTGTGGCCCTTCAGAAGGAGCCACACTCAGCGTTAAATTTGGTTTATACTTTTCCCAATTTTCTTGCTGATATGTATATAATAAGTGTTTAATTTTACAGTTAAGTTGATTAGTGTTTTTTGTCATTTGGATCACAATTATCTGGATATTTGAGTATAATTTTATTTCATTCTTTTATTGATTTTTTTAATTTCTGGTGGGGAAGGAAGAGTTATTATGGGTATTTTTTTAGTTGTTTTTTCGTAGGCTACTTGTATGTTTCTTGTGATTTGAAGTACACTATTTTCTAATTCTGTTGTTGTTTTAATGGGGTTGGAATTCAAAATTTGTTTATCAAGCTCTTTTTGATATTCCGTCCAATCTGTTTTATTGCAGAATGGTAAAATTTTTTCTTTAATGTTCATGTCCAATAAAAATTTTACTAGATTGTGGTCGGATGAAAGTTCATTCAGTGTTTTTATTTCAATTATTTGTGAGGGGTCTCTTGCAATTGCAAAGTCATGTACATTTGCAAATATTTTCCGTTGTCTGGCTGGGGGGCCATAATAGTTTTAAATTTGTATTTTTTATGTAATATTTTAGTATGTTTCCATTTTTGTTTGTTGTTTGGCAATTCCAGTTTTTGTGTTTATAGTCTTCTACTATTATTGTTTTATAATTTAATGCTAGTAAGGTAAGGTCTTGTGGGAAAATAGTGTCAGGAGGTATATATATTGAAACAATTAAAGTGGAATCTTGATTTAGTATGTGTAATTTAATAAGTGTGGCCTCTGTGTAATTTAGTGCTGGAGTATTGATATGTTCATACTGTAAGTAGTTTTTAATAAGTATTCTTGTTCCTCCTGTAGGATATTTGCGTGACCATGGTCTTGCATTGTGTATGAAACAATAATTTAAATATTAATTTTGCCATTTTTTTTAGAAAAGTTTCTTGTATTAATATTATGTCGGGATTATATTTTTTAATGAAGAGGATAAGTTCTTGATTTTAAGGCATTGTGCTTTCTATGTTGTGATGTTGAGATATTTAATTTTGTCGTTCATTATGTGTGCTGTTTTGAATGCTTGAGAGATTTTCAAGGAAGTTAATTAGTTCTAGCATTTTAGTGTTAATGTCGTTTACTTCAGCTAATTTTTTGTTGAATTTATGGGGTGCACGTTAATCCTTTTTTAATAATAGCAATGCATACCATATATTGAAACTTAACTAAATTTTATTACTAAATTTTAAGAAATGCCAAAACGTCGCGAATACAAAATCTTTGAGAGAGAACCGGTTTCTGAACTCATCCGCTCACATTGTCGGAGAAAACGTGAACTGCTCTGTTGTTCATCATGCTCTATTGCTCCGAGGAGATTGGTGTTGCCAAGGTTCAGGTAGAAAGTTTTTCTAGCTGTTGCTGCCAACTTCCGAGCAGAAGTATTTCACCACATTACTCCCCCTCCCCCAAGTGCTTAAGGCACGAGGAGTTAGAGATATCGTGGGTTGAAACGAACTCTTCTGCCGGATCACGTAGTTTGCACAGAGGGTTCTTCGTTTACAGCAGTGTCTTGAATCACAAGAACAGGCATTGCATTCGCAGAGTTCGGTGAAGCTTGCGTAGCAATGGGAACAGGAACTAAAGATTCAGGGGTTTCAGACATTAAAAATGCTGGTTTTAGACGGTCAACATTGATAGCGGATTCTTTTCCTTTAATGAGGAGAGTGTAAGTTTTATTAAGCCGTTTAAGCTCTTAATAAGGACCATCATATGGACGAGTCAACGGAGGTTTTACTGCATCCTGCCTCACAAACACATGAGTGCACGAATCCAAAGCTGGGTGCACGAAATACTTGGGGTTTATATGAGCTGATGTGGGCACTGGTGCAATATTTCTCATAGACTCGAACAGTTTTTGTAATGAGGAAGCTGGATCTAGGGAAGTAGAGACACTTGTTGCCTGAAAGAAATCTGCAGGCAGCCGAATTGTTGTACCGTAAAGCATCTCGGCACAGGTACCACAAAGGTCTTTCTTGTAGGCTGATCGAAGACCTAGCAACGTAATGGGCAGGCTTGATGTCCACAGGACGTCATTGTGGCACATTAACGATTGTTTTAATAATCGATGAAACCTCTCAATTAATCCGTTCCCGGCAGTTTTGTATGGAGTTCTGCGAATTCGGTGAATGCCAAGGATTTTGTCGAGATTCGTGAATAAGTTCGACTGGAACTGACGACTTTGATCAGTTGTTATGGTGGTAGGTATTCCAAATCTTGCAATCCAATGGGTAACGAAAGTTCAGGCGATGGTTTTTGCGGAAATTTCACTTCGCTTTTCATCATTTTCACGGAATCGCTTCAGGCTAGCGAAAGAATCTGTCCATTATTGTTAAAAGATAAGAATATCCTTCTGATCGGGGTAAAAGTCCGACAATGTCCAGGTACACATGTTGAAAGCGTTGTAAGTGGACAGCAAAGGCTTACAAAGGGCTATAGTTGTGTCTGGAAACTTTTGACTTCTGGCAATCAATGCATGCGCGAGTCCATGCAACACAGTCTTTTGAAATTGAAGGCCAGACGAAACGAGATAGAATCAGTCTCTTAATCGCTCGTACTCCTGGGTGGGAAAGTCCATGGAGGGAGTCAAACAGAGTGTTTCGGGGTGGATAGGGAAGAAAAGGATGGATTCGATCGTTGGTTACATCACAAAATAATTTAAGTCCTGGGGACAGTTCCATCTCATGTAGCTTTAAGGAAATAACTGAAGTTGATAGTAATTGAGTGAGTTCTGCATCATTTTCCTGGATTTCAGCTAAACGTGTGAAATTGGTGGCGTTATTACTATTAATGGCGAAAATTCTCGATAAGGCGTCGTCAACTGGGTTGTTTGATCCAGAAACGTGTTGAATGTCTGAGCTAAATGGAGCGATAAAACTCATATGCTAAATATGTCTAGGAGATGAAAATTTCAATTATTTTTTTAAAAAAATGTAAGATGACGATGATCAGTAAATATAGAAAAGGTTTGCCCCTCAAGGTTGTGTTGAAAATGTTTTACAGCAGAATAGATCGCCAAAAATTCTCTATCATATGTGCTGTACTTGGTTTCAGCTGGCGTCAGTTTCTTGGAGTAAAAAGCTAAAGGTTGTAAACCATTGGTACTTTGGGAATGCAATACTGCTCCTATGGCAATATCGGAAGCATTTATCACTAATGATAGCTGTTGATCAGGGGAACGGAAAAGAAGGGTTACTGAACTCATTAAATCGCTTTTGCATTTTTCAAGTTTCCTCTGTCCAAAGAACAGGTCGTTTGTCATTCTTTTTACAGTATTTTAGAAGTGAATGAAGGTGGATTTGGGTAGCTGCGGCCTTAGGCAAGAAACGACGATAAAAATTTAACATAGCTAAATCTTTTAAGTTCAGACAGTATTTCAGGCTTAGTGTAGTTAGAAATTACTGCTGACTTTTCGGGAAGAGGGCTTACGCCAGAGGGTGTTATTAAGCAACCAAGAAATGAGACTGATGTTTTACCAAGAACACATTTAGAGGGGTTCAATTTTAGTCCGCATTCGCGGAGTTTATCAAAAATGATGCGAAGGTGTTTAACATGTTCGTCTTCGGTTGCCGATGCTATAAGGAGATCATCGAAGTAGGGGACGCAAAAATCCAATCCGTAAAGCACTTGATGTATGAATCTTTGGAAAGTTTGACCAGCGTTACGAAGTCCAAATAGCATTTTAAGGTATTCGAACAGACTGAATGGGATGGTTACAGCAGTTTTCGGTACGTCCTCAGGATTGACGGGAATCTGGTGATACGCTCTTGCCAGGTCGAAGGTAGAAAAAATATTTTTACCTGAAAAAACCTGTGTACAATTCTGAATATGGGGTACAGGATACTTGTCAGGAGTTGTCACAGCGTTCAAGCGACGATAGTCGCCACAAGGGCACCAATCACCATTAGATTTGTGGACCATGTGGAGGGGACTGGCCCAAGGGCTTTTGGACGGTCGAATAATTCCCTAAGACATTAGGTATTCGAACTCTAAACGTGCTGCATTGCGTAATTCTGGTGCCGAACGGCGAGGTCTGGAAAATACAGGGGGTCCTTTAGTTTCAATGTGATGGAAAATTTCATACGTTTTAAGGTCATTTGTTACTAAAGAAGGGTTTGTAAGCCACAGGATACTCAGCGAGTAATTTTTCAAATTTGGAATCACCGATAAGTACGGATATTTTGAAATCTAGAGAAAAATCTAGGAAAAATCGTTTGACGAGAGAGGCGTCCGAGAGTCGATCAGACGGTTATTTTCGACATCGACAAGTAACTCAAAATGTTTAAGAAAATCAACACCCATAATTGGTTGGTTTACGTCAGCAATGACGAACAACCACAAAAATTTTCGGCAGAGATTTAAATCAATAATGAAGCATTTGTTGCCAAAAGTAGAAATTTTAGTGCCATTTGCTGCATATAAGGATAAATTTTCAGAGGGTATGTTTTTGGAGCATATTTTTCAGGCAAAACAGATACGTCGGCTCCTGTGTCAGTCAGAAAATTTAATTTTGAAGACGGGTTGGCCAGAACAATGCGATTCACTTGGCGGTCGCTAGATTAGCCAGACAGCGATTACCCGTTTAGTTTCCCGACTGACGAAAAGAACATGTAGCTTGGAACTTTCACGCTTGATCACCAAAATTGACCTGGTAAAAACAAAGCTCATTTGTACGTTCCTTGTAGTGACTAAAGTTAGAGCGAGAGCGAGAACTATCGCGAGATCTGCTGCCTTGAAATAATAGGCGGAAATAACGCCTACGGATACGGGAACTGCGTTCCAGAGCGGTGCTAAATTCGCTAACTTGCTGGGTTAACTGCGCTACCTGGAGTTCCAAGCGAGCCGTGACAGAATCATGAGAGTTAGGGTGATAGAGTTTACATACAAAGGAATAGCTAGCTCGCTTATTTTGTTAGCAACTGTGGCAATTTTATTCAAATCATCTAAGAAGCTAAAATAGTCTGCGTGTTATATGGCAGCCTTGTGAGCCATAACGAGGGTAAAAGAGCTTCACCTACGGTATCCCCAGCTAACGAATGCATGCGATTTAGTAATTGAAAGGGTCTTTGTTACCGAGTTCTACTCCCTGCAATAAGGTTTGAATTCTAGATGCTTCATTTTCGGAATGAACAGAAATTAGACATTTTTTTTTTTAAGGCATCGTACTTTTCGGCAGTAAGTTGTTTCTCTAAAATGTCGTGTACCGAATTTAGTATATCGGGATTTAAGCAGGAGACAACATGGTTGAATTTTGTTAGATCAGAAGTTATATTCGCCAGGAAAAACTGCGATTCCAATCTAATAAACCACAGGGAAAGGGTTAGTTTTCCAGAAAGGTGGTATTTTTACCGTAACGTGTGCAACCTGCGAAGGTGTGTCTTCAGAGGGAGAATTTTGAGTAACGGAAAAATCATCAGATAAAAGTATAGTCAAAATTTAGCAGAAAAATAATTACAAAGTATACAAATCAATAATAGGGAAATGCGTATAGTTTCAAATACCAAGATATATAAAGGAGAAATACAATAAACACAAAAAATATTAGTTATGAAATATAAAAGAAGCAATGAATATTCATATCATACAATACAGTAAATCAAAGAATAAAACTCAGCACGATGCGAAAGGATTCATAAAATTGTGGAGTAGTTAACGGAATATAGCTCATGAGGGAAAAATATTTACCAATAATAATTTAACAGAAAAAAACTTGGTGTTAAAATATATACACAATTTTTCCAAGAAACTGATCCCAGTGAATAACCAAAGAGTACATAACACTACGTTTAAGAAAATTATAGAAAGATCCTACCTGCATCCTAGATGTTATGATTACCAATCGCGCGCGGCAGTGACATTTACTTATGAGATCTCATGGAACTGTAGATGTTAATCCAAATGGAATTCGCGCGCGGCGAAGTTATAAAAAATCCCACTTGGTGCTGTAGTTACTTCCAAATCCAAGTAAGGCTTGTGTTCACATTTTGGTCACCAGATATGGGGTGCAAGTTAATCGTTTTTAAATAATAGCAAGGCACACCATATATTGAAACTTAACTAAATTTTAAGAAAAGCCAAAACGTCGCGAATACAAAATCTCTGAGAGAGAACCGGTTTCTGAACTCATTCGATCACATCGTCCGGAAAACGTGATCTGCTCTGTTGTTCCTCGTGAGCTATTGTTCCGAGAAGATTGGTGTTGCCAATGTTCAGGTAGGAAGTTTTTCTAGCTGCTTCTGCCAACTTCCGAGCAGAAGTGTTTCACCATACGTGTTTTAAAGTTCTGTGCTAATTATCAAATTAGGATGTTCCAATTCTTATGAAACTCGACAAGTAATTAATATTGTCTGAGTAATTTTTTTTTTTTTTTTTTGAGAATAACATATTTTTTTAAACAAGCAGATTGAGAGATCTGTGTGATAAATAGCTCAAATTATGAATACTGTAATTATTCCAAGTCGGAAAGCAAACCAATCAATTGTTTGATTCCTCTCTGTTTTTTATTTTTAGTATCTAACTCAAGTAAAATTACTTACAATATGTTAATATTTCATCCTAAGATTATTCTTCAGGTCCTCATTGAAAATTCAGTCAATTTTAAGTTATAAATTGGTTTTAAATTTTTCATTGTTAGCAGATGTATTCTTTTCCTTCTGTGGTTTTAAAGTTGATAGTAAAAGATATAAAATCACCAAATTTGTTTTCGTGGCTTCAATATTTCGAAATAAATATTTTTAGCATATCAGCAGAAGGAGGTATATTTGTTTAATTTCTATCAGAAAAAATATAATTTTTACCATAATTTAATTTATGTTTTTTGCTTTTAGGAAAATGGAAAATCGATTTTTGATATAGGTCGATATTCAATATCTTTAAAATGGGTTATAACCACTTGTTTTTAACATCTGTACATGTACGCTCCGTATTTAAACATACACCAGTCTCTACAGTAAACAAAATTGCTCCAACATTTGAGCATGCTGCTTTGAATCCAGCAATACGTGTGCAATTGGCAGTTATAATTTTACCACGCTCTTTAGCAACAATGAAAACTTTAGCTGGAAAGCTTTTCAATTGCTGAGAATGTTTCACCAGAAAAAAGAAATTAATAGTCAGAAAAAAGTCATAAAGTGCAGTAATATTTTCAATTGAAAACACATTGGTGACTGAGACTTTTGAGTTTGAACAATTGTAAGAAAGTTAGAATGCAGATGTATGAAATATTGTCCTATTTTTTTTTATTTAGTACACTGAGTAGACGAGGTGCAAATCGAGGATCGAACCCGAATCACAGACCTGTGTCCTAGAAGCACAAAGTTCTACCACTACATGAGCAGATTTTTTTTTTTTTTTTTTTTTTTTTTTTTTTTTTTTTTTGGCTTTAAAGTATTAAAAATTTATTTACAAATTTACAAATAAAATGAACAATCTAAAAAACTTTTGTTTATAGTTTAATAGGCTTATTACTTAGGAAAATATTTTTTGGTTTTAAGCAAAAAATGTAAATAAAGTAAAATGTAAATTGCAGTTGAATATAAAATAATATTCTATATTTAGATTAATTTGATAGATAACTGAAAATAATTACAATCGCAATAACAAATAGAGATTAACAAATAGAAAATATATGAAATTTAATTTTTATTTGTAGAAAATTTGAGGAATTAGTAAACATTTTATAGATAAAAGACACTAATCGAAAAGAATATATTTATACAAAAATGTAATATATTACAAATATATTTCCAATAATTGTAAGAGAAAGAAGAACTACAAAATTAAAATTTACTATACACCATTGATTGTTCATTAAAAATAATACACACATTACAAAAATTTTTAATTTCTATTAATTAACGCCCCCTAGCAAATTCATCCAACTATGTGAATAAAAACCTTTAAGTGATATTTTCATTTTTTGAAAACTGTTTGTAGCCAATAAACAATTATTTTTTGTTATACATTTGTATATAGGCAATTTACATATGAATGTGTGCAAATTTTACATTTATGTGCATAATAAGCAATTATTCATGTGCACAAACAATAACTATTTTAAAACTTACTCATCGAATTTCAATCTTTTATTGAAATGCAATACTTAGTTTACTAGATGTACGCATGTATATTAATAAGCATACATGCTAACCATGTATTGTCACTTATTAGTTTTAAGCTCAAAACATTTTGTTGTAAATAGAGAAAATCACTTATTACATTATAAAAAATACATTATATAGGTAAAATTCAATTGACTGAGTGTTTGAAAATTATAAGTAGTTATCTTAATAGAAGGATACACTATACTATAATTAAATAATTTTTTCTAGTAACCCGAAATAAAATATTTAAGATATTCTATTCAACGATTTGACTATTTTATTTTGAATACATTCTATAATTTAACAATTAACATAATAGAATTTTTAGAAAAATATCGTAAAAAAGTTAAAGTTTACATAAACAGAACAATTCTAAATTTCCACAAGTTTAAAATTAGGGGAAGGGGATAATTTTTGCCTGTTTCATTAATATATTTGATTTTGTAAGAATCTGAGGAAAAACAAATGAACTCGTGGAATAATTTTGGGAATCTAAAGATTTGTAGATTTTCATCTGATAACATGTAATATCATGTGTTGAATATAATAAATAATCTACAATACCACCATGAATGACTTTTGGTCAGTTATTTCCTCCATTACTGCACGTTCTTTGGTATATTCCACATATGGATCTTCTCCATCACATAGTTGCAATTTATTTTTATAATTTTCTAGATCTTGCGCTGATAAACAAGACACATACGAGGCACATTTGATAAACATGATTCACCTTTGCATATGCTTAAAAAAGTTACTTTTAAAGTAACAAAGATTTTACTGATTACATTTTGTACTTGTTATATTTTGTAATGTGCTGCCATATATTGGATTAAAAAAATAGTTACGATGTTTCTATAATTTAAAAATAAATTAATTAATTAAAAAAATAATTAAATAATAAAAAACATGACATTAAAGCTATATATACTTAGATGAAATTAATTTGTAGTTAACATTAATGTAAATCATTATCATTTAAATACTAGTATGACTTAAATGTTATTAAAAAGAACTATAAAAAATAAATCTTTTTATTTGCAATATTATGTCTTTTCTTACAATGCTTAAAGCAGAGAAATATAAATTATTTCCTTTACAAAGCTTTTCTGTGAAAAATTTCAAACTTATTTTTCGAATTTTCACGATTTCGAATTTTTATAAACATGAAAATTTTGAATTTTCTGAAGCATTTTTATTTTAATATAAAAATTAATATAAGAATTCATGTTTGTTTGAAGTGAATTTTCAAATTACTCAATAGTAATTTTCAAAGATTTCCAATGCTAATTAAAATATAAAACTATATAAAATAAAAAAATAATTTCTATTTTTCAACTTAATAAGCTTAGTTTTTTTGTTTGAATTTAGTAAAATGTTTCAATTACATAAGTAAAATTTTATAATTAAATGGTGAATAGTTTGTGAAGAATTGTTGTATGAGAATATTTATTAATTAGAAAGATTTTTTTTTAATGTTAGCTTAATAAAATACAGCCATTAATTTGAAAAATATCAACTTTTTAAATTTTTTATAATTTACTATTATTAAATATAAACGAAGCAATCATGGTAATATTAGTTGAAATTATAATAAATTGTAATTTTTCTTATGTTTATTCGTTTATATTTTTATGTAGTAGATAAATCAGATTTTTCTGAAATAAAAATTGCATTAATTCACGAATCTTGTTTTATTTTCAAGGATCTTAAACAAATTATGGATACATAAAATACCTTTGCAATTAAAACTGTTTTAATAATGTTTAAGTAAATATAATCACGTTCTATATTAGAGTGAATTTTAAAGTTGCATAATAATTCATTAAATATAAAAAATTTAAAACAGTTTTCCCCAGAATCTAAATTTTATAATGTTTTAAGTAAAATATTGAGTAATGAAATATTTTATACAAAATGGAGGAACAAAAATATATGTATTTTATTTACATTAAGCAAAAAAAAAAAAAAAAAAATAAAATAAATAAATAAATAAATAAATAAATAAATAATAAATAAATAAATAAAAAGAAACATGAGAGTAACACATGATTATATAAATAAAAATAGAAAGTATAAACAAAGTTAATTTAAACATATTTTATTTTTCATTTTGAAATTCCAAACTAAAATGGGTCAATAATTACTTTTAATAGGGTTAAATCAACATTCTCATTAAATGAAAAATAATTAATTGTATGATAAAAATGTATAAAAACTTTTTCTTTCCCAAAAGTTTAAATTCTGCATATTTATAGTAAAATGTGAAACTAATCAATGGCAGAATAAAAAATACGCATATTTATATGAAAGCATAATAAACTTAATGCTGTGAGTGTGTAAGCAGATTTAACTTAAACGTTTTATTTTTAATTTAAGGAATATGAAAGCTAAATAAAATACATTTATATTTAATACGGTTCAAATAAATATGTTTATTCTGCATCAAAATATTTTTTATAGTTTAATAAAAATTCATTACATGAAATTTCCTTCAACTATTCAATGTAAATTACATTGATATATAAAGTATATATTTAAGACTTATTAATTATTAAAAACTACAAAGTAATTTTAATAACACAAAGCTCACAACTCTATATTTTAATGCAAAATATTGTGAAATAAAACAATAGACGAATTTAAAAATACTCATATTTACATAAAACCATAATAAAAACAATTAGCTTGATGTTAAACAGTAATAACAAATATTCATATAATATACTATCTTATTTTCCTTACTTAAAATAAAAAATTGACATTTCATGTGAGGAAAAAAAAATAAATAAATAAATAAAAATAAAAAAGAAGAAAGTTTTAAATGAAAAATATCACAATTTATTTTGCTAGTAGTAAATATTTTTACAAGATATCATAAACTGCATCATTTATGTAGACAAATTTCATTGATTTATTCTGAGAATAGCAATTTATGTAATTATATAACTGCCTATTTTTAAATACAACAAATATTTTTGAAAAAAAAATGAAAGCTATATTTATTTATGTAAAAAAATTTCAATTACTTTTGAAAGTATTATGAAATTATCTTTGAAACTGAAATATAGTTAAAAAAAGAAACTTTAAGTTATTTTTGTTAAACTTAATAGAGTAATTTGGGAGACAGAAACAACATTTTAAAAATTTAATTAAAAATAAAGTAAAACTAAAATCTTAAGAAAATAATAACAAAATAAAAGCTATTAAAATTGTTAAATAAATAAAAATATCAGTCCTTTCTTACACTTAAAAAAATGTGGTATAGTGGAAAAAAATATGATAAACACTGAATAAATTTGCCACGATTATTGATTTTCCCAACTCATTAATTTATTAATCAAAACGAAACGAGTGAAAATGTGTATTTTATTTATGAGCATCACTTATTTTTATTTCGCAATAGAAATTCATTTTATGTTCCCTCAGCTCCACTCTTCAACTCAAATCCATCTTCTAATTATAAAGAACCACTATTCTATTTCGCAGTTAAATTTTAATTGTCTCTCCTACCTTGTGTAATAATCTAAATCCCTACTCCTACCCATCTTCCCTTCCAAAGGAAGCGATTGCCTAAATTGACGACATTAATGTGACGTCATTTCCACAACTGTTTCCAAACAAATACAAAGTAAACATTTGTTTAATATTGTATTTAAGAGTGCCTTCTTGACAAACTTGGAGATTTTTGTTTGGCTATCGATTTTATTGGTGATTTTTGTTGGCACAGAACAATAAATTGTTCTGTTGCAACCAGAATACGATTGGAAATAAGCCCAGCTTGGTGATTAACTGTGACTACAATTTGGCGAGAATCAAAGGTTAAGCAAACAAAAGGTTAAAAGTTTTAACAAACACGTTATCCTTAAATAATAAATGACAATTTCAAAAATAACAATTTAAAAATCTATCACCTAAGTCTATGGCAGTTTCAATGATAAATGACGCTTAACAGCAAATGTTTGGAAACAATATGACGTCACAATTAATGTCATCTATTTTCTTTCAGAGAGAGTACTTTCTCTTTACAAAGTAATTAGTAGGCATGCTACAAAATAATCAGCGAGTACGTGCTTGTTACTTTGTGACAACTGTGATTACTTTGTAACAAGCACATACTCTCACAGCTTCTGCACTCGAAACATACCCGAACCCGTACTAACTTTTTTACAGGAAATAACGAGTATTTTGGGGAGGGGGAAATATCGATTACAGGTTATTACGTTGAAATGACGACTATAATATACTGATTACAGGTAATCCTGTTATTTCTGCAATTTGATGTATTAACTATCGTTCTAATTTGATTTAAATTTAAAATACAATATTTTTTCTATTTTATGAATTTGAATAAGAATAAATAAACTGTTGAGCTGTCATTGAGTAGAGTTGAGCTGAGTATTGGTAGAAATTAGATGTATTGAAATCCAGCTTATTACTAAAATTATTTTTTTAAAACCAGTGCTAAACATTTTAATATTCTCACTGCACTCGTCTTAAAATTAAGATTGTAAAATTGATAAAGCATAGCAATCTCAGAAACGAAAATATTGCTCAGTATTTTGTGGTTTGTATTTCACAAGACTGTGCTGAAATACAATCCACTAAATACTGAGTTACATTTACCCAGGCTTGTTGTATTTCTTAGCTTAAGTTACATTAGTTAATACAGAGATATAGATTTTTGGGAATTTTATACTTTTCCACTCGTGTCTAAAAATCATTATTGAATATTAAAAATATCAATCAATATAATTTCAATTAATTGCTTATGATTTATTATGAAACTAAAAATATAAATGTACAAATCAATCTTTAACCCAAGTTATTAACTTTAGGTTGGCAACGCCGTCCTGCTGTGAAGGCGAGGAACATTTCCTCTGTATGTTAAAAATTTAATTTTTCTAAAATCATATATATTAAAATCTCCAAATAATATAGGAACAAGTCTCTTGATTTATCTGTAATTAAACTTTTATTTATCGATGCTTCATTTCTAACTGATATTAAAATAACATTCAGCGTCTCATTGTTACGCCATTTTGTTTAAGTGTTATGGAAATAAGTTTTATTTGTTTATAATATTGTGACTTACGAACTTGTTGGCCTCAACAACTTCTTGCTTACCAGCGGATACCAGACACTTCTACAGAAGATATTCACGGAACTACAGGTTAGTTGCAAACTTCATTTAAGAAATGGCTGATGCCGATATTGATTTATATGCCGATGATATTGATCATGATTTTAATCAGGAAGGGGATTATAATCATGATACTAATGTTGATCTTTATGATGATGTGATAACAGCACCATCGGATGATCATCATAATGATGAAGGGCGACCTTCATCTACAGGTAGTTCATCTCCCCATCATACTCGACATGCTAGTAAACGAGTTGCAGTATATGTTGGGAATTTGACTTGGTGGACAACCGATCAAGATTTAACCGAAGCAATGCAAAGCCTTGGTGTAAATGATATAATTGAAATTAAATTTTTTGAAAATCGTGCTAATGGTCAGTCAAAAGGGTTTTGTGTAGTAGCTCTGGGTTCTGAAAATTCATTGAGAATCATTATGGAAAAATTGCCTAAAAAAGAACTTCACGGTCAGAATCCTGCGGTAACTGCGTACACTCGTCAAAATTTGAATTACTTTGAGTTACAATCTAGAAAAGGTGGTCATGGTGGAGGGAATCGTCATGATAATTCTAATGATCGTAGAAGCAGAGACAGAGATAGAGAAAGGGATCGTGATGGAAGAGATAATAGACAAAACAGTAGAGGCATGCAACAGGATCGATCACGAGATAGAAACAACTCGAATCAAAATTATCAGCAACAACAAAGAATGCCTCCAGGTCCTCATATGCATCCTCCTCCACAAGGGCCTCCTCCACCTCAGTATCAACCAGGACGTTCTCCTTGGATGTCAGCTCCTCCTCCCCAAATTCATCAAATGCCTCCTCCTCCTACTCGCCCTGGAACTCCCCATGTCAACACTGGTGCACCACCACCTCCACCAGGATTGCAAGCTCCTCCACCAGTCAGACCAGGTCCTCCTCCACCTAGTAACATAAGGCTTCCTCCACCTAGAGGACCATTGCCTCCTATGGGCCCAAGAAGTGTGCCACCACCTGATACGCGAGGTCCGCCTCCAGCTAATGAATGGGATCGGCATTTAACTCAACCACCACCTCAACATGTTAGCATACCTCCACAACCTGTTGGTCCTCCAAATAGGCCCCCACCACCCGTTCCTGCACCTGGTCAAGGTATGCCTCCTTCAATACCACCTCCAGCGCCTCCTATACCAAGCCCACATATTAATCCTGCATTTTTTCATCAACAAGGAGTTCCACCTGGGCTCACTCCAACTTCTCAAACATCTGAAATTTATAGTCGCCCTCCTCCAGTTCAATTTTCTGACTATCGCACAGTTGATAGAGGTCCCGAAACAACAACACCCTCTGTCAGTGATGCTGAGTTTGAAGAAATAATGGGAAGAAACAGAACTGTTTCAAGTAGTGCTATTGCTAGAGCTGTAGCAGATGCAAGTGCTGGAGATTATGCAAGTGCTATTGAAACTTTGGTAACTGCTATATCTTTGATTAAACAATCCAAAGTTGCCAATGATGAAAGATGTAAAATTCTGATAAGTTCACTTCAGGATACACTACATGGAATTGAATCAAAGTCATATGGATCAAGAAGTAAAGATAGAGCACGTTCTCGTGAAAGAGAGCGCTCTAGAGAAAGGTCTTCAAGAAGGGAGAAGTCTAGCCGACGTGATCGCTCACGTAGTAGAGATCGAGAGTACAGAGATCGAAGTAGAGAACGGGATCGTTATCATGATGATCGTTACCGTGACAAAGATCGGGATCATGATAGAGATCGTAGGAGCTCTCGCCACTAAATGTAATTTCTGATTTTTTTTTCTCCTTATTTCCTTCATGAATAGATGTCTTCTATGCACTGATTATTTCCTAATTTCTAAAGCTTTGTATCACCATTCAAATGAGTGTTGTCAAGTGAACATTTTTGTTATGTAGAACTTTAGATAAAAAATCATTCCACTGATTTATCTAAAATGCATTGTATCCCTAATGAATCTAAATAAAGGGTAAAAAGTTACCATTGCATTTGTTATGTATGAGTTATTTGTAAAACTTTTGTTTGCCATAATGTAAATAACTAATTAACAATAACTGGAAATCATTCTTGTATTTTACTAAACTAGGGAACAAATATTTGAAATGTTAATAACTTAATTTCAAAATTTAGTAATATTTTATATAAATTTTATAAATTTAATTTTGTATAAGTTTTATGTCTTAAACAACTTAAAATTTCTCCTTAAATTCATTTGAATTTTAATATGTATAAACTGACATTTTAATTTTTTCTAAAATGAAATAAAATTGGTTTTGTATCTCATATGCACTGGAAAATCTGTCCTGTACTTCTAATAATTCTTTGTAAAAAATTAAGCATTCTAGTTTTTGCAAGCTTTGGAAGATAAAACAACTCTGCTTTACTTCAAGGGCATTTCAAGCTTGGAAGAATGAAAAGCTTTGGAGCATGTGAGGGCTCAACAAATGTGTAAAATATTTTGTGTTTGATATTGTTAAACTTTAACATTTGTTTTATTTTACAAGGGTTAAATAATGCAAATTAATATTAATAGCCTTAATAATTTGTTTAAAATTATAATTCAAATACTATGGGAAATTTACCATTTATAAATTCTAACAAATTTGTCTTAATTGTTAAATAAAAACTTTGTGATTAAAGAATTACTCATAAATTATGCATAGGTTTGATATTTAAATTAAATTATATCTGAATTTAAAACAACACAAATGAATTTGGAACAATACAAATTAAAATTATATTAATTAAGATGATAGGTTAATTTAAAATTGTTCAATTCAGTTTTGTAAGAAGTAAATTAAATTGATTTTTATGTTTTAATATTCAGGTTTATAATTGTTTAAAATGTTTTAATTGAAAGTGTGGAAGATTTGTATTCAAGTATTAAAAATATCTGTTATCCTACATTAAAATAGATGACCATTCAAGTTGATGTTTCTCTTTCCACCTGTTATCAAATTTGACTTGTGCTTAATAAAATCTTTTTTTCCACTCTTAATTATGTTAATCATCTCGGCTAATGTATTTGTGGACAAGTCATTGTGATGAAGCTAAACTGAAAGAAATTGTAACACACTCTTGTATATCTCTGTTAAGGTAAGGTCTTGTTTATTTCATTTATATTATAAGCTGTACTTTTACAATTTCATCTTGAATTTGTAATGTGTACTGTCATTTCAAGCAATTCTATACTATTGTCTATTTCCTTTAAAATATCAGTTCCTTTTTATTGTTATAAAAGTATATTTGCATAATATTCAGATTTTTGTCACTTGTAATTATTTTATCTTATATATTGTGCACAATTGCAGATACATATTTATATATATATATATAATCTGAAAACTATATCTTGTGATTGTTTTCATCACTTATTTAAAAAAAAAGTATAATTTTAAATATCAAAATCATTGAATAAAATATGTTGTACTATTTGACAAATGCTTAAGAGCAAAAAATGTTTTCATATTTTACTGAATTTTTAACAAAAGTGCTGTTAAGTTTCTTTAATATAATCTAAAACTTGAAATGGTTATCAAATTCTTATTTATTTTATTATTATTATTTTTTAAAAAACTGTAGATATAACAGTATTCTAACATATTTTCAACATTATACCAAAATGGGCATTATAGATTGTGTGGTTGCCAAAAAGCCGTCAGTCATCAATGCGTTGTAGCTTATTCCTATTTTTTCCCTCTAAATATTCATAAACATGATTTATCGACAATTTTCATTATGGTTGACTTATTGTATTGGATTTTTTTTGCTAGTGTTTAGTATTCATTTGATGCTGTAACTTGTCTTAATTTCTTAGAGATTTTTTTTTTTTTTTTAATGATGATTAATGGATTTTTAACTATGAGATTAATGGATTTTTTCTATTAGTAATACTTAAAGAAAAAAATTAATAACATATAATTTATTTTAGGTATGATACATCAGAAAGTAACGCTATTTGTTTTTCTCCTTATTAAATTATAAGTAATCTATTATTATTTGTTTAATTTAATTTCTAAATTTTTTATTTATTAGTTGGCATGCTGTTGTAGATTTTTAAATCTTGAATAATTTTCTATATTTTTACTCTTTAATAATAATTTTCTTGTGTTAATTTTAAAGTTATTTGTTATGGTTAAGAATATTGGAAAATTATTCACCAACTTAATAGCTCTTTAAATTATTTAAAAGTTAGATCAAAATATTTATCTGCTATATTAATTTTCATATAATAATGCCTGTTTGTTCTGAAGTTTTGACATTTTTGTCTTCATTAATTTCATTTTTGAATCATATAAATTATAAATTTGATAAATTTTTTGTTAGCTGTAGTTTTCAATTTTTACCCTTTGAATAATGAATGTGTTTGCATATATGGTTATTGTGTATTTCCATTTTTTGTCTCTAAAACAAAATTTATTGCTGTGAAATGATAACTTCATGAAGAGGTTGTGTTCAGATTTGAAACTTCAAATGTATATTCAAGCACTTGAATACTAAATATGTTATTACATCAAATATATTGGTTACTTTATTTAAATATTTAATCTAAAGTAAAAAATTTTGGTTAACTAACAATTTGACTTAATCTTTTATAATAGTTGGTAGACTTGCTGTAGCCTAATAGTGCAACTACATTTTTTGGATTAGATTATCTCAGTTCAACCATTACTAAGCAATAAATGATGTATTTTATTTCAGATGCTTATTCAGGTAATGATTTATTACCCCATCAACTATCTCCCAATATAAATTGTTGGCAAGTGTTGTAATTTAGTGATGGCACTCACATTTTTTATTGTATATAAACTCTTGTTTTATATTTATTTTCAGTATTTGCAAATTTTAAGTTCACCATTAAAAAAATTGGGATGTACATTAAAAATAAGTTTATGGTACTTTTTCTAATGAAGATAAAAGTTTTCTGCTTTGCTTTTCCTTCTTACATTTTGGGAAAAAGATAGTTTTGCAATATTTGGTGATATTTTTGACAAAAATGATTGATAGAACTATATTTGTTATGTTGTTAATAGGAGTTTTTCTGCCTTGAGATTCTTGTATGTGACCCGTCATTTTTTAGTTAAGTTGGCAGCCAAATGGTTCATGCTCTTGTCTTCACATCTTTATATTTGTAACAGTTTATGGGTTTAATTCCACCTTGATCATGAATGTTTGTAATGGTTCAGAATTCAGTTTTAATTCTAGGTCAGTGTCTAATTAGCTATTGTGTGCAAAAGACTTAAGTGATTTACCAAACCATTATTTTTTTTTAATATGTAAACAAGCTTTATGATAGTTTTCATCTATTATGCTCTTACTGTGAATTTACATTATGTTATTTACTGTGCATTGTATTTTGCATCTATTTGCATACTTTAAACTAGTAATTAAAAATGGTGGGTTTTTTCCATTATTTTGATTAAGTGCATGTTTAAAAATGTGTTATTGACATTCATTTCATTGTTTTTATGAAAATAGTTTCTTTGTACATTTTTCTGTGAAAGACTTATTCTATTCTCTATTTTTATACATGACTGCATTGTACTGACTTGTGCAATTTATTTTTAGTAATTTCTTCTGAGGCTAGTTTCTAAATATAATATTATTTGCTCTAAAGCATTTATCAAACTGTTCATATAAAAAAATGAATTTTCTAATGAAGTAATCATTATTAGGAAATAATATTGTGCTAATGTTTTGAAACAAGAACTTATATTTTCATTTCTTACATTTTTTTCAAGATAAATTCCATTTTAAATTGTTAGTTTTAAATTTAATATCACATTTTTTAAATCTTACAATTTTGATATTATTAATATTTAAGATATATCTTCAGTAAGAATAGTATTAATATTTGTATATAAATCTGATCAACATTTCATTATCTTTATTATGAATTTAAAGATAATTGTTTTTCAGAGTTAACAACTCTTTCTTTTATCTGATTTTAAATTCATGTGTGATGACTTTTAAGAGATAGTTCCATTTAGTTGTAGACTTAAAGTCAGTAAATTTTGTGTGTTGATAAAAGTTTCTAATTAAAGTGCATTAACTGTGTTTTTTTTATAAATGAATAAGCTAAAAAGCTCTCTTTTTCAAAAAAGATGTTTGATTAATTTGTTTTTGGGAACTTTTGTATTTGTTAAATATGTTTTTCAGATTTTAGAATTAAACTTTTCATCTGATTTTAAAATTTTAAGAATGCAGTAAAGATTTTTAATCTTTTTTGTTGCTGCTATAAATAAATCAGTATGTCTATTGAACATTTGACAATTGATTGTCAACAATGCCACTATTGCTGCTCTCATTGAAGTGTTAAATTAAAAATCTTTAAGGATCGAGTTTTTTGCATCACTACTTTTATATAATTTTTTGCATGCTACTTTTTTATTTTATTAAATATTCTCTTATTTGCCTACAAACTCAAGATTGTTAAAAACAAATATATTGAATTCATTGCATAAAAAATATACTTTTGATAAAGGTAGTTATTTATCTGAAGCAGCAGCTCTTTTAATTCAATATTCTTTTACTGTACTTGAAAATTGCATTTATAAATTGCCCTTTTCAAAAACAAACTAAAGAAAAAAGCTTCTGAAGTTTGCCATTCTTAAGTTTAGACAAATTTGAATATATGCAATGTTCACACACATATTATTTTTAAAAGCGTATGAATAAATGCCCTCAATTCATTACATGTGCATTTAAGCTGATGTTACTTTGGAAATTTTGTTATTTTATGTCTTTTTAATTCAATTTAATTGTAGACACAACATTTGTTAAATCTAGTTTTTTTTTGTTTGTATTTAAATATATTTTACTTTGTAATGAAATATTTTTAATAAAATATTTCCATTAACAAACAACATTATCATTTTTAAGAGGATGCCATCTTGAATTATGATTAACATTTTTTATAAGCTTATTTGAAATTTAAATCGCACATCTTTTATCATTTGTACTATTTTCTGATTCATAAATTATATATAAAGACAGTTTTATAATGTTAAATAATATTGTGAGAGCAGTCAGATTGCATTTTAAATTTAACATTGGATTACAGTTGTTGTAAAACATTGAAAAATTTGATTTATTTATGACAGAAACATTGTCTGTTTAATATTGTTTACAATGAAAACACATCAGGTAAAATTTGTTATTTTATTAAATTAATATTCATACGAGAGAATTGTTATTTTTATTAGATTCAGTTTTCATGTATAGTAATCAAGTATAGTAAAAGTTATGATGGAGAAAGCAGATTTTTCAAAATTTGAATTCATTCCATTTTCTAATTATGCTTAAAAGTTATAGACCTTGGCAACTTTTAGCATAACAATAATAAATAGCTTTAAATTCTTTATTATTTAATTGATTTTGTAATATAATTTTCTAAAATAAAATTGTATTAATTTTCGCTTTCTGTAAGTTATAAATTTAAATATGTTTGCTATTAAATTATGTGGTTTATACAACACTATGTTGTATTTTTGTATATTTACTTATGATGCTAAAAGTATCAAACAATATTTATTACATCTGCAGTATTTTTCTATCTTATAATTTTAGGTTTTTTTTTATGTAAGTATGTTTTCAGCAAATTTTATTTTCATAGATGTAGATTTATTTCATTTATAACACCTTATAAATTTTACATGTTGTCACAAATTTATTCAAGTTGTCATATTCTTAAAAAATTTCTAAATTTAAACTAAGCTCTACCATAGTTATTCTAAGTTTCTAAATTTAGAATAAAGCTATACGAATTATGGTTTTGATTAATTAAATGTATTCATTGTTAGGATTCCTGATAAAGGTTCACTTCCTGTTTTTAAAATTTCTTTCCATTGTTATTTATTATATTTGTAATTTTTAGAGCAAAGTAATTATTTTTTAAACTTATTTAATGAAAATTCAAAAAAGCACTAAATCAAATTTTACATTATTTTTCTATTCATTTCTTTACACACAGTAATTAAAATTGTATATACATCTTGATTTTCTATCATTTAAAGAAAATGTTTTGTTTCATGTTTTTAAATATTTTTTGCATAAATCTGATCTTTCTGTGTAGTTTTGTTATTAATTATATTTGGTACTATTTTCTTTTTTTTATAAAATTGTGTCTTAGCAGCAAACATTTTATTTATATTAATTAACTAAAGAAAATTAAGTGGAAAACTTTTAATTATTACTGAAGTAGAAATTTAAAATTTTTGCATTTGAACATTTAATATAATTAAATTGCACCTACTCACTGCTTAAGGTGTGCTTCCATATATAAAACATTTGGACCCTTAGATTGCAAAAGGTTTTTGTAAATGTGTAAATGATGTTAAATTTGTACGGTTGCCTAGTGTAAAATTTTCACTTTATTGGTATTTATAGTACTTTATTGATATTTTTATTTAAATATTAGTTTTTCAGTTAAATAATATTCAATGGATTATGAACATACTAATTAATATTTGCATAAATTTAAATTTCATTATATTTTATCTTATAAATGTAATTAATCCATGACAGTTTATGAATAATTTTAATTTTTTTTCGCTATATATATCTGTATTTCTTTTTCCAATTAAGCAAAAATTAAGGTAATTATCAACAAACAATTTATATGGATTTTTGAGTAATTGTTTTTTAAATGATTTTAATTAATATTTGTGATTAAATTTAATGAGAAAAAATTTGTTAATTTATAAATTATTTTTAAATGATGAAATAATTGAATGTGATACTGAATTTTTTTAGAATTTAAAATAATTTTTATTAATGGAGTAAATTATTTTAGTTTCGAATGAAAGCATTAAATAGTATGAAATATACTTTATTATTTATATTTTGAAAACATTGTGTATGTACATTTTGCATTAAGTATTGTCTTTTATGCTAGTTAAATAACACTTATGATGAACTAGATAGTTAAAAAAAAAATAGAACTTGCATCATGTCAAATATTTTATTATAGTTAAAAAAAAATGAAATCTTATGTGTTCAGAGTTAATGTCCGACAATTTTGTATTGTTTATAAGCCAGCTAATTTTTATTTGTTACAAATTATAATTTATAAAAAATTATATTATAAAATCAATTCTAATTTATAAAAAGTTATTAATATTTAAACTATTAATAGTAATATTAATGCAATTTCATGGGTTTATTGTTTTCTAGTTTGAATTAAGTCTGAAATTATTTTAGTGTTTTGACTATATTACTGATGGAATTTGTTCCATTAAATTATCAAATAGAATGCTTGCAAAATTTTGTGACTTCCATAATCTTGTAACAATTTGAAAATACCAATATTGATGTTTTAATGTATGCAGAATCTTTTAGTACTTCAATTTTATTTAAAATTGCATCAATTATCTAAGGATCTTGTTAAATATTAAGATTTTTTAACTAAAAATAACTGTTGTTAAAAATTTCTTAAACTGAATATTCTAAATTGTGAATAATAAATATTTAATATTTATTATCTAAATCTGTAATTAGAACTTCAGTTATTTTCTTCAAGAATTTTCTATAAATTATACCCTAAAATAATTATTTTCAGAATCAATTGTATGTTTATGTTGCAAACCATGTCTCCAACTGTAGAATTTAAAAAAAAAATTGTTTTGTTAAAATATTTTCTGTGTGATTGCAAAGCATTAAATTTTATGAAGCTAAATTTTGCTTTACTATTATGTCAATAATACTGAAGGTTATGCACAGTAAAAAAAATGTAATTACATTTTGTTTAAGATTGAATTTTGTATATGGCACTTAAAGTTTTCTTTTTTGCTTTTTAATTCTTTTTTTCCTTGTATTAACTTTGAATTGCATGTATACATCTTTTAAAAATCTTCATGCTAAGACCTAAATTGTTAACTTGTTAAATTCTAATAATTTAGTATTTCATTATGAGCTCTGTGATGTATTATGTGCATCTAAATTCATGGATGTGCTTGGTAATTTTTAGTAAAATTTTAAAATATTTTATTGGTTGTACATTTTCAAAAAAAAAAAAATTTGCAAACTTTTTTCCTATTCATGAATAATTTTCTTTATATTCATTCCCAGAATCTTACATTTAAATTTCCTTTAAATATATTATTGATAAATGTTTTTTTTAATTTTTATTTGAAAAGTTACTAAAGTATAATTAACAACTTTTAGGTCATTCATTAGCCACATGACTGGCTGATTCTACTTCAAATTTGAAAGCTGTTATAATTACTTTAGTTATGGCATCTACGTCTGAATTTTCCAGTGGTCCAAATAGATTAGGACCTGTTGAAGGATATTTGGGACAGAAAAATGAAATCATATATCATCCTCCTGAAATACAAGTACCTGTTGGATTTGTTGTTTTCTTTGGTGGTGATATGCAGGTATGGAACTAGTTTTATGATACTTAATGTGTTTCTTTATTTTTTTAATACTTAAAATGAGTATACTTCATTTACTTGCTCTTAAAAAACATGCTTCAGCGTATTAAAAAAAAATATTTCTCTAAATATCAGTAAAAAATATTTTCTGAGTGTTTCTCTTTTCAAAATAAGTTATATTTTATTTTTGTGTTGAAGAAATTTGAAAAGAAAAATCAATCTTACTTTGACTTACAAAAAATTTAGTTCTTTTTTTAAAAAAATATGTTTTGTAGAAATTTCTTTTTACTATTTTTTATTTAAATTATTTTAACACATTATGTAATATGCTAGAAAATGAAGGCTATAATGCAGTCAAAATATTTTGTTATTTCATACATCATTTTTTAATTAGTAATCATCTGGTATGAAATATTTCTTTTTCGCTTATATAGAATAATTTAATTAAATATTTGTAAAAAAAGAATTGCAATATCAAAATATCTTCATTGTTTAATGTAAATTCTTGAGGTAAAAGGCTTGTTTAATTAATGAGTTCTATGCACTTATTGGGTTTTTTTTATATGAAAATAATGATGTTAAAAAATAATACCACAATGCAGTAAAAATTATCTTGCGTGAAGAAACTAAAATTTTAAATTAGCCTGTATTTTTAAAGTTAAAATTTTTATTATTAGGAAATTAAATTCTTGATTACATTTTTAAATTGATTACTGGTTTTATGATTTATTAAAAAATGAAAAATTATAAAGCTTAACAGGTATAAATAAATAAAAATAATTTAACAAAATAAAAATAAATAAAAGGGAGAATAAAAAGGAATTGGGCTTTTCCTAATTGATCATTTCAAGTTCATCTTATGATCTGTTTTATAAAGGATTTATTTTCAAGATGTATGGTAAAGGTGATGTGAAATCTCAATCATGCTCTTTAATGCAGGTTTGGAAGACTGACATTAAAGAGCATGATTGAGAGCATTAAAGAGCATGATCATGAACTTTCTGAATGTGATATATATATATATATATATATATATGTGTGTGTGTGTATATATGTATGTATGCATGCATATATATATATATATATATATATATATATATATATATATAGAGACAAGCAACTTAACCAACTCAAGGTCCACAATGTATCTCTTACGTCTCAATAAACTGGACGTCCATTATGGCAGAGATACATCAGAATTTCCTGTTCAAAAACATTCTGTGACAGCAGAAATATGTTGCAGAGTTTTCACTGAAAGCGGCCATGATGTATATTTCTGCATAGTAGAAACCACTTATTTTTGCTTTCCCCCTAATTGAAGGTTTGATAGATCGGTCATAATCACTTGAACCACACTCCTTAGAGACTTTTCTTTGAAAACTTAAACTCATCCTGAGTTTTATGCCAAATATCTAAAATAATGATTGTTTTTTTCACCAAGATTCAACTTTAAAATTTAATAATCTATAAATTTGCTACTTTAGAAATAAAATGTAAGTTTATACAATACATATTTTTAATTTTTGTTCTTAAGCTAATTGAATTAGGCAATTTTATTACACAAAAATTTTAAACCTCTATGCACTTTTAAATTACTAACACTTGCCTTCTTTTCTAAGTTAAAATTTGATAAATTTCCTTCTTATACTATTTCATACATTTTAGCTAATTTCATTCAGTTTTTATTGTTTTTAATGGCATTTTTTATCAACTAGTTTTTACTGAAATAAACAAATAATTTTTGTAGATAGAAATTATTTAATTTCCTGTAAAAGAGCTTGTGGCTGTAATAGTAAAATTTATGGGCTTTCCATAATTAATAATATTTACCTTAAGTTCTAATTACTATAATTCATTTAATTTGCATTTTTATTTTTGTGCATTAGGAAAAAATTTACTCTTAAGTTTACTCTCTGCATATTACATTTTATTTCATTATTACTTTAATTTCTTTTAACATACATTTCAAATATTGATAATAAAACAGAAGTATCATTTTAAGGCAATGGTGTAACATGATTGTCATAAGAGTTGGAGCTGATAATATTATACATGTCTTAACTATTATTCCTTTTTTAATTAAACATAATATTGAAAAATATATCAATAATATTTACTGTTACATCATATAAAATCATTATTTTAATATACATCAATATTAAAAAGATAGTATTTCTTAAGCATCATACGTGATTGGAAATTTTCTCCAGTAAAAATGAAATTACAAAATTTCTGGTATTATCTTTGTTCTGCTGTGAAAGTCATTTTATTCTATATATTTTTTTATTTACTTGCATACATGTAATAATTTTTCTACATGACGTAACAATAAATTTCTAGTAAGGAATTTATGAAAATAAAATTCCTTACTAGAATTGTATTGCTAAAATTTTTAATGTAGAAAATTGTTTTAGTTCTTTTATTTTAAAAGATGTGTGAAATGGAATGATCCTTTCAAAATAGTTTATTAGTGATTAGTTGAAATCACATTTATGCTACATCTAATTAATTAAACGTTTAACCTACAGAAAGTAATTATTTTATTACCAAATTTATTTTTAAAACAAGTAAATTATTAATATGTTAATTCTACAGATAATTATCTTTAACGCTATCCATATTAGATATAAAAGAAATTTTTAAATATAATCTTAACCAGAGAATTTCTTGTTGTAAAATCGTAAAATATCTATTTTTTCCTTCTTATTTGAATTAAAAATTAATTTTCCAATTTGTCTTTTAAACATAAAATGGTATATTCTGTTGTTGTTAATGAGACTTGGCAACACCAAGCCTGCCAGTCACAGAGACTAGGCAAATGAAGTCAGAGAGGGAGCATCTTCCGTTTTTTTAATAGAGCTCCCTCATACGAAGGTGGAAGTACGATTTTTGGCTCATAGATGGCAGCACCACCTGAATCTTCCAATTTTTAGAGATTGAAACCAGTGAAGACCCAAAGCCTGGGTCAACCACCCCCAGTGGTATTAATTTGTAATGGGAACATGGACATTGCGACCCGATGGATTTAACGTGCCCCAGTCGCCATTAGTGAACCTGGCAGATGTTCGGCTAAGCCGGGATTCGAACTCACCACCGTTTGGTAATGAAAACGATGCCCTAACCAACCAGGACACCGCGGCCCAGTATATTCTATATACGAGTTATTAGGTCATTAAAATGATAGTAATGAAAAATATAAATAAATTCATGAAAAATATAATTGTGATAAGTTTTAAGAATGACAGTAAAATTAGTGTCTAATCAATGAAATAAAGAATAAATGCACTAAGAAAATTTATATCTCTCAATCAAATTTCAAGTTTTCAATTAAGAGACTTTATTCTCTACAAAGTCTTTTTAATTAAAAGACTATATAAAAGAGATATAATATATAACTATTTTTCATTTGTGCGAGCACATAATATATTGCAAATGCAGCACCATTTTGTAAAAGTACTTTCTTATAATAAAGGAAGAAAAAATTCATGGTATATTGCTATGTATTATTTTACGTGAATTGAAAAGTCAATAGAAAGCAATTCATTATAATATTATAAATTTTCCCAAATTAAATAATATCCTTTTGCTTTTATTTTTAATTATATGTATTCATTTAATCCTTACTGAACAAATTGCATTAAACCTTTGCAAACTTAATGTTCAAGACAGTTGAATATTGAAGGCTAAAATTATTTTTTCTTATATTTTATAAGTATTTGACAATACTATTTCAAACAGATTCTTATATACTTGAGGGGAGTTTCTTTCCAGGAAGAAAACTATTCATGTGTGACTTCCTTTATGATTTAAGCATGTTTCCTGTTAGTCAGGGAAAGATTGAAAGGGGAGGATGTTCCTGATCCATTGCCACAAATTGATGATTATATTCTACTTTTGTAATAACTAAGAACTTACATAACAGAACACATTACATTCAAAAGTATTTTCTGAAATTTAGATCAGAAGAAATCATAAGTAAATCGGTTCTTTCCAGTTAATTTTTGAAATTAAAAAATTCAAATCTAAAATCTAATTAATTAAATCCTAAAAAGAAAGCATAAAAAAATGTAAAACTTATATTGTATATAATTTCCTATTTAAAGAAAAGACACATTTTTTTATAAAAAAATATAACTGGAATTTTTTTTTATGAATGACTATAAAATGAGTCTCTAATCAATTTAAAAAAAAAAAAAAATTCACTAAGAAACTTAACAATTCTCAATTATACATAAGGCCTCTTTAATTAGGAAACTTTATATAGTAGAGATATACTATAATTATGTAAAGGTTTTGCATTTGTAATATAATAAAATATTACGAATGCAAGAGCTTTTCATAAAAATATTTTTAGGTTGAAGTAATAATAGCCTCTTAGTATTTTGTTATATATTATCATCAGCAGCATTGGCACGACAGCTCTTTGTGGGCCTGGGCCTTTCTCAGAAGCTTTTCCCAATCTGCCTTTCTCCCAGCAATTGATTTCCAGTTCCTTACTTTTAGGATGGGAAAGTCCTCTTCCACACAGTCTTTCCCTCTCTTTTTGGGCTTTTCCTCTTGGTCTTTTATTAGAGGGGATTACATTAAAAACTTTTAATGCTGTTCATTTTGGGCTCATTCTTACTACATACCCTGCCCATCTCATTTTGCTTAGTTTTATAGACTTGATAATATCATTGTCATTAAAAATCTTATACATTTCAAAATGTATCTTTTTCTCCAGTTGTTATTATCGAGAACTGTGCCAAAGATGGTTCGTAGGACCTTCCTTTTGAAGGTTGCTAATATCTTCATTTTTTTTTTTAAGGTCCATGCCTCAGAGGCATAAGTCAAAACCGACTTGATCAGTACCTTATACAGTAAAATCTTTGTCTTTCTTTTTATCAAGTAAGATTTCAATGATGCTCTTAAACCAAAGAAGCACCGATTGGCTGCAATAATTCTTTTCCTAATTTCAGGATTTATGTCATTTTGGCAGTTTATTTCTGATCCTAGATATGTAAAATTCTTCACAGATTCAAATTTAAAATAATTTATTTCAAAAAGTTATGTATTATATTATGTAAAATTGAATGTAAGTCAATAGAAACTCATTATAAATTTTTATAAGTTTTTTTTCATACAGTGATTTTGCCTAATTAAGTTGTTTTTTGTTTTTATTTATAATTATACATTAAGTTCAGTTTTTAAACTCTAGATTAATATTTAAAAAAATAACTTGAGTAATGCAATTGTGAAAAGAAATTCCATTTATATTGGAAAAAAATTAAATGTAACAGTTTAAGCTACTTAGTAGTACATGCACTGAAATATATTTCAATTCAGATTAACAAATGAAGTTAATTTTCATGTGTTGTGACAAGTGATATTTTATCTAAGGTTGTTCAGTTACGAGTTGAAAAAACCAATTTAGCAAATAAATTTGGTTTTTAACGCTTTTAAATAAATTAAAAAAAAAAAAAAAACTTAGCTACTGAAAAAAGAGCATAAGTAATATATATTTTTATTTGGTTAAAAAAATTAATGAATTTCTAATTCATTTAGACTGTGGAATTCTAAAAATGTATAAATAGTCTAAGTCAGCTTTGCTGTGTGCGCTAAAAGTATCATAATATTGAAAGAGTTTGAAAAAAATATTTATTTAGTTGCATTAAATAATTATTAAGTTTCTACTTCTGTAACTTTTAAAATGGAATCAAAGTGACATAATAACATTGCTAAATTTTTTATTGTTCAAATATATCAATTGTTCACCTTCATGTTATGTATCCTCTGTGCTTTTAGGCAACTCACCAACTCTGCTATTAGTATAAATTACTAAATAGCAGTATATATTTTTCAAATCACTATGAACTCTGACAAGTGTTTAACTCCAAGAATTGAGGAAAATGTATTTCCAGATGAAATGTGAAATATATAATGACGGCGATAATCTCTCTCTCTCTCAAATAATGTAAAGTGCTTTGGAAAATTTTATTAAAAAAAATGTTTTGTCACATCTATTGAAAAAATTTAATTTAAATTCCTTTGAATTTCAAATTCATTTTCTATTTCACCAGATTGCTTCATAGTAATAGAATATTAATGAGAATAAGCATATTGAATACTTTACAAATATTGTTTTTTACGTAATTTATTTTTCGTCCATCACTTGGAATTATTTTTGATTAAAATACAACTTTAATAAATATCTTTTTAATATAAAAGAAAAAAATTGTAAAAGTAACAAATGATTTTATAATATTAGTTTAGGATGTAAATACATAACAAATATACATAATAAAAACATACATATAAATTAATTAAGAAAGTACACAATGAGCAAATATAACTATGTGTTAAAATTTCATTAAATTAGACAGAACTATGGTAATGTAAGTTTATCTACATGTATTTTGTATTAAAGAATTGTATTTTCATAAACAATAATACTTGAATGAAAATTAATCCTTTTTTGCATAAATATTTAATTGTTTTGGGTAAAAAAACTTTTGCAAATATTTAAATATAAGATGAAAATAATTTTTCAGATGTAGTATAAACCAAGAATTTCTCAAAACATTACACATTTATTCAGATTGTTATACAAGTTTTCTAATATTATGTTTGATTGTTTAAACTCAAAACATTTAGATAAATGAATTAAAAGGCTTTAATTAATTTTTTTGTTAATAACATTATAAAAAATTGAAAAATATTAAGCTTTCTGTTTTCATGTAATCACTTACCACACTGATTACTACATAAAATGTGTTCATATAAAATAAAAATTTATTTGTGTTAAGAAAAATATAATGTGAAAATTTTATTAACATTATTTTATCCTACTGTAATAAAAATTTGAATAATTTCTGTCTCATTGAAAAAGTGAAATTTCCATTATACAGAAAATAATAAATATGCAAAAAATGTTCATTAATTAATTACCTTAATTGCTGGGAATCCACTAGTAGGCAATACTTTCTTTAGACTTTTTAAATTCACTTAATTTCATTTTACAAGAATCAAACTGTGCGTTTTCATTATATCTTGAATTTGCAGGTGACAGTATATATAAATAATTTTTTGTTATTAACACTTGAAAGCATAAAAAATGTTTTTTTTTTTTTTTTTTTTTTTGTATTAAATATTATGACTGTCGAGATAAGACGTAAATGATGATATTAAGGAATTGTCTTTTAATGAAGTTGTGAGATTCTCAATTCAATCTTTGAAAGAAAAATTTTAAGGAAGATTTTTCAATCCCAGAACTAAAATAAATGCAGTGAAAAATCAAAAGCAACAAAACTTAATTGTTTAATCACATGCAGAAACATTCTGTTTTTTTTTAATTTTGCATTTAGCATTGTTAGATTGCATTGAAAGAAATTTGTTTTGACATGAATTTCTGAAAAGTAGGAAATGGAAACTTTTAAACTGAATAAGATGATATTATCAAGTATTTAATCTCTAGAAAAACAGAACTGCACATCTAAAGCCATGGACACTAATTTTAAAATTAGATCTGTACTGGCCTGACACATTATAAAAGAAGGTAAATAATATTTAAACATTTATTACAGCCATGTTATTGAGCATTATTAACCCCTTGACTGCCCTGGGTGTATATATACGGCTTTCCGAAATACGCTTCTCTGCAATGCTCTGCTATCAGTAAAGCTAGACCCATAGCTTTGGAATGCAATAGAATATCCTTGACATTGTTTAAAAGATCTGTTGTGATGATGTTACATCTATTTCAAAGAAGGGGCGATTTGGAGAGGGGAATATTTCTTGTGGAACGAGGGAAGCTATTGCTTTTGTTCCATACATTGCAGTTATTATTTGTGCATCTTTTCGAGAAGTTATTAAATCCCAATACATTTTTTATGTTGTTACTTTTATGTACTTTCAATTCATTTAACTTTATGTTTATAGAAATCTAAATTCTTCTGGAAATCCTTAAATTTATGTTAGTCTAATAACTTTTTGATAATTTGAATTTTGATTATTTAAAATGTTTTTTGGTCAGTATAGTTTTAACTACATTTCATAGTAGCTCAATATTACTTTTTGATATATATTTAACCAAAAATATGAATACAAATTTTGTGTGACATAATATTTTATTTTTGAAATGAACAATTAATACAGGTAAATTTAAATTGCGGGGTTAAATTAATTTGCACAGATATATTTTTTGTTAATTATTTAGAAAGTTTTCAAAGATTATTTTTTCTATGCTTGGAAATCCTTATTGTTATGAAAAATGTGTTTTTTTTTTTTTTTTTTTTTTTTTGTTACATTTTTCCTTAAAGGATGCTTAAAGATGTACATAAATGAATCAATTACTTATTAATTATTTAGTTTCTTATCTTTGAAATTAGAAATCAATTTTTTTTAAACTGTAAAGAAATTATATAAAAAAAAAAAAGTAAAAACCTAAATTATCTTTTTTCAAATGTATCCCTTTTTACCACCTTGAGTTAAGGAATTGCTTATTATTGCCTGGGAGAACTTTTTAAAATAGATTAATGTAATCACACATTTTTTTCCTACATCAAACATTGGCAGCATCAGCCATGAGATGTTAGCAGGGTAATAAAATTTAGCATATATGAAGTTTTCAAATAGTAAAGTTGTAAAAGAAAGTGCATTATAGTTATCAAGTATAATAAATGCTTATGTTTGAAAAGATAAGAACACAATCAAGGATATTTGTCACTTTATAATGCGATCATATATAAGAATGTAAATCTCAAATAATTCTTGCACCTGCTAATAATTATGTCTTTCATTTAGTTTTTCTATGTGAGTAACTTATAACTTAACCAAAAATTCTAACTATAATTTAGTACTTTTAGTAGATGAAACAGTTAAAAACAACAGTTGAAACAGTTTAACGTTAAATTAACATGAAATCTGAATTGCAAATATTTTAATTTCACCTTTATATATTGGAATGATCTCCATTTGAATAAGCTATAAAATTGTTCATAAGAGAAGCAAAGCAATATCTTATCTGCACAACTATTAACTTGATTTTTTATTATGATAAATAAGAAATCTTTACTTGAAGTTAAAAATGTTTGGGTTGAGTTTTGTATCAAAGGAATATATAAGAACTGTTTCATCTTTTTCAATTAAGTTATAATTAAATTAGTCATATTGCTTTATATACTTTTCATATTCTTGCATCATTAAAAATTTTTGATAGGTAAATTAAAAAAAAAATTAGCTTTACTATTTTCACTGACACTTAAAGTTAGTTTTTTCAGAGTTAACAGTTGAAACAGTTAAACTGTCAAATTCTAGTGCTTCATTCTATTCATTTCAAAATTTCATGAATTATATAATATGAATTAATGCAAATTCTATGTACCTAATTGTTATTATTTTTTCTAGGATTATAAAGAAAACATGCTTGCACACAGAGATAATAAATATTATTCTGAATGGGATTTAGAAAATACAGCTGTTCTACTACATAATCATTTTCATAATTATGGAATTGTCATAATAAAACCATCTGCCATGTCATTAAAGACGTTTAGTTGTTATAAAAATTTCGTTGAAGTGAATAATTTTGGTGCACCATCTTATTCTGAGTGCCCAAATTCTTTGAATCATTTGAAATTATTATTGAAAAATTTATCAAATATTCTTAAAGTAGAATTCACTGATTTAATTTTGATAGGATTTAGTAAAGGGTGTGTGGTTCTAAATCAACTATTGTATTCATTCCATTCCTTGAAAGAACATGATGATCAGGAACTAATATCATTTCTTAATAATATACATAATATGTATTGGATTGATGGTGGTCATTCAGGTACTTCTTCTACATGGGTTACTAAGAAATCAGTGCTAGAAAGTTTTTCAAATTTAAATATTACTGTTCACATTCATGTCACACCATATCAGGTGCAATGTGACACTAGGCCTAGAATCGGGAAGGAAGAAAAAATATTTCGGGAAACTCTTTGTAAAATGGGTGTTAATGTAAGGAGAAAACTTCATTTTGATTCTGAACCAAGATCATTGGAATTTCACTTTAAAGTTCTCAAATACTTTCATAATTCTGAATAATGTTATTGGTAATTTCGTAACTGTAAATTTCTGTTTGAAATAAATTTTTATTATTATATTTTGTACAATACATTTATAACTAATTTACAATATCCACTGATAATTTTTTATGTCATTTATTAATAAAAGTAATTCCAAATTAATGTGGGGAATATGATAAAGTAATAAAGTGTATTCAAAACAAGTTGTGTATTCTGTAAAAGTATTTTTGTATTAATTTAGTATATTAAATTAATGAATTTACTGCATAAATTTGTACTTAATCTACTATATATTATTCGTTCAGAAAAATAATTTTTTATGTTTAGAAAGCAGGCTGTTAGAAATCTTTTTTTTACTTAATTTTAAATAAAATCTTTAAGCCGAGTATTAAATTTGTTTAACACGGAATTGTTTATGTAAAAAATAAATTACATATTTCTATTTCAGTAAAACTAGGTTTTCTTTTGCTAATCGCTTATGAAAGTTAATATATTTTTATTTTAATGCGTCATTGAAAATTTGATTGATTGTTTGTGTTGGATAATTTTTATATTTTATCACCATTATTATTTGAATTGTCAATATCCCTTAAACCTTCTGTAACAAACATGCATCCATAAAAATTATCTGTATTGTTAAAATAATTAAATTTAGGAAAGTTTGTTGCTCTGTCTACTGTGTATTCATAAAATCATAAATTAACATGAAATCTGAATTGCAAATATTTTAATTTCACTTTTATATATTGGAGTGATCTCCATTTGAATAGGTTATAAAATTGTTCATAAGAAAAGCAAAGCAATATCCTATCTGCACAACTATTAACTTGATTTTTTATTATGATAAATAAGAATGAGTTTTGTATCAAAGGAATAAGAACCGTTTCATCTTTTTCAATTAAGTTATAATTAAATTAATCATATTGCCTTATATACTTTTCATATTCTTGCATCATTAAAAATTTTTGATAGGTAAATTTTAAAAAAAATAGCTTCACTATTTTCACTGACACTAAAAGTTAGCTTTTTCAGTTAAATAATTATGTCCTTCGCTTTTTAATCTATTTGTCTGAAAAAGATATATTCTAAGTAAAATACAAAATTAGAATTATCAGAAACAAGTTTTGGAGAAATTCTCAAAATATCAAATTCTT
>JAPDSC010161058.1:397659-422103 GCA_026290005.1 Latrodectus geometricus
AAAAAAATAAATATATAAAAGGAAAAAAGGTTTTAGAGTTGCAATGTTATCTTTTTTTAGATGACACAACAGGAGGTTGCGTTAATGAACACTGAATGCCAAAAAGGATTTTTTAAATGTCTGAATTAGATTAGAAAGGTAAAGGAAAGAAACTACTGCCTGTATTAGAAAAAATTCTAAAGTCAACCTGAAGAAGCTAATATTAAAACCTTTAGGCCATGTTGAATCATAACTTTTATATATATAATCATTCTCTTACACATATTTTCTGTGATTATAGAATAGTTATATGATGAAGCATAGAAAAACATTGAGTCAAATTCATAATGACTTATCTTGGAAGCTTAGCTATTCATCCTTTCAAGCAACACCTGACTAAGAAAATGAAGTCCAAGTATGGTATCCAAGAATTAAATTTAAGTCTCGAGAAGTTATCTGACTCCTATGATACTGAGTTTTTTTACAACGCTGATGAAACTGGTCTTTTTGGAAAGCTCTGCTTAAAACAATTTTAGCATCTAAAAGTGAATATAGTGATCCAGGGAATTAGTAAAGACTGTGTTACAGTGCTTAACGTTTCTAACTATACAAGAAGCCATATAATATTCCTTCTAGATAGAAAAGTAAAAAAAGCCCAAATGCTATTAAAAATGCTTCCTCTTATAAAAACCAAGCTGAGACTTAGTTGACTGCAGTATTGTTTACTGAGTGCTATGACAAAAATTTTCTCTTTGAAAAGAAAGCAGTTAAGTGCTTTTGATTGACAGTCTGTTATTGAACCCATAAAACACAAATACAGAAGTCAACTTGTAAAGAAACTTTTGGTTGAGGGCAAAGGCGTATCAGTGCTTGCTAACCACAAATAAAAAATAAAACAATTTTGTGTGTGTGAGTGAGTGAGTGAGAAAGAGAGAACGATGGTGCTTAAATGTTGCATGTGGAACAAGTTGAAAAGCATATTTACTGAAGTAAGAAAAATGTAGGTAGAAGATGAAAATCACGTGTAGGATATGACTGAAGTAGGAGAAGATGAGAATGACATGTCACTTGTAAAATTTAAGAACATTCTTTGAAAATTCCTGGATATTCAGAGATTAGTGCTGAAGATATAAGAAAATGAATGATGCCTGATTGATCAGACCCTAGATTTCAATGATGAAAATGCAGAGGAAGATTACCTTAATGTCAAATTTAAAGCAGCCACGTGGCCATCAGCTAGTAACTTTAGTTTTATTTTTTCCCCTCCCATTTTTAACATATAATAATATAATAAAATAAACTCTATTCTTTAAAAAAACAACTATCCAAATTCTTCTTGAAAAGAAAATATATAGCATCATTTTTATACATAAATTGCATTTGAACTTTGTCTGGAGAAACATTGTAATAGCCGATAACGAGGGAAAATGCTTACTATCCAGTTTCTGATTTTGATAAAAGTCGAAAGCTAGCCTAGCGGGATTGTAATTTATGTTATTGCAGCATTGCTTGCCTCCTTTCGAGTTCCGGGGACTATCTTCAGAATATAGATTAGATAAGCTGTATCTCCGATGCCTGCTTGTTTTCTGAATTTGGCGGTATCGTGGCGAAGAGATTGCCAGCGTGTATTCAGCATTGTCTTTTTGGATCATTATCACGTGATTCTATTCAGTCAGGGTCTCCACACTTTCTGACCTCGGTTATATTGATTACTCGATTAAGTTCCAAAGAACGAAATCCTTTTAATTTTCTGGATATCTACTGGTCAAAAGAAATAGGTAGCACATTCTGTATGCTAATACATAGCACTAGTATATTTTTCGAAAGTTCACAGTTAAACATTTTAAGGTAGAGAAGCTGCTGATTGTGCAATAAAGTAGTGAATTACTTTCTTAAAAGACAATTTCGATATGCCCATATTTAACACAATTTTGGTTTGATTTTTTAGCTTTGATTTACCAATAGGGGAAAGATGAGAAAAATAAACAGTGTATGCGAAGCTTTCAGTATTTTGTGATTCAGTCTAGTAATGTTTGAGTTAGAATAAACCGTAGCCATTCTAAAAGAATATAACATTAAACGTCATTATGAAACTAAATATTTTCAAAATTAAAATATGCGGGACAAAGTTTAAATCTTTAAAGTGCGTAGTGCAGTCACAGAAATATTTAAGAAAGACAATACTGAACAGGAGGCTGCAATTAGCGTTATCCTTCGTGCGACTCTTGGAATCTCATAACAAGAAACCATTTCGATGAAGAAATAATAAAAATGCGTAATTGCAGTAGTGGAAGAAATATGCCCCAAAAATTAAATTTATTCAAAACTTGGGTCATCAAATACCGTTGTTGGAAGACATCGAGAAAATGTATCTCAATGGTCTGAAAGAAAGGAATTTGAGATGTCTTTTAGTGCATCGGATATTTTGATGTTTATTAAAGCACAATACAGCAAAAACTACAAAGTGAATTAATAATCTTTTAATAATGATAAACATTCACGGTATGACAAGTGATGAAGATATTTTTATGGAAATTTAAAATCTATTAGAAATGATAGGGTTAAAAGAGTGCGTGGTAAAAATAATGTCTGCTCTTGTGTCAAAGGCTGTAAGAAATGATTTGAACATCAAGAAGTGTTCGAAATTTTTTTTTTTTTTTTTGAATGAAAGGCATGGACTTGTTGAAATGCAAAATATCGAATGGTTGCTTAAGTTGCCATTTTATGTTGATTCGAAAACACATTAACGAACTGAATTTGAGAATGCAAGGAGAAAATCAGCCTTTTTCTCATTCATGTACTGCACTGGTTATCAAAAATTAAGGAAAAATCACAAATATAGCGACAAGTCTCCCAAATATAAGCCAATCTCAGTGAAATTTGAAAATGTTAGTAAGTAAAGGGAGATGTTATGCGAAGTGTGGTGCTGCTGTCAGAAAACGTCATTTAATAACATAATAATGAATGTATCTGAGCAAGGTGACAATTATTGCTGCATGTCTGAGATTAGAAATCTAGAATAGCAAAACTGTAACAATGACCTCCAGGCATCATTTGATCGAAAAATTTCGACGGCGAGCTATTGTGAAACTAAAAGCAGGACAAATTTAGATAGAAGTGGCTAGATGGCTGAATGTAAGTCCGTCTGTGTTTCATAGGATTTGGTAATAGTTTCTAACCAGGGATTCAGCAAAGGACAGCCGACGCGCTACCATGAGTGCTGATGACCGATATTTGTCATTATTCGCACGAAGGAATAAAACCGCAACTCCGACTTTACTCCCTCGTTGAAGATCCAGAAGGTTGATATCCAGAGCAACCATTTGTCGAAATGGTTGCTCTGGATATCAACCAGAGCAATATCAATTTATCGTGAATGCTTATCTTGAGCAGGAAACAATTCAGAGCATGCTTGTGGCCTGCTCGATTGCCGGATCTTAACTCAATCAAACATGTTTGGGACGTTCTAGGACGACGTGTAGCTGCTCTCAATCCCTTCCTAAGATCTTGGCCACGCTATCAACTGCCTTAGAAGAGTAATAACTAGCACTTTCTGCCTATTAATAGAATACCTAATTGCGAGCATCTCAAACTGCATGTGCAGTATTGCTTCTCGACGGGGGGGGGGGTGATATATTAAAAGTACTTTTCCTATACCAAACTTACATCTCCCGTTTGTTCATGGATTATGGTGTTATACATATGCTAATATTTATAACAACATAATTGTCTGGTGATTTCTTTTTAGGTTATTCATGTGTTGCGTAATGTGCATAAGTTTCATCAAATTTATACATAATATTTTACGTTATCGTCATTTTCGTGATTTTTCCTTAATTTATGATAATCAGTGTAATAGGAAATCATTTTTGCAGAAAATAGCATTATTTCATTTACAAAAATATTTCATATTTTAAAACTTGAAATATTCTTCCGCATTTTGAGACAGAATTTTCCATCGTATCTTTGAGTGCTAGGAAGATGAATACCTAAGTTTATTTCTCAGACTTTGATGGCACTACGATTGAAATGAAGAATTCTCAAAATTCTTTTGACTGACTTTAAATGCCTAACCCAAGAACTTCAAATGGAAATTGATTTACAGTGATATAATTGAGAATGAATATCAAAACCCATTATGATGTTCTCACGATCCTGTGGTCTAGGATAGTTGAATAACACAAAATACATTCTTTCTACATGACATATTTAGTAAACATTAACTTACAAATAATGATTTGGATATTTAGCCATTTTTAAAAAATGTATTTTTTATCACCCGAAGTGAGATTTCCGCTACCCCTGATAAACAAAACAACCATCCTTTCTCTTTCTCTCTCTCTGGACATCCATCTTCACGTCTCTCAGATAACGAAATCAAAAATTCTACTTCTCATTAACTGTCTGTCACCTTTCCTCCAGCTCTTATCGCATACACTTGTATTTACGGATGGATCTGAAATTGCAAGACATTGTTGGCTGTGACATTTTCTTCAACAATACGATTTTAAGCTCTGCAACTTTCACACGTCTCACATCATATTAACTGCTGAAGCTATGGCAATACGCCAAATACTTCAGCTCGTGAATACAGAAAATTACCATAAAATTTGCTTATATACTGACAGTTTGAATGTTATAGAAGCGTTGAGAAATTCGAACGCGTGTCATCTTGTTGTGTTCAAAATTTTCCAAACTGTAGATTCCCTTGCTGGCAAGAGATATGATATCAAATTCTGTTGGATGCCAAGTCACGTAGTTCTTGAGGGCAATGATAAGGCTGATGCATTTGCTAAATCTGTATCGGCTATATTTCATCTATCTGTCCCTGTTATAGACGTGAGAAAGGTTGTTAAAAAATTTGTTTATTCTCTCAAGGCAGGAGTTATGGAATATGCAGAGCGCAAATAAATTGCGTGCTATTTTCCCATACGTCATTCCATCAGTAGTTTTATCGTTACGAAATGCTGAAATCGACATTAAAGCTTTTTTTGTTTGTGTCTACTTAAAATTTTTGATTGCTGCAATTTTATCAGGATCGGGCTCATGTTCTCCTGATTCAACTACATGACTCGAATGTTTTACATTTGATCGCGCAAATGAACGATATGTTCACAGGAAAAAAGGCAGCTCTTTGTCCTATTCTCTACCTTGCAACTTAATAAGATGATGTAACATTGACTTCATTGTGCCAATCCATCTACATCAGGTTACCCTTCAACGTTACTCTGTAGGTAACCTGGTGTAGAGAATTTTGGTACAGTCTCAAATATTTTGATAAGTTCTTGCGTTAACTTGGGAGTAAAATGGGTTTTATTATCCATAGCAATGATACAAGGAATACCAGCCCTCATAAAAGTTTCCATAAAGGCATCAAAAGCCGCTTTTGCACTCAAAGATTTGATAGGAATTGTTTCTGACCATCGACTGATCCATAACACACAACACATAACTGATGTTCCCGAGAAGACTTAAATTCATTAGTCCTAAAATACCTTTCCAAACAGTGAATGCTGGTAATTCTGGTTTACCAACAATTCCTATAGGTTCTTTGTCTTTCGGTTTGGTTGTCCTCCGCAGTTGACAAGTTAGTTAGTTGGTTGGGTGGGTTTTGTGGCACAAGGTCCAAAAAGGACAAGCTGCGCCACAATCCTGACAAGATTCACACAAACGTTTGATATTTCTTGGCATACCTTCCCACCAAAAAGGCATTGCAATTCTTACCTTGGTTTTCCTGGCGGCCAGGTGTCTTTCTCTTGGTGTTTCGTGAGCTAATTTTAAAGTTTCTTTTTCTTCTGCATTCTGAAACCACAAACTGTACATATTTCTGTCCTCTCGCATTGACTGTGAGGTACATTAAATATGATTCTAGCCAATAATTGTTCTTTCGCTGTCTGGCATCTTTAGAACACCGATTTAATGTAGCTCAAGATAATTGTTCAATTCTTAATATTTTTGCTTAACGAAATTAGACGATTATTTTCTTCATACTTAAACAGTGATTATTTCTTTATTTAACAAGTTACTTTCACTGGAGTAGTTGAAACTTAATATTCAGAATTTTCTAATTCAAGTGTTTCCCGATTTGGTTCTACATGAGCTTCTGTTTTCTTCTCCCCACATTGAAACTATTTCTTTTCCGTAGATGTTTTTAATTTCTTCTCCGAGAAATTTTCTTTGTTCCTTTAACAAACTCAATACTCTAAGAACGATCAAAGCTTGCTCATGTAGTCCCTCCAGAACCATAGCATGCACCATGCGGCCTTTTTACGGCCTCGAGTAAATTTTCAAAAAATGGTCATATATATTTTATTTTCAACGAGAGGGCATTTTATTGTAAACATCCACGATCAAGGTGATTATCGTAGCATAGTAAGAGACTAAACCAGCTCACTTGCATTCGATCGATTTAATAATTTATGTACAGTTAGTTTAAAATTTTTCGTTAAAATTCTGTAAACTTAAATTTAGGAAATATAGATTTGTTCAATTCTAAAATGTACATACACATGACCCAAATCGGAAATAATACATAAACTTCTTGATTTTGATCAGTGTAATCAAAATATGTAAAGCAGTACTATATATGTGTGTATGATTATTATATATATTAGTTTGGGGAAAAAGTAATCCATTATTTTTTCGGTAGACGTCTGTAGTGATCGATATCTCGTGAGGTATCTATCAAACAATTTCAGATTTATACTCGTTGGAAAGGTGACATTTGACATTAAAATATACTCTTGCGATTTTTTGTTTGATTAATTCAGTTACGAGTACAAGGTTTTAAAAATGGAAGACAACAAACAGAAAATTCGATACATTTTCGTTTTTCTCTTGTAACGGCGAAAAAGATAGCCGGGTGGCTAAAATTGTGAAAGGTGTTTATCGTCCTATATAAGACTATAACAACCAATTACGTCGATTCAACCAATTAACTATAACAACCAATTACGATATCGTCGATTCCGTTCGGGTATTTTTGATGTTAGAGATGCACCTCGTATGTGGATACAGCATCATCGAAAATGTCTATAAAATAACAAAAATGATCGAAGTTAACCGCATGTCAGCAGTCGTAACGAGCAAGACCTAAAAATCTACATGAAAGCTGTTGTAAACCTTTTTACAAAGTGAATCCAAAAGAAGTTACATAAAGTTCACATAAAAATAATGGATTTCTTTTTCTCCCAACCTAATATATAAGCAGTTATAGTCCATAAAATGCTTAAATCGTATCATTCACGTAATAAATTCAGTTATTTAATCTGAATTAAACTGTTGTGGTGGCTAGTAACCAATTAAAATTTTAAGATTGAAAAGTTTACAAACGACAAGATTTGTAAATTTGTATTTAAGTTAAACATTTTTTAAATATTAAATATAATAAACCTCAAAATTATATTCTTATGATGCATTTTTTTTTAGTATGCTTGCGGAGAAAGTACTGATATTTTGCAAAGGAAGCTGATTATTTGTCCTCTAACTTGATACACATTTCTTTAAAAAAAAAAAAAAAAAGAGATCTAATTAGACTGTTATATAATTGAAATGGGTTTTGAACCTTTTTACAAACATCCACAATGAAGGTTGTTAACTGTCGTAGAAAATATATATATATATATAGTGAAACCACAAAGTGAAAACTATTGCGCATATATTTGGAAATCGGTTAAATAATTTATGTACAATTATAGTTTATGGACTTTTATAAACATAATTATTGAAAATCATATTCTTACTAATTAAATTTATGGAACTAGATTTATCTAATGCTAAAATGTACTCTGGTGTGCAAAACGTAAGCAACAGGTAGATTTAAATCCCATAGAACATGTTTGGGATACTTTGGGGAGACGCATTGCGGCACGATTGCATCCCCCGGGGTTTACGCAGCAACTGAAACATGCTGATTGAGGAATGAGCACTCTTAGCGTGAGAACTGCTGGACCTTCTGGTGCTGAGTATGGGGAGGCTGTGCGAAGCCAACCATTGTAGTAAGGGGAGGGCATACCCCATACTAAGGAGCATCTATTTGTTATTGTTCCTCTTGGACAAATGATCTTGTGAAGGGATACTGTGAGTTCAATAAAGCCTATTTTTGTTTGATTCCATACTGTGTGCATTGTATTCATTTTTTGTGCACAACTATGCTTTCGTCATCCTTTAAGTACAATATGATGTGTCTCATGTCTGAATTTTATGTCCCTCATATGATTACTCGCGAAGTTATGGAAGAAAAATCACCTGTCGCTTATGCTTTGCACACTAGTGTACATATACATAACCCAAAATTAAAATAATTGTTTAGATTAACTTCATACATAATATTCACCAGTGTAATTTATATATAATTATCGTTTTATATTAAGATCACAATTCTTAAATTTTAAGCAATTTCACTATATGTATATTTACTGTTTTGTATTTATCTAATCATTTAACCAATATATAAAATTAAGCTAACTGTTTTCAATTACTATTGCAGTTTTTAGTTTGAAATAATAAAAATGATCAAATTACTTTTCTAAAAAGAAACAAATTTCGCAACATATTCTTCAATTTTATTAACTTCAAAAAATTTTGTGCAAAACACTTTTTTGCTAAAATGAAAATTAGTATTTTTGAAAATTTTATGCAAAATGAAGCAATTTGAAATTTCTTGAGCAAAATTCAAGCTTTTTAAGAATGTATTTTAGTCTATTTTCTTAGTTTCAGAGAAGTCTTTGGTTTTCGAAGGATATAAAACAAATAAGCTAAGTTGAAATCCACCAAGTAGAGCTCCAATAAAATTTGGAACCTGAAAAAATAAATTGCATTTTATTATTTAATATATATATTTTCCGAATAAATTTATTCATTTAAGATATAAATAAGTCTATTAAGAGTTAAAATTTTATAAATAATAAAGTGAGGCAAAATAGAGCTCTACTACCAATATCTATATTTTCAGAATTTTCAAATGATAAATAGAAAAAAATTGTTGGTGAAGAAATCTTATTAATTTCCATATATTCTTATTGAAGAGGCTCAAATTACAATTAAATAGGATAAACAGCAAACAATTTATAATAGAATTAACAATTCACTTCAGTTCAGTTGACTTGCGGTTACACCTACAATTCAAGCTTTATAACAGCTGAAATTTAAAGACTTGCTTAAAGTTAAGAAACCTTCATTTCGCAGGACACCGTATTATAAATTATTTGTTTTTAATATTTAAGCTAATGCTATATATATACCATCAGTGAAATAGACCACGCTCTTTCAAATGGAAGATTTTTGGTTCGATCCTAGTGGTTCTTAAAAAAGTTACGTGTTACTGCTATCATATCTAATGGGTTCGGTTTGTCACTCGACAGCCATTTTTTCTTATTAAAACCAATTCGATCGGTATCAACAGTATAAAATTAATTTCTAATTACTGGAATCGAACTCGTCCGAGATGTAAATCAAGTTCATGAGTTGTTGAAATTAAGTTTTCGTTTCGTTTGTTTTGTCATTCACCGGTCAAAATGGTCAATTGAACGACGTTGAACGAAAACTAATTAGACCAGGACCCATGATGTTGAAATTAAGAGCAGAAACTGCTTTTATTATTAGCTGCTTATTGAACATGATCAGAATGGATGCTTAGAAGCTTTCTCCTTTTGTATTGAATGTGTGTGCCAACTATTATGATCTAAATTCCGCCGAGGAAAGAAGGCATTCCTTAGCGGTTATTCATATGTCGTACGACAGTTGTCAGTTGGTTGAAGTCGAAGTCACAAGAAAATATTTAAAGTTCGCAATTATTTGGATAGTAGAACTTGATGCGATTTGTTAGTTTCAGAATTCCTTATATGAAAGCCCCTATCCTCTGCAGCAAATTTCAGATTAATTAAACGCCATAGCTTGCAACAATACGACACTAACACTGTCTATGAACTCCTATTGCCTATTTGTTGTCTAAAATGCACTAAAAGCTTTCAACTAGTTTCTAAATAATCTTTTATAGGTTAGTTTGTGATACAAGTTGTAATTATTAATGGTGCTCTGATTATCAAGACAATATTTGTGGTATATACAGGTAAAAAAAAAAAAAAAAAAAAATATTTTCCTTCCAAATAGATGAATTTTGTCTGCACATTTGTATTTTTCACATCTGTTTACCAATGAGTTTACAATTACTTATACTGTATTATATACTAAATATAAGTTATAGTTTGTCGCTCAACGACAGGAGGTCTAATCAGACCGGAACTTATAGATTAAAGTGGATTCCAAACCACTCCAAGCTCAACTAGAATTTCGAACCCATGAACTCTGTTGATCCGAAGGCAAGAGTGCCTGATAGCTCAACCTGCTAGCTCGGCTATATTATCTGCAGGGGAGGTCAGAAGGCATTTGTTGAAATAGATAAATGATTATTAAACCAGTTTGACGTATTTTGAATTTGTTGAAAATATTTGTCTTTAAAAATGTCATTTTTATGCTATTATTTGAATTTATGTAGTAATGAAAAGTATTAAAATGTTGCAAAATATTTTTGATTTATAATCTTGTTTTTCTGCATTCAATTTTTACATGCGTTAATTTTATAATACTGTAGTAAAAAGAGTAGTTGTTTCACAAATTGAATTGAGTTCATTTAACATTTGTTAATTTCAGAAATATACTACATAATTACATGTATGAAGTATAGAATCTTACTTAATTTCTCATACGAACCTTATAGTAAATAATTCATTCAAAAAAAAAAAATTATAAAATATGTGTCGACGAAGCCATGCGAGATGCACATTCATAATTCATCGAATTTTAATTTTAAGAAATTGAAGAAACAAAGTATTTTTTAATATGTTTGGAATCGAATAGTGACAATCAGATTTATTTTTTCTTGAACCAATGAACACTTATGAAATTTTCGTCTAATAGGAAATTAAATTTCGTGATCTAGATAATTTATAAACATTTCAAGTTCTTTCAAACAGACGTTTCTTTAAATTGGTTTGTGAATTCATCGAGTTGAGGTACGAAAAACACCACAAAAAATGAAAGCAAAACTTGACACTCGAATGAGTTACAGTATTTTTAGTTTCTTAATTCGTTTTGGCCATGTATCACAAGGGGATATGCTTTATAACTTAAAGCGTATAGCATATTTTAAAGACATAAAAATTAGCAAGTTTGGGGCAATATATACTTTGTATGGAGAACTAGAAATTAGCTCCAAGCAATAATAGGTCAACATTCATTAATAAATGTATGTGCTATACAGTTGTATACACACAGTATGTGCTCAAGCTATTAATAGAATGAACGCGATGAAAGCCTAATCACTTATAATTAAACCTGCATTATTTTTGTTTAATATTGTTTTAGAATCTTACCAAACTCTAGCAGTTAAAAGCAATTGTATAATTTCATTCTTCGTTGAAAAATTTCTCATTGTTAGTAAAACTGCATGTCATTTCAAACTGCTTTAAAATGACATAATGAGAGCAATTTTTTGTGGTCAACTCACCGGTAGCTGTACAGTTCAGATTCATAATTTTTAAGATTTCTTAAAGAGCCATACAGATTTTCTAAGGTCTAAGATTTAGTCTAAGAAAGTTTTAAAGCTGAAATCCGAGAACTCAAGATCTGTAAAATATTTCGAATGTATTATTAACATCCCAAAAACAAATATAACAGGTACAAAATTCCCTCTTTGTAAAGATTTTTCAGGTTAAAGGTTTGTTCAGGTAATTACAGAAATATTTATGGGCATTCAAGTTCTAGTTTTTTTGCAGCAGAGCAGTTCAGATTTCCTTCTGTTGCCAACAAATGTATATAACATTTTTGAGATGCTGTTTTATTGATGTCATGATTGATCTGATTACCATTATCTCTTGCACCTAACACTTTATTCAATATTGATAATTTTTAAACAAAAGCTATAAAAATAAGTAAATTTAATAGCGTTTATAGAAAATTCCAACAGAAATTTTTATTGTATTTACTTTTTCTTATAAATCATTTTTTGCTCTATATATTGTAATATTTTTACAAACTTTTTAGGAGCTTTCAAAAATTTTCCCTTTATCTCAAAACATCAGTCAGCTATTGCAGAATATTTTCAATTAGAGTCAATATTGCATTGTCACGAGTGATAATGCTTTGAATTGTCGATAAATTTTCTGAACCTTTCAAGGTGCGAGGAATTTTTTTACGATATCAAACAAAGCTTTATTTTGTTCATGAAAACTTTTTCCTTAATCAACATAAGCATATTTGGCAAATTTCTATTGATTTTTAATATTTTTATGAAACGTTTTAAAAATTAAATACACCCCAATACAAATAACACAATGTTTTTTTTCAACGTTAATCTTGGATATGTCATTGGTATTTGTGTTTGCCGCTCAACTGTCATTTTTTACACACGAGGGCTAATTAGACCGGATCATACGGTTTAAAGTGGATTCTGAACCACTACAAACACCCAAGCTCAAAGTGGGATTCAAACTCACGATCTATTGAACTGAAGATAAAAGCGTAAGTCCTTCCTCTACCAGCTCTACATGTCACTATGGTTTTGTTTTAAAGTGCAATGGTTGAAATATGATTCTATCAGATATCGCCTCCCAAGAAAAAGTATAATTAGTTGAAGACGTCAATCATTGAATATACTTTAATCATTGCACTAATCAGTATCTCGTATCCCCTATTAGTTGTGGAAATTTTTTAATTCGCATATCACTATAGATATGATGTACAGTTGAACAGAAAATTGAACGTGGAAGCTGACACTTTGGCGTTATGATAAAGTACTATTTAGAGTAAATAACGGATTTTTTTGCATCAACTCGAAATCTTTTGTTACAATACAAGAACTGCAGGATAATAAACTGTTTAAAAATGTATTTAAAATTTTGTACTTTCGTACAACCGATATTGCTGCTCGCAATTTCTTTCCAACTTTACCAATGATTACTTGTTGCAGTGACTAGGATTTTCTTAAATTTTAAAGAATAATGTTATAGGAAACTCTACTCTCTTACTGTAGACACCTAATTAATGTTCCTGAAAAATCAGCTTTATAATTTGAAATAAATCATTTAAGCTTTATAGTGTATTATTATTTCTATAAAGGAGAGATAGATCAGTAGTGTGATTGGCTTCAAGTATTCATCTACTCTTTTAAATTAGTTTGAATTTCACCCTTTTGAAGAACATATTCAAAGTTTATTGGCTTGTTTGTCACCGATTGTTTTTTGCGCAACAGAATCAGACTGTGGTTGACAGCTTAAAGAGGATTCCAAAACATGGCATCTATAACTAAGGAAAACAATTAAGCACAAAGAATTGTTGAACTGAAGATTAGTGTAAGCTCTAGCTTCCAGCTCTCTAAGAACAATTAAACAAATCGAAATAAGATTTATTTAAATTTTCCATCTATGTTCTATTATTTCTAGCATTTGAAGGAATTGCAAGTACTCATTTCTTTAAATTACTCTGCAAAATAATCTATAAGGTGTGAAAGGAGAATCCTAACACTAATATTTTCATAAATATTCAAAATGTCAAATTATAGCGTTGATTTAGAAACTTATAGTGGAATCGACTTGAGTCAATACTGTGCATTTCATATGAAGAGTTCGTATGACAATACTTCTATCATGTGAAATCAAGAAGTTCTTGAATAGTATTTTTAAGAACAAAATTAATTAAATTTACCTGTATGAAGTTGTCATTCACAAGAATTCCATAAATATACCACAGCGACGATACAACAAAACCCGAAAATATGATTGGAAGAGGTAGACTTTCAGTACTTTTTGCTTGCATCACATCTTTCTAAAAATATAAGATTTTTCTTAAATTTGGGGTGAATAAACAATATAATTAAAGCTAAAATTTAAAATTTTTAATAAAATTTAAATTATTTGGTAAACAGTATATTCTGAGTAGTGGAAAGTAGATCCTAATGGCAAGGGAAATTTTACAATTTCTGTTTTCTGTATACATTCTATCTAGCAAAAAAAAAAAAAGTTTTTTTTTTTTTTTTCTTTTGCTACAAGTGAAAATACGCGATCCCACTATCCATGAAAAATCTTCCTTGGAAAGTGAAACGCTTCTATTGTTCAAATATTTTTTACGGCTTTCTACTGCCTATCTACAACGCGGTGTAAAAGATAAAATCTCTACTTAAATAATTTTAACCAGATGCAATTGTTCACCGATTTTCAATTTGATGTTATATTTGTGTGAAGAGAATATAAATTCTTTTATCAATTTATAACCCTTATGTTAAGATTAGTACAAAAAAATTCAACTATGCAACTTAGTTTGTTACTTTACTTACATTATTTGCACAAGACGGCGCCGATTTTTTTTAAGGCGCAGTTTTAAGTTGATTTAGAATTAGTACAAGCAGCCACAAACGAGATATTAATCGAGCTTATGAGTAAGCAGTTTTACAAATCACTTCCATTGTAAAATTGCTAACTCAATTCTTTTGTAAATTAAATTTACAGGATTAAATAAAATAAAAATTAAACATTTTCTATACCTTTTCTCCTACTGTTACAGATGTTTGCAATACATGCAACAGGAATTATAGTTACTAATTGGCAGCAAACAAATGTTCGAAGGCATTATTCTATTTCAATTTATTTCCTAATTAAATTAATCCGATAGAAATTATTAGATAAAAACAATGTAATATCAAGTATCTGGCTTAATGTACTAACAGAGATGGGGACCTCTGAATCCTTTCGGACAGTCGCTTCTCTCTACAACACCTCTACAGCTGGTTCACGGTTGGAAATAAAACAAATGTTTCCATTCTTCAGAAGATCAGCCTTATCTCTGAGTACCACGATGTTCATTTTCAGAGGACCCCCTCACATGTCAAAATATTTGGCAATGAGCGCGCAGATAGCTTGGCCAAAGAAGGCTACAGCAACTTTAATTCATCTCCTTCGGCCCTTACCTATCTTGAACATCAATCTATTGTCAACGGCGAAATTTCAAAAGAGTGGAAGATCCCTCCATGCCACCACTGGTATGCAAGTTCTTTCTTCAATCTTAAGAGTAATAAAGCCTCAAACTGCTATTTCAATGTTAGCAAGCGGCCACATTAAAAACCTTACTTTTGTTGAGAATCGTAAGATTTATGCCATTTGCTCCAGTTGTCATGCTCAGCAGTCTTCTGCCGAGCAAATACTTGACTGCCTAAAGCTCTCAAGAGATGAGATTTACTCTTCCCCCCTTCTTTTTCTTGACTACCTTTAGGTCAGCGGTCTTTGGATCTTGTCTGACATCGTTAGACAGCTGGAGGATTAGAAACAACAATTAACAGAGATTGCTTTAACAGAAACAACTTCTATACAACAAGCTCTTCTACTACAGTTTGCGATTTCATTTACATCTTTTACTAGGAGTGAGTTGAGAGAATATGAAACTGGGATTATTTTACGCACACATGGGTTGACTTGATCGGGATCTATGTTTAATGAATTCTGAAGATCAAGCCTGAAATAGGAGTGAAATCCATAAACTGTTGTATTATCGACAAGAGCAATGATCATTAATTCACTAGCTCGGATTTCGAAGATATATCTTTCGAGTTCTTTTAAACTATTTTAGTATTTTTAAATGTTAAATTTTTCCTGGTATTTTGCTATTTCTTTATAATTGGATTTATCCATGAAATTAACATATTTTGTTAGTTCCATACACGTTTAAATTATTAAATCTCATAATGCTCTGATAGAAGAATTAAAATATATTTAAAGGAAAATTTGATTCCGAATTCACATGAATATTTTATATGAGTAAAAATAGATTTATATTCATGAATACATTTAGCATGATCATTTTCAAAAGCAATGAAATGTTAAAATTATAATGAAATTAAAATATTCCACTAAAAATAGAAATCTCAAAACAAAAACCTTGCATTTTGTTAAAAATTTCTATCATTCCTGAAACTGTAGGTATCCACATTTATAGAAATATGTAAATATACTTTAATACGAATATTCTCTCGTGACTCAAAATGTATTTACATCTACTTTAAGAGCTATGTAAATTAAGGCAACTAAGCATATAATGAATATTTCCTTGGAGTACATTTAAAGACTAAATTTTGATTATACTTACAATACTCGCCATCGGTGCTGCACATGCTAATGTGGTGAAAATACTTGCTAAGTAGCCGAGTAGTATCTTAGATGCAGTGATTTCTGCCACACGGAAAGCATATACGTATGTGACAGCTAGGAACACTGCAGCACAAATCACTTTTTGTGTAGTCGATTTCTAAAAAAGAAACAAAAACATTTCAAGTTATCACATTTAGAGCTTTAAATATATGACAAATTGAATACCTTTTGTAACATGCGCACTCTACTAAAGACATAATGATTATGTATTTGATATTTAAACGTAAGAGGGATATTTTTAAACTTTTTCAGAAGAAGATCGCTTAATTGCAATAGATATTTTTATAAACCAAATTTCTTAACGCTTTTTACTAAAGTATGTCAACCTTTTCTTTTTCATACACATCAGTTTCCAGTTTCTGAATTTAAACATTGATGTCTGTAGTGGTTAGGTTTTACGTCCCTCAACCATAATCTATTTGCACACGAGGGCTTATTGAGCCGGTGAATGGGTTTTAAAGTGAATTCCAAAGCACTACAAATTTCCAAACCGAAGGGGGGATTCGAACTCACGAACTGTTGAACCAAAGGGAGTACGAATCATTCATCTACAAGCTCAGCAATTCTGCATTGGAGAGTCTAAATAGTATTACAAAAACTACTAGTAATAAATATTTATTATAATTAAACTCTCTAAAGGCTTTCATGAATTCCTAAGAGCAGAGGCTTTGTGTGTGTGTTTTGAACATATTCTATAGCTTTAACAGAATCTACAAATAGTTCATGTGAAATATGCAAAATATAGTCCATTGACAATTATTTAGCAGTTGGAAATTAAATATTTAATGTTGGAAAGGGGAATTAAAATTCTTTACTGAAGATTCATTGATGAAATTCATTCATGGTAATCGTAAAACTAATGCAACACTCAGCAAATATGCACCGATGATTAATAAAACTTCTAGAAATAATCAATCTATTAAATAGCTCAATGGAATACTTGACTGTCCTCTCTTAAGTGTTCCTCGTTCAAAAGAATACATGCGTGACATGCTTAGTTATATAATATTAGTAACATGAAATAAAACATTTCCTGGTTAAATTATATACAAATGCAAATCTAATAGTGGTCGAGGTCATGATTTGGTTCACTTAAATTGTGGCTCAACGGTCATTTCACACATGGAGTAATTTGATCAGACCCTAAAATTAAAAATGAACTGCAAAACCATGAATTTCTGAACTGCCAGAAAGCAAAATATTCAGCTGTTGTTTGGGCTTATGGTTAAGCGATTCAAATAACAAGAAATTAAGCAAAAAATGGTCATGTAATTGGTACCTATGCTACGAATTCAAAAGATTTACAATTCGTGATACTAATAAAAACATTTGTAAAAGAACTCATAATTTAGAGTAACTAGTATTTTAAATGTGTAAACAGATTGATGTCTAATTGGTTTGTTGTTTTGTAGTCAATTTTTTTTATACAAGGGTGAATTAGACTTGGCATGAAGTTTAAATGAATCTGTATGATATGAAGAGTAGAATTGCCCGATTTATCGCTCAATTCACTTTTGACACAAGAGGTGGTTGATTCGACAAGGAACTGTAATTTAAATTGGACTCTAACTACTATAAATATCCTCGCCCAATACGAAAATCGAATCCACGAACTCTAATAGAGTAGTAATCATGCAGTTAATAGCTCGATGTGTGTGTGTGTGTGTGTGTGTGTGTGTGTGTGTGTGTGTGTGTGTGTGTGTGTGTGTGTGTGTGTGTGTGTGTGTGTGTGAATAAGTGGATACCTAAAACACAAAGCGTGATGGTCCATCGTTAAGCGCCAGTAATTGCAATATTACACGGAAGAATTTCTAATTTTCGCAGAGTAATACATGGAATTCCTTATTTTTATTGCTTTGTTATTGAATACAGTTTAAAATATTTGTTTTTACAGTTTTAATTTTAAAATAATCCTATAATTCTATACATATAAAATTCTATATAATTATATTATATATATATATATATATACTAATATTAAATTATCATTAAAGTTACTATCTGCTTGGTAAATTTCTGAACCTTGTAATTTTGCAGCAGCAAAAATTGCTACTATGGAAATTCATAAATTATTTTGGAATTATGTACACGTAGATCAAAAAGATCTATACATTATTAAAGTAAAAACTCTGCATTTCAATTAAGATATAAACTTTCAGTTTGAAATATGTAAAATTAAATATTTCGAAACGGCGCAAATGCTTTTTTCTTCGAAAATGAGTTGATGAGTACAATTGATTAAAAAATATTGAATAAGAACTCCAAGATGCGTAATTACATAATGCTTTATATGTCGAAACTTTCTGATAAAATTACAGTAATATAATAAAAAAAACCCGTATCCACTGCTCTTGTGAAAGCATGCATTGAAATGAATTTAAAATTTTCGGAAACACCACATCAGCGTAAAAATCCATTTAATATTAAGGAGCTTCATAATTAAGATCCACAGATCGATCCGAACCACTATTGAAGAACGGTAGATGGATGTAGATCTTCTAACTTCTACATGCACGTCTGTCAAAGTGGATGCTTGGGAGTTTCCCGAATTTTCTTTTTTGTGGCATGTGAATACGGTTCACAATCAAGTTTTCCTAGAAAGCTGTTTACGCTGTTGGTATGAAATTCCTTACAATGGTCTTTTCAGTAAGATTGTCCACTAAGCTATATCAAAATTGGACAAAAATTTTCAAATCCTGGCCTATATCTCATGATGCACGACATATCAATTTAGAAAAAAAATGCCTGAAACGAGAATACAACCTAAATGAATGGTAAGAAAAGTTGAAAAAATATGAAAGGGTTCGTATGTTTAAATATGTATAAGTACTGAAATTAAACGAAGTCGACATTTATACATTACTCTTATGTTATGAATAAGATCTTAATCTAATCATTAGGTATAAAAATGAGTGAAAAGAGAAAATATATTTTGTTTTAAAAATAATTCAAATTGTTCATCATATGAAGCTTTTAAAAGTCCATTCTTCAGAATCTTACTTAAAAATATTTAGAAACTTCTGATCCAAATTAGAATCTAAATAATTTGAATCTTACTGTATAACTTATATATCAACGTATATAAATTCAGCATTTTTAAATATTGACATTGAACACAATGTTTTTCCGATTTTCATATATTTTCTCTATCCCTTTTACTAAACATAGTAAAATGGTTTTAAAGAATACGGTGAATACAGCATTCCTAAAAACATAACTTTGAAATATGCAAAGGTTGCGGTATATTTTTTGGAATTTACATCACTTAAATATATAAAGGATTGATTTGGTTGTCGCTCAACGGTCATTTTTTGGACACGAGGGTTAGTCAGTCAGGACTTCAGCTTGATGTGGATTCCAAACTAATGTAAACGAACATTTCCAAAATGGGAATCGAATCCATAAACTGTTGTATTAAAGCAAGGGTCAAACTGATAACCTTTCGGCTGTCAAATCGGCTTTAATATATATAAAAGAAATACGAGTATATCAATCTTAGAAGGAGGAAATAGTGTTAATTTGCAGCATCCTTTTTCGAGTCGTTAATCAATGATATAAAATAAAGAAATAAGCTTTTCAATTAAGAAGCAGTTTATCAAATCAGTAATCGTGATTGTTTTTATTTAAAATTAAAATTCAGCTGAACAGCTCCGTGGTGTACCACTTATGTGAAAATTTTGAGGTTAACACATAAAGCGCGTGTACAAATTACAAAATAATGTCTCAAATGTTTTACATTATGAAGTAAAGTTCTATGTATAGATTATCTAAAATCTAATTGGAATAAGTGTAAAAAAAAAAAAAACTTGATAAGTTTTTTCAGTTATTGGTCATTTTTTGCAAACTATGGATGATTAAATTGAGATATACAGTTTAAAGTGGATTCTCAGCCGTTACAAACACCCAGCTGAAGATGAGATTTAAACACACAAATTTTTTAACATTAGGCAAAAGTGCTAACCATTCGGCGGTCAGGTCCACTGTAAAATGTTTGGAAATTCTTTTTATTTAAAAAGTTATTGAGCACAGAAGCTACCTTATATTTTTCATAGGCATTCTAATGTTTTTCGACTGGTGACGAATTAAGAAAGTTTAAATCACTTTCAGTACAAACGAAAAGAATCAATTTTCAAAAATTGAAAATTATAGTTAATATTGTTAAAAACTGTAAGTTTATAAGAATACGCGCGCTGGAGCGGAAATCCTATGGCATGTTATTATAAACTTAGTATTCCTAAATTCTTAGTATTAAATCCTATGGAGTATGATGATAATTTGAAAAATAAAATTACACGCTTTTTTTCTTCAAGCGAGAATTTCGGAGTTGAATGTTACATCGCCTAAACGGCACTGTGACATAATTTATAAGGAGTTTAAACCAGCTTAAAATTATTTAAATTTACCAACATTATAGTAAAAATTTCAAAATGAATCTGCTTCTATTTTAAATTTGCAAGCAACCAAAATCAGAAGAATTTAATCTTAGAACTTGTTCAACAGAATTTAACCAAGTCGTTAACAAGTTTCACCAATTTCTCTTTCTAACAGCTAACTTTTTGGCGTCAACTGAAGCCACGCTGAGGGTATTGTATATGAAAGTTGTGTATTGCGGATCAGTTATTGTACAAAATCCGCATTGCTAAATTTATTGCATTCCCAACAATTGAGGCGTGTAATCTTTTTTAAATACGCTTAGAAGAGTTTTGCTGAATTCACAAAGATTTGAGGATTTATTTTGAAAAAATATCCAAATTGCGTGGAATATTTTACTATGAAATTTCCATATTGTTATAATTTCAGATGAGGAATTAATCCGGACAGTAGATTGAAAGCGTAATCACGTTTCAGGGATTATAATTTTGAAAAACATTTCTTCAAGGCATCATGTGAACTTTTTTATTCAGCTAAATCTCATATTTTTTCAAGTACAATGATATTACCAATGCAGCCGTTTTCTCTAATTGCTGTTACGATTAACTTGTTTAGAAGTTTAATGACGCCATTTAACCCATGCTAATGGCTTTGACTTTGTTATTCTCAGACAATGGCATTTTTTGCGAATTTAATAGTAATAGAGAAAAAGTTTAGCGGAATATTCTCACAGTAATCTAAATTTTTTTAAGCAATGACTTAAACAGAAATCTATTTTTATGTTACTGATCTATAAGTTTCATAAATAGATACAAAATTTAAAACTGTTTCACTGATCAAATTCTGAATTTTCGTATAACATACAAATATTTTTTTCTAATGGTGGGCACTGGGTAATTAACCTTTCACTACAACAAATCGGAAACTGCTACTCATTTATCATCACCCTGTAAGCAACCTGTGAATCAAACCACGGAGAACTAAGATCATACCCACGTCACACCACTACAAACTCATTTGTAGGATGGGCCATCTTCATTCATCAAACAAGAAAGGACAAGGAAACACAAAGAGAGAAAGAAGCATCCATTCCCGATCCGGGATTCGAACTCAGGACCGACAATCTTGGAGTCAGGAACGCTAACTACTCAACCATCAGCCGGCTAATATGCAAGTATAAGTAGAAAGGCACTTACATCTGTGTTCAAATATTATAATAGATATGTATTAAATAACTTTGTAAATTTTCGGCTCTTAGATTTTTGTTATCATAGTTTGTATGAGAACTTCCCAGAATAACAGTTTAAAATGAATTCTAATCAAACACACACACAGTTCAATTAAATATAAAAGAGCTGTTTATTCAGTTAACTTTGCAAGTTTGGAAGAAAACTTATTGCAATTAACGTTCTCTAATTATAGTTTTATTTATTCCATAGTTGCCAAATTAATATAGATTAGATTTACTTTCATCCAGATATTTTTTTAAAGAATACTAAAGAATTCTTTGGTCTTTAATTTTTAAAAATAAAGCAGTTAATGCGAATATATAAAGTTTTATTATTTGTTAAGGGTATAGATTTTTAAAGAATATGACTCTACAAGGCTTTCCAAAGAGCTGAAAGATGATTTAATTTCATTGCTGCTTCGGACTTTTGATTTGTGAAAATGATTTGAACCTTAAAAGTAAAATCAATAAATTAAGTTTTGTTTATTTCTAAATCCAATTATTAAAACAAAACCAGTATAATGAAAGCAGCGATACTTCATAAGCTTAATCTATATCAGAACAATGTTCAACTGATGGAATGCAATGTTTGTTCATTTGAGGTCTTGCTTTTTATACAGAAATGTTAAACCAATTGAAAACCATGATTTAAAAAAAAAACCTTCCGAATCCATTACAAACATGTACTCGTTTAGGTAAGAATTGAACTCGAGGAACAGATGAGTTGAAGATCAAAGTGGTAACAATTCTGAAATCAGCTGGAAGAGCTAGAAAATCCTATATTACAGAATTCAATCTAGGATATATAGATTAGTTTATCGCTCTTTTTACGTTTTTGAACTTGTATAATTCAAATGAGTCAATTTCAAACATATACAGCAAAATATATTTCGATTTCAGAGAGCTATGAAAGAATTTAAATCAATTTCAGTTGCATTTAAAAATTGTCAGGGTATCGCCTAGAATTACTCTTTACAAGTTTTAAAAATTGTGTTAAAAACTTGATTCATTCCTTCCTTTCATGCATTTTTGTAGTAAAAAATTAATATAACAAAAGGTTGAAGAAATAATTGCTGGGAGATGTTTTACGGAAGGTTTCATAAATACTTTACATCAGCTAGTTTTTTGGATAAAGACTTTAATAGACTGATTTTTTTAGATTAATTGATTGAATCTTTTAAAACAGTAACATTTATGAGTAATAAACCCATACTATATATTTGCATTTAAAAAACATTTTTGAAAACTTTCAGACTTTGCTACAAAATACGTAATTGACGTCAATTTGTTTAAAATTAAGTTAAGAAAACCAATAAAAAAATAGTCACAGAAGCTTTGAATAGCAATTTTCAGAAAGAGAGTTTCCGTTATTTTAAAGTCTATAACAATAGGATTTAAATAATCAATATTATGAAAATAAAAAAGGGCTTTCAATTTAAAAAATGAAATTAATGTATGGAATCTTACCTTATGTACAGTGTTGATGTAAAAACAACATACATAAAACGTCTGTAATGTAGTTGAAATTGAATTTACAATTTGAAGCATTCCATTTTCTATCACTATACTGTAGAAGAGCCACAAACTAGAACTGAAAATTAATATTTTTGAGATAATCTCTAAGCATTAAACAAGTTTATTCTTTAATAAAAAGACTAAAATACCATATTTATATATATATATATATATATATATATAATTTAAAAAAAAAACATTTCCATTAATATTTTAAAAACACATACTTATACTTGTGGTTCACTTATATTTAAGATTTAGTCACAAAAATAACCATGTTTAAAATATCAATTCATATTTCATGTATATTATACATGTTGGAACTCTTGGTATTTTCACAAATCACAACAAATTATCTTTCATAATTTATCTCAATTCATTGTATTGTCTCTTTTCAGACTTTGATCAAGTGTTTGAAATAAATTGATTACAAAGTAGTACATTCAACGGCGTTTGAATACTTTGCACCTAATTTTGTGTAAATAGTCTTAAATCAATTTCCTATTTATGGAGCTTCAATAATCTATTAGGCAATATATACTATATCCTAAAAATCTAGAATTAAAGATTTCCTGGTAGATAAACAAGTTTTCATATTGGTATTTGGTAAGAGCAAGATATAACATAAACCTGTAAATTGATGCTTCACACTATTAACCAATGGAGCATTTCGGAATAATTATCTTTAGTCACTTAACCATTTTTTTCACACTATTAATTAGATAGGCATTTACTGTTTAAAGTGGATTCCAAACCACACTACTAACATCCTAACTGGGAGTTAAAATCGCGAACTATTAAACAGATAGAAACAATATTCTGAGAAGATATAAAAAGGAAAGTAGTATAAGGTATGGAATTTTTGTACGGGTGCTCAATTTTGCCTATAATGAACAATATTTAATATTAACTTCTAATAATTTTACTTCAATCTTCACAATTAAGATAATACTAAATTTCTGCATTAATTTCAAATGCTTAAAAAAGATGCGAATATTAATTTTTATTTCCAACTTAGTTATCAGAATATCACTTGCTTTTGGGAAATCATTGGCGCATTTGCTTAAGCCTCATAAATAGGCAACGGGCTATTCTATAAGGTGTTCATGAGTTCTAGAACATTTTATAAGTACTATCTTGTTACTCTTATTCTAGAAC
>JAPDSC010161062.1:0-82496 GCA_026290005.1 Latrodectus geometricus
ATAAAAAAAAAATATTTTTAAATAACATATATCTATGATTGTATTTAATAACAATTGATATATAATAACCAGTTAAAATAACCTGTTTATTGATGTAAGTTATATTAACTATCTAAAAACTCAGCATGTTACTTTTGATCAACATAACTGAATTATTATTTTTTAAATTGAATACTTTTTCATCCAATTTTTAATATCAAACTTTCTTTACAGATATAATCACAGATATTCCCCAGAGGAAATACAATACTCATAAAATGTCTCAAAATCAATTTCACTTATTATTGAAAGCAAATCTCTTTCCTTTTTAATCAAATATGGGTTACATTTTATGCATATCTATATATTTTTCTTCTTTTGCATGTACTTTCCCTTTTATAAGAGATTTCTCTAAATCAAAATTTTTCCTATTTACGTTTTGTCACCAAACGATGAAAAGAATGTATTTCAAATTAAATTCTTTCCTTGTTATAATTCCCTGAAAGTTAATTAATACGTATATATCAATAAATAATTAAAGAAATAGTTAAAGAAAAGATTTTATTGCTATGAAAATTTTTACGTAAAATATTTTTTGTAAATGATATTATTATATATTTGAATTTTAATATTTTCGATTTTAAACTGTTTGATTTCTTCAAAACAAAATGAATCAGCCATTTTTATTCAAAATATTCATTAATACAACGAATTTCTATGTAAGAAATTATATCCATCAAATTTCTATCTAATATAATCCTAAAAATAAATTATTTGTTATTTTATTTTAATGTAACAAGTTTAATTTAAGAGTTTAACTTACATGCCTTCCTTTGAATTTGTTTTAGCGAAACCCAAAAAAATATGTTCCATAATTTAAATTTAATAAAATCACATTTTTAATTTATTAGAAGATACCATTTCTGATTGTACTTCTAAACTAGTCCAATCTGCACGGTTCCAGTTTACTCGATTTCCCTTTATTTGCCAATATTATTTAGTGACGATTTGTGTGACTGGCACATTAATATGAAACTCTTCTAGGGAATGTAAAAATAAAATAGTAATTAAATAAAATTAGCTTTGTTTTTTATTTTAGTTTTCATATTATTTCTACCGAGTTTCAAAAAATGGAAATATTATATATATTCAATTTAAAATATTAAATACTATATAAAATAAAAAAATGATGGACAAACTATCGTTCATTGAATCAATACTCAAAGAAACGAAATTTCAGTAATTTTCTTATTATCATACAAATTTTGTCATAATGTAAGTTTACTAACAGCTGATGACAGTTCGTCTAAACGGTAGTGGTATATATATATATATATATATATATATATATATACCACGTGAAGGATACAAAAAAAGGAATCTCAAGAAACCCCAACATCTGTAACAGGATAATGATCTTTAGAATAAAAGGTTCAGAATGCCTTTCCCTGTCACTTCTGAATAACAGGGATGGATGCCGTTCAGACTTCTATTTGTACAAATATTGTGGTGCATGCTAGGGAGTATTCCGAATTTTCACATTTGCGACACATGAATATAATCTGAGAAAAAGTCTCAAAATTTAAGAAAAATCCTTCCAAAAAGAAATTACGGTGTGGATTCTAAAATCCCTTACAACAGTGAGTAAGCCATCCATCTCCCGTTATTCAACAATTGCTGGGATCGAACTCGGGACCTTTCACTCAGTTAAGCTGTCCACTTGGCGGTATCAAAATACCTATCCTGAAATATGTGCATGTAGAAAGTAGAAAAGAAATATTTGATATCCTTTGTTAAACAATGACTGAATTCCAATTTGATACATTGTACTTCTTAAAGCATAGGACACCACTCCGGTTCATTAAATTTCTTAAGAGAAACCGGGTATGGAATACACAGATCACTGTAATCTAGTGATAAAAATAGAAACCGGAAGGTATTGGATTCCATGCTTGATCCAGCCAAAATTCTATGCACGTAAATACTCCATATGGTCTAATGTTCTTGTTTTAATATGGAGAAATTTGAAAAGGTAAAAACCAACTCAGGTGTCTACCTAGTCACTTGGCCGTGGCTTAGAACTACGGTGGGTTTTTGTTTTGATACTTAATATTACATTCTCCATCTTTATTATCAATAAAAATCCTTAGTAAAGTAGTTTGCGTGTTGAAGAGTATCAATATATATATTACTGATTAATTAATATCTAATCCTACAATCATATCAATCATTAATCCTACCATATGTAAAACATTTGTATTATAGAAGTACTTTGTACTCTATGATTATGATGTTTATTGAAAAATATAAATCCATCATATGCCGTAGGTGAATTTTTGTTTCTGCTGTGGGGCATCAAAGTCTGCTACAACGTGCGCAACGCCGAGTCCGTCTTCAACGAAGCCAAGCACATCAGTTGGGCTGTTCACAGCATTACCATCGTCAACATCATCATGGTCATGATACAGTGAGTACACTCTGTGACATTTTCTCTGCGAGATTTCTTTTCCTAAAACCTTGATTTCTATAAGAATACAATCAAACTTCATGCCGAAGCATCCCTTGCTACGGGCAGCTATTTGAAAGTTGACCACATTCTACCTCACTGAGTTGTTAGAGATCCGCGGTTTGGAGACATATGCACGTTAATTTGTGACTTCTAAATTACTTCCGCTGGTGTGGTGTGGATGTGGAGAGAAACGTGCCACTCAAGTGTGACCTCGTCACCTGACTGTGGTTCAAAATTAGGAGGTGTGAGTACCCCAAACTCGTTAATCTTAAAGTATCGTTTGCAATTATATATATATATATATATATATATATATATATATATAAGAATACGATCCGACTTGTGTTCTGCAGCCTTGATTTAACTAGATGGAAATGGCATAATTTTATTGTCATATCCGTACGTAATATATAATGACATCATTTGCTACTAATGAATTATGTATAAATTAATATGATGAGAGAAAACATAATATATTAAATCTCGCCAGTGATGAGTGATTTTATAAAGGTTTTGCTTTACAGAATTACCGAATTTTTATATATATATTACTGACCAAAAATAGACTTCATATTTAGAAATACACTTTATTTAGGGAAATTTTTAATAGCAGTTAGCATTGTTGTAAACATTTTATCTGTGATAATACTTACTTGGTTATAAATTTAATGCCAAATTGATTGCTGCAGACTTAGAGGCTGGTCTTAAATTCTGATAGTTATTGGTTCGAATCCCACCCAGATCATAGATATTTATAGTGATCAGAATGCACTCTAAATTGTAGTTCTGCTCATATTAGTTCTTGGGTAAAAACGCGACCACAAGCAAATTGGTAATCGACAAAGATTTATTTCTAATAAATTCTAAACTTTTGCAAACAGTATGTATTTCATGCATTTATTAATTGCACTAGCTTTTATTTTTAAAGTATAAAATATTTTTAATAAAACTGGTTATGATTTCTCTTGAAATGCAGAATATTTGCACTGATTGAAATAAACAATTGAACTTAACAAGATTACCCACATCGTTAACACAGTAAAGAAAACTGTAAAAAATTCTCTCACTCCCTCTCGAGTTACGTAATTTTACTTTCAAATAAAATAGGTAAACTTTATACTTAATTGTCTCGCATGTAGTTAAATACAGATACGCTCAAAAATTCTATCTTCGCTAAAAATTAATTTATTACATAATACCCTTTATCCCCATACATTAATAATGAAGTAAGTTTAGTTCCGTCAAAAAATTATCTTTAAATTAAAACTGAGTTAAGTTTATCTTCACCTTTTTATTTTTAATGAAAAAGGATAAGTAATTTTTAATTAATAAGGACTTGTATGCGTATTGGACTCGTGTGCATTAAAACTAAGAAAATAATTTCTTAAAATTTTGATCTAGATTATTTTGAATTTCTTTAAATTGATAAAATAAAGTTTCTTTCTTGATAATGTATTCCCATTATAGAGAAATATAACTCTTGGAACGAAAATAATATTTACTATAGTAAAAATCACACAATATTGATGAAGCAGTTTGAAATTCCAGCCTACAGAAAATAGCTTGTATATACACATAATATAATTTCAATAATATGATAACAACTAAATTTAAAGTCAATTCCTATTTAAATTAACAAAGAATACTTTTATGAAATTTATTTACTTTTTATTAAATTTTGCAATGTCTGTTTCTGAAACAAGGTCGATACCGTTAATCCAGTTTGTTCGTTTACTTCGATTAATTTTATATTTCAAAGTAATTCGATCCGAAAATATCAAGTTTCTAAGCCGACGCTTAGCCAACATTGCAGTACAAGGCAAATTTTTCTTTGTATTATATTGCAATGTCCTTTATAAATAAATTTCATTCATTTTTTTTTTTAGTTAGTAAAAGTCTTTCTCTCACATACACATTTACCATTTCTCTCACTAATTTATTTCAAAATACAAAGTTAAATTTTCAAAGGAAGTAATAAACTCATTTACAAGATAATAAAAACAAATGAATTCAATAATGTAAGAAGTTTAGAGATGGAGATAGTAGCTGTTGAAGCCATCAGATGACACCACTACACAATAGTGTATTCTTGCCCAACATAAAACTAAAATTAATTAATCAAATTTAACTAATGAATTAATATTATAAGAAACTATTAACATCTAGTTTTATTCACTACAAGTTTAAAAAAAATCATATTAACTTGAGGGGATGAATAATAAGTATTTTCTAAGCAATTCAAATTTGAGAGAGATATATATAAAGTGTTTACTAATGGTAGGAATTTAAAAGATGAATTTGTGTAGAAAAACAATTAATTCTCGTGATCGGGAGTTATGAAATCTCTTCTGATTTTGTTCTCACAAACCTAAATCTTTTGAATGTAAAACCTATCATTGAATAATGAGGATACGCGTTATATTTAATATACCACATACACATGGTCATTTTTTGCACATGAGGGTTCATTAGACAGAGTCCTACAGTTTAATGTGGATTCTGAGCCACTACAAACATCCAAGCGTACGGTAATATTTGCACACATGAACCATTGAACCGAAGGCAAGAATGTTAACCATTCGTTTGCGATCTGGACTTACCCAATTGAAAGTCAAGTACTTATTAATCGATCATATAAGGCATTTTTATTCTTTCATTATCCCAGTTAATTTTAGTTTTCCCCTCCTTGACCAATTAAAGGTTTTTAGTTCGAGTGAATGTTACCAATGATTTATTATTCCCTTTATTTCTCTCTGTCTTTCCCTGCTTGACCAATTAAAACCCTTCAGCCGAAACCTTAGTGTACTACATGCAATGTGTTCAGCTTATTTTAATTGACTGCCCTAATTTTAATCACTATGATCTTGCATATATTAATCCTATATTTTTAACGTTACAAGATTTTAGTGGAGAAACTCCTCAAAAAACCGGAGTCTGTTTGCCTTTTTACCTTCAATTAAATTCATACACTGTATGCAGTGTGATTTTGCTTTTAAAAATTTATTTTATAAAATCTTTCTAAATTTTATTTAATATATGCTTGGTGCAGTTTGTCCTATGCAAGTCTTTGTGACTTTAAACTTCGCATAATCTTTCAATCAACCAATTATAGGCTTTCAGTTGTTCGAATGAATGTAACCAATGATTTATTTTCCCTTTATTGCTTCCAGTTTTTCTCTCCCTGACCAAATAAATGTTTTTTGTTGCTAAAATGCAATGTGCATTGCTTTTCCCTTATTTTGCTCTCACAGTTTCCCCTTCCATCATCAATTAAATATTTTTAGTTGTTCGAGTGAATGTAATTATTTAGTTATTTCTGTATAGTAAGATAACAGCACATTACTACTTGGACATCTGTAATCGCTTATGGATTGAGTGGATATTTTATTTATTTATATAATTATTTTATTTATTAATAAAATTTCTTTAATTACATAAATTCTTTATCATGCATTATATTCTTTATCGTGCATGACTTTATATGTTAAACATAATAATGGATTTCTTATGATAAGGACGTGAGAAATACTTTATTGGCCATAACATAGATATCTATATTAATTCCCAGGGAAACATTTCAATATGTACCATTCCATGATTCTATTCCTTCTATTTCTTAATTGCTTCGAAGTAATTTTTCCTTACTAGAAAAATCAAATACTAAAGCGAATGTGATATTTAAGTTAATGTGTATCAGCCTAGTAAAGAGGGAAACTCTCCATTTTACTTGAAATCCTTCTAATCTTTATAGAGTTAAAAAGGATTTCCAGTTAACTTAATAATAATCACAAACTGGGGGAAAATATAAATTTTCTTTTCTAGGCAGCTTCTACTTATCCATGTATTTCAATTTAAAGAAATGAATTTGAATATATGATGTACATTTTTTAGTAGAATTGATTAAAAAGAATGTGGTTTTAAGGACTTTTTAAAGTAATTAGAACCATGTCTCTTTCAGTCTCGTCATCCTTCCACAAGCCGGACCAGACGTCAAATATCTTTTTGGGTTCGTCAGAACACAGCTCAGCACTACAGTTACAGTCATACTCATCTTTGGACCTAAAGTAAGTCTGCATTTTCTTTTTTTTTTTTTTTCTTTTTTTTTTTTCTTTTTTTTTCCCCCAGGTGCAACATGCAATCCTTTATAAGATCACCAATTAAAGGAATTTTCAGAGAGCAGTACTTCCTTTCAATATTTCAATTCGTCTTCATTTTAATAAGTTTCTACATAGACCTAAAATTTATCGTTTTAGATATTTAGGAATTGTATCATGTATGCGTCATCACATTCAATAACTCAATATGTTAATGTATTCAATGTATTTGTTTATGCTTTGTTAAAATACGTTATTGTATTCAATTACACATTTTATAAAAGGGAGAAAAATGCAACAAAAAATGAATTACAGAAATATTTTTTTTTTATCATTATAGAATAAAAAGCAGGGTGATTATTGATAAAGTTGAGAATTCAGCAGAGAATACAACAAAGAGAGTATGAGGTTATACAGAAGAGTTTCTAATTAAAATACTTTAAAGTTTTCCTCAATTAATCATGAAAATTGAAAATACATCAGTTTTAATTAGCAATATTAAAGTTTTGTTCATTAAAAGAACAAAATAAATTTGTTTTAAAAAAAAGAATGGGAGATTATTTACTTCCTTCCTTGTATTATAACACAAATGTAATGATGAAAAATCCAATAATTCAAAATAAATAAAACACAGATATCCTTTTTATTTTCCTTTTTTAACTGCTTATGGCAACAATTTGTGTTATATGTGTGTGTTTAATCATAAAATTAACAATATAAAAACGATTACACAATAGAGGTAGAGAATATGGGATACATTATAATAAAGAATTACGATAAGTTGAAAAACCCTCCGTTTTCAATTTATAAATGAACTTCAGAAGGTCTGTAAGTCTGCCAGATATTTCGTATTGAATGTGTGTATTAAAGGATACTCCATGGAGTTTTGCAAAATATAAAAAAAAAAGTTTAAGGAATTCTCTAACACTTAAATTTTTACGGAATTAATTGACTTCAAAGTATGGGTATAGCTAGAAATAAATAATAAATTGAATTCTATATGAAATAAATTATGTTTATAACAAAAAAGTTGTTCTATTTTTTTTAATTTAGTTTGAACTATATATATTTAGGTTCATGTACAGTTAAAGAAAATTACAAAATCCTAGGACCCATTAACGACGCATTATTTCACATTGAATAATCAAATCAATTATTGATGAACCCGACCGAACCTCTTTGCAATATATGCTTCCATGAGTCTAGATAAGGACCAATGAGAACTTCTTATATATGCTGTTACGACACATTTTGCCACCCATTCATGAATTATTACCCTATATCTGATACATTTTGGGGTATCCGTAACTTGCAGTCTACTGTGTCCAGATATTTAATTTTCGAGAATGATCTGATGATCTTGCTGGAGAAATAAAAATATTATTTGTTCATGAATTTAAGGACCATATAAAGTCTGGTATTTTTATCTTGCTGAAAAGTGATTTTAAGATGAAGTGTTAAGGTTAGTGCCAACGTTCGCAAAATGGAATGAACTTACTTTAACTCTGTTAAAAATGAAGTCTAAATGAGTAGAAGTGACCTTTTTTTAAAGAAAATAGTTGTCTACTTCATTATATAAAAGATAATGTCTATATAACTCTGTAAAACAAAAGCTAATTGCAATAACTAGTTCCTTCTATAGTTACCGCTGCCATAGACGAATATGATAGTCACTTGAACGAAAGGATAAGCGCGTGATTCGTCACTAAATAACTGGCTAGGCTAGATAAGCAATTGCAAATGATCTAATCTGCTAACAATTTCTTGAGATTAAAAACAAATAATTTAAAAAATTTGCATAACTCCAGCTCAGCCAAATGCTTTGTGATGGTGGAAGGATAGTATGGAAGTCTTAACACATTAGATAATGAACAATGAAGACCTATGACAGTTTGGATTTCTCTTACAATCATCAATCTTTCCCCATGTTTATGCACCTTGATTTTCCAAGGCTTTCATTTCACAGTAAGCTGTTTCAGCAACCATTATATTACCATCAGTTAAGATATCTGTATCCGACCGATACAAGTGAGGACATATTATTCGGATTGTCCATCCAGCAATATGCACTCTGATAATGTGACCCCACTCGAAAGCATGTTATTAGATATAAATTCCTCAACAATGGCGTAAGGTATTATACTTTATATTTTTTATCATAGATATATAAACTTTTCCTCAAATTTTATTAACTTTATATTATGTGAATAGCATAGTAAAAAATAGTACAATGACAGAAATTATAACTCATTATTCTGTCATGTGTTGAAAATTAAATTATTTGCATAATTCATTTACAGAATAGGACATGCGAATTTTAAAAAAATCAAATTATTTTTACGAATGGGCTTCCTTTTTTGTCAAACATGTATATATATATATGGCAAGCAACACCCTCTACATGTCAGTCTGAAATCACAATATGTATATATTTCTTCTGCTAATATTATTAATATTATAAAAAACTTTAATCTTAAAAATCATTGTTTTTTTAAGTATTATTCTAATCTTCTTGTTTTAGTAAGTTATCGATTTGGAAAATGACTTTATTTAATGTTTTTAATGATGAATTTATTTAATGTTATCAATGATGTATAATTATCTAGTGATTTTCATATCTATTTGTACTGATATCAAGCGAACTATAACGTTATATTTCTATGAATAATTAATTATCTTTTTATAAGTTTCACAAAAATGCTTCCACTTATAATTACAATCTGGAATTTATTTTCAGTTTTATCGAGTGATCAAAGGACAGGGTGACGTGTGGGACAACCGAGCTCGGGCTCGAGGAGTGACGGCATCATTTTCTCTCAACGGAGTCGGGCCTGTCAATGAAGAGCCTCAAGATTTATATCAAGAGAACGAAGAGCTCAAGGTAACACATGAGGAGCTTTTTTTTCGTATTCAATTTTGCTAAGGCATCATTTGATTAAAACAGCAATTGATTGATTAAAATTTATAGGAATTTTTCTGCTTTATAATTTTTTTCACCTACTTTGAAAATGATGAGAAATTACGAATGCACTGACAAAAAGCTTAAAAATAGGGAAAATGTATTAATTTATTGAAACATATGACTTAATACATATAACTTGTTATTTCACAGTAAATAGCAATAGACTCAATATATTATTATAGACTGTTATTTTTATTAAAATATTTTGTCAAAAAAACCTTTTCATTTTCCAGGAGGAAGTTCAGAAACTGGCTTCCCAAATAGAATTCATGAAAATAGTCCACATGGAAGTCAATAACCGTCACCTAAAGCCAAAACATGGAGGCTTCTTCAGCCAGTCTACCAGTAACCAGAGCCCAGTGATCAAAAACATCTACATGAAATTCGAAAGTACCGATTCTCCGGGATCGCGGATTTCCCCGGCTGCGGAACTCGTCAGCGAAAAAGTGTGAAAGCCCTGATGATAGATTTCACTTTGGAATTAATTTGAAAAGAAAAAGAGAAAACGATTTCTTGTAATTTGTTGCACTTCGATTCACGAGAGGGAGATTCTTGTAGAATGTTCGAAGTGGTTAAATGTTCGAAAAGAGTAAGTTGTGCTGAAACGCCCCAATCGAAACACAATTTTAAGGGAAGTTGAATTATTTAAAATCAACGTTGGCAAAAATTCAAATCCGTGCAAATGGAACAAATGGTTTCTCGACTATTATAATGGTGTTTTCTTCTCGAATATATATCTTGGATTTATATTTATTTGAAAGGCATGTTTATGAAGGAACTTTAGACTATTTATAAAATTCGTTTGCCCTTTCATCAAATAAAATATGTATTAGCAATAGTAATAATTCCAGGCAGAACAAAATTTTCTATAATTAAATATGTTCAGATATTCCTTTACTAAATGTCTTAAACGAATAGTTTTATGTTTGGCTTACAGAAAATGTTTACCGCGGAATGAATCGAATCAATTATAACAAGATTCATTGAAAAAGTTTTTTTATCCTTTCATAAAATACTTATCTACAACGATAACTGCTTTTGGAAATATCTTTAGATTTCTTTTAAGGAACAGTTATGAAATGTTTCCTCTTTTAACGACATCAGAAAAAAAAATAAGAACAAATGCAATGTTAGACTTTTTTGATAATGCTATTTTATTTAGCAGTAAAAAATGTCACTTAGGCAGTCGGGCAGTTCAAATCATTGAAATGTTTATGAAAAAGAAAAATAAAGAATAAAAGAAATAATAAAAAGAGTTACTAAAAGTATATATTTCAACACAAAAAAAAATTTAAACATAACTTCTAAAATGCTTTCCATAATTAAATTTACCAAAATATAATGTTCAAAATTATTAAAGTTGCCATAACATGGCTGTCAAGTTCTTAATTTCACCAAAAATGTAAGCGTTGAGTGTTATATTATTAAAAGATTGTCTATTACATGTCTAAAACATTAAAATCTATTTACATCTATGTACATTAAAATGCTTTTAAATATTTTATACACTTATATAAAAATTCATACTTATGATAGATATTTTGAATCTTTATGCAATAAAAAGTCTCAAATATATTGCTCAAAACAGCAGACTTTAAATACTTATCTAACTTCGTTTTAAGCACTTTTGAAACTCACATCGCGCATTAAAAGCAACCAAGATCATCAAAGCAAAACATACTTGCTACATACATAAAATGAAAATTATATTTCTTAACCACGATTCATTCTCTTTTTACTCAATCAATGATTTTAAAAAAAAATGTATTATAAACTTTGACGATCATGACTTCTAGAGATGGACACTCTAAAAAAATAAGTAACTTGTTTATAAGGTTTGTGTTCCTATACATACCTAAATTAATAGCATCCAAAAAGTACCTATTTAAGTTCAGTGTAGAAACGTGTTTCCCTTGGTATAGCGATAAATATTGGAAATAATTTTAAATTTTTGGTAACCCTAATTAACACTTAATTCTATCTTAGTTTAGTTTTTGTGCAGTGGCAGAGCGCGATCATTTTGTTTCTTACAGCTTCGCGCCAAATTTGGAGACAAAAAAATCGTCAAAATATCAAGGGTTACCCGCTTGTATATATTCACCCTTTATTCAAAGAGCAGTCTGCATTCTAATATTATATTATTTAAAACTATTTAAATATTTATCTTTATTTAATCTCTTCACATTATTTAATTGGGAGTTTGATAAACAAGTCTTTTAAATATTTTAAGCTATTTTATTGAGTGTGCGCAAGTTTATCAAATTGACATTTTTATACCTAGCCAAGAATAAAACTTCATGTGCAATTAGTATAATACGCTGCAAATATATACAATTATAATGTAAATTGCGCGCTCAAGTTGTATTAAAACTTAAACCTCTTTTAATAGCTAATAAATAATTTTAAGTTTTACTATAAGATGTCTTAATATTTCGCCTGAAGCAATGAAATTTGAAAAAATAAAATGCATCATTTTGATAAATGTTTTTAAAATGTGGGGAATACTATATTCAAAATTTATAATGATAAAGCATGTTCTATTAATAATGCTTAGTGTATTTAATTTGCATACATTTTCTCTTTCTATGTATATAATATTATGCAATATAATGTTAAATAATAAAAAATCAGACAAAAATCTGATTTTTTACTTTGTAAATATCAGCTGTTCAACAAAACTTTATTTTTAATCATATATGTTTGTAGATTTAAAATATATGAGATTTATGTTATTTGTACTAATGTAGAAAAAATATATAGACATAATGTTATGAGAAAAGTGCCACATACGTAAAAATTTAAATCATTTGGACCATTTTACATTTGATGTATTCTTAACTTTTGTTATGTTAAAATCAGTAATATCAATGAAATTGCTTAAAGTTATAGAATAAGCCAATTCTTTCCTTTAGTTAAAAAAAAAAAAAAGAAAAAACTATATCAAATTTGTGATAAAATTATTAATATTAACTTCTTTGAGTCATAATTGCTTAAAGAATGATTACTTGCAAGAATTATTCAGAAAATTTCTCCCAAACTTCAGTTAACACTAATAGTTTATCAGATACGAAAACAGTAAAAACTTAATTTTTTTAAAATTGCTTTTAACCAATTTTCAACATTAACTAGTTAACACCAGCTTTAAATATTAACTTTTGCAGAGTTACTGCAAGTTTTACAAGTATTGAATGATGTTTAATAATTTTAATAATACCTCAACTTTCAGAAGTTAAAATATCATAGTTAAAGAATATGTTTCAAAGCTTACGCGCTAAAAATTAGTTTTTTTACAATTTTTTTTCAAAGATAAAATTACATTTTTTTTCTTCTTGTTACCAAATAAAGTTTTAATTTACATTTTTACAAAAAAAAACTATTTGAGGATTTATATTGAAAATTATATTAAAATATAATAGATAAAAAAATTTAAAAAAATAATTAATAATAAATATATAAATGATTTTATGATAATATTTAGATTAATAATGTATATAGAACGAACAAAATTAAATGAAATTTTAAACTAAACTATGCACCTTAAAATATTTCAAAAAACAAAAGCAGTTGAAATATGTTCAAAATTTTTTTAATTTTTGAAATATTAAGGTAACTCAGTAAATATTGATTTTCCATTTAATATTGAAAGAAATATATAAAATTCAGAGCGAATGTTGAAAAGATAACCAATATCATATACTCATGTATGGAACTCTCTCTCTCTCATTCACATGAAACATTATCTTTTATAGAATATATTATATATCTTACTCATTATGTCCATGTGTATAATGACCCATGTTGTTTAATGAAAACGTAAATTAAGAAGCGTTGAACATAACTTTGAAATAGTGCATTCCATTATTCCTTAACTGCTCAAGAATTCTTATTGAAAATAATATTAGATGTATAATATTAATATATTAATATCAAATGCAAAAAAGAATAATTTTTACAAATACTTCCACAGCTAAGTTGATAGAATTATAAGTTTTCGGGACCAAGCAAATTGTTACATAAAAACTAAATAATGATGTAAATATGATTCTCCTTTTAAGCAATTTTATGAAATTTTCATTAGTGATTTTAATGTGTTCATTTTAAATCATATATTTTAACTTTAAAAATGGAATCAAAAAAGTAATATTAGTTTGGGGAGAAAGAAATCCATTATTTTTTCGGTCTATGACAGTAGTATTCGATATCTCGTTTAATATCTATCATACTATTTCAGATTTATACTCTGGAAAGGTGACGTATCGCACTAGATAATTCGTTTGCTGTTTTTCATTATACCCATTGGGTTGTACACTACATGGTGTTAAAAATGGAAATTGTAAAATAAATAGTGAAAATTCTGTACATTTTACAGTTTTTCCTTGTCAAAGGTGAAAATGCAAACCAAGTGGGTAAAATTGTGAATGGCGCATTTTTTATGGTTCCGATACTTTAACAGCCAGTAACATGCAAATTTGGTTTCTTCGATTCTGTTCAGGTATTTTTGATGTTAAGAATGCATCTCCTATGAATGAAACGTCGTCAAAAATGCAGATAAAGTATCAAAAATGATCAAAGCTGACGGCATGTTAGCAGTCGTAACATCACTCCAGGACTTAAAGATTGGTTTAAGCCTTCTTCACAAAGCGAATCCAAAACAAATTACATAAAGATTACGTAATGGTTTTCTTTTTCCCTACAAAACCTAATATTTACATTAGTCGATCTCCAAAATATCAATAAATTATAAATTCAGTTGTAAACCTATTTGGTTAGACTATACTTTAGTGTGCCCCTTTGATTCTCGCCAAATTATGATCGCGATTGATCGCTAAGCTGGGCAAAACTCAATCGTATTCTGATTGTAACAGAGCAATTGATTGTTCTGTACCAGCAAAAATCACCAATAAAATCGATAGCCAACCAAAAATCGCCATGTTTGCCAAGGGGCCATGTTTGCCTAAAATATAGTTTTACCACATATTTTACTATTTTCCTTAACATAGTAAGCAAATTCTTCAAATACCTGCAATAAGTAACTTATTTCTTTTAAAACCTACTCTTCAGCGCTAGTAATATTTAAAATTGCTTATGTAATTTTTATACATATAATTCTTAGAGTATTCAATTACATCTTATAAAGAAATCATGGAGAGTGAAATTTTACTCTTAAATAAGTATGAATAAAAATCTCTTCATAAACAAACTTAAATAATAATTTTAAATATAAATGTTGATGTAATATAAAGATTTGGATTTTGCTATAAATAATCCTCATAATTTGTTCTAAAACAGAATAATGATTTTTAGGATTTAAATTAAGAACACGTTAAATGCTGTATATATTGTTTTTCATAATTATTCGTAATAAATATTTTCGTGACATTTATAAAATTTTATCTAAGCAAATTTTCATATTGTGAAGTATTTGATAATTACCAAATATATTTTTTAAATTTTATTATTATGGTTGCATCTTAATAGAAAAGTTTATAACTGGTTGAATATCAATAATAAATAAAAGGAAATCGATGCTAAAATAAAAATCTTTTCATTATTTAGATTATGTTTTCGAAGTAAAAACTAAAATTTAAGCTTCAAAAAGCCTTCTTTAATTGAATGGAAAATTCCAAAGTATTTCTTTAAACCCCTACTCTTCAAGAATTTTTTTTAACAAATGCTAAAAATGTTTATTTTCTGCGGATGTGAAAGTTGAGGAATTTCTAATCTGTAAGGGAAACAATTCCAGGAAATAATCTTGAAGGTAGATGTAGAAAGAATGTAGTATGTTCTGAGAATGAGAAATATACTGAGCGAAAAGGATTAGAATCGATATACGAGAAGTTCTTGAATTCGCAATTCTTGACAAGAATCAACAATTTTGGAAAAGTATGTTCCACAGAAAGTAAACACTTCGTACCGTTTGGAAAATGAAAATGGTGTTGCCAACTTTTTTTATATTTCTTTTAAAGAATTTTTAATTCAGAGATTTTTATATGTATAGTATTAAGAAATATGATATTTTAAAATATAGTTTATGATGAATTTTTTTTCATTCTTTTGCGTACTTGATAAATGCTGAAAATTAAATTCAATAAAAAATATCAGAACTTTTATTTTTGAATTAGAAATGTCTGTGTTTCCTCAAATAATTTTTAAACATAAAAAACGAAACATGTACTATAAAAATAATTCCAAACGAGCTATTTAAATTAGCAAAACAATTATAGTTATTTAATGAAACTTTCTCCTATTAATCTTAATTAAATATGTCTTATTAATAATTATATTTAGAATCTTAATTTTTATTTATGTTTAAAATATTAATTATTATGAATATCTGAATGGAATTAAAAACTTTTTGTTTTTGATTTCTTAATTTTTCTTTGTTATTGTAGCAGTTAATTACGATAAAAACTGTTATAGATATTTTTCATAAGTTTACAATTCCATTAAGAAATACGGAATATTAGTTTAAAACCTAGCAAGAAATGATGGATTGATAATTTTGAATGGAAGATTACTAATCATTTTGATGTATCAGAGGAAAAGAAACAAAGCATTTGTAGACTAAATGTAGCAGGACAACCAGAACAATGTAACAAATGCTAGAAGTAATTGTAACGTCTGAAATTATGATGTGCAAAAATTATAATCTATTAGTTTGTTTCAAATTTATGACAGCATTACAAAACAGCATAGGAATGAAAAAAAGATTTTTAAAAAAGAATAGGTATAAAAGTTATTTGAATTTTACTTTTCTTTCTGATATAATTGCGCATTTTTAACTTTACATTCATATCATCTCAATCGATCATTCCATTGATTTAAATTTTCACTTATACCTTAAGCATTACTAGAATAAATGTAAACCTTATTTCCTCACAAATAAAAAATATTTTATAGTCTTATTTATTTACAGGTAAAATAAATGCTTAAAAAAATTTCCATTACTTAAATAGTATCCACAGCAAATGAATCGGCTTTTATTAAGAACTAAAAAAAAGGTAGTCAGAAGATTTAGAGTTATTTTGATAGTTAGAACTTTAATAATAATAATCATTTTAATAAAATTCAATGCGCTTATTGCATTTCTGAAATACAATAAAATTTTTGTATTTTATTTTAATTTTTATTTGTGTTTATTTTTAATAACCTTTTTTAGAATGATAATATTATTTTTTGATATGAAAATCCATTAAACATGGTACTTTTTCATTTATTATAAATCAAATTGATAATTTTTCCATCATTTGAGTGTATTCATGTACATTATTCCCTAAATTTATACTGCTGACTTAAAATATTTTTATCTTAGAACTGTTAAATATTTTTATAAATTTAGATGTTATTTTTTTTAGAATTTTCAATTCAATTTTTATTCTTAAATAATTTTCTCAGTATTCGCTTCAATTGTCGTAATAAAACTAATAATTCTTTAGTATCAAAGTATTTATATTAGCATTTGTCTCTCTTCCTAAACTATAAAGTAGCTTACTATTAAACAATCTGAAGTCTCGTTAGGCCAAACGAAAATCCCATATAATTGATATGACTGGCCTAGATTCCTTCTAGATTCAATGTGTCAAAAATAATTTACAAATGAGGGGGAAAACAAGAAAATATCTAAAATTTTCTGAAAGACTCCCAAAAATAATAACTCTCTAATATTTGTAGCCGTATCAAAATTCTTTCAGAAATTCATCAGATCAAGATTATTTATTTTGTCAGTGAAACAACTTCGGTACCTAATGTTTATATTATTCTATCAAGTATAAAAAGTTGTTATTTAAGAAATATAATTAATTCATGTTTTTGTAATCAATTTAATTTATTTGAGCAATAAAATTACGATTTATTCTTTCGTACATAAAGAATTTCTAAATTTCATAATCCTTTTTATTGATACTTTTAATAAGTAAAACAAAATTTCACTGCCAAATCATTTACGGAGACATTATGAACAATATTTTAACATTTAGCTATATACATATAATTGTTATTTTAATTTGGAATGAATATCGAAATTCTTTCTCTTAAAATATTTAATGTAATTTTCACGAAGGTACAATATAGAACAAATGTATGTGTTATTATTTCTAAAAATATATAGTGTACATAAATAACTTTATATATCTTATATATATTAAAACTGTGCATAAAACAATCACCAAAGATATGTCTTAAGTATTGTATATATATAATAATAGCTCTATATATATCTGCATATAAAAATGGAATTTTGCATGATTAATATTTGTACTTAATTGTGTAATAATGGCTGTAACACGTTTGAATGGTTGTTTCTTGTTTTTATCTCATTATCTAGTGTAAATAAAGAGCTCAATATATTAGCATGTGTGTATATTTACATAATCCGTATTACGTGTTCCACTTCGTTGGGATCAGTGTACAATTTTTGTATCATCTTTGAAAAGTCGAGTTTTAAATTCTATTTTGATGCCAAACGAAAGATTTTAATTTTGGTGAAGAATATTCTGCTTAGAACGAATATAATGCTTCGAAAATTTTTGGCAAGAATATTTTTGTGAAGAATTAGATTAAACGATTCAAGAGTTGGGGCAGGCATGCTGTTGTGTACTCCAATACTTATTTTTTAGGAAATGCATTGTATATTGGTATATGTTTAAATCACTATTCTGTGAATAAGAACTTGTTTCTGTAGAAAGTTTATAAGAATAAATGTTTTTTGTTTCGAGTCGGTGTGATTCATTTCATTTCTGCATCTTTTAAACATAATCCTAATGTACGTAACACTGAGAATTTGGTGGCATTAACAGTGCTTTAATCATTGAAAATTTGCAATCTTTAATTTAATTTTTTTTCCTTGAGCTTCCTGAGTGGATTTTAATTTTTGCTATTTTATGTTTATGATTTATATGCTTTTTCAAGGTATGGTTATGTATTTGCTATATGAAATTACCATATTTTTAGTTTCTGCTTATGTCACATCTTAGTGACAATTGTCGTTGGCCCAAAGTTTGCCATCAAGGATCAACGCCTCATTCCGCCGTTTTCGAAAATCACGCCAAACGTGTTACATATACAAGTATTTTACCTTTCACACAACAATATAACAATCAATGTTAGTAAAAGTAAACAATTTTTGTTTGTAAATTTTTATTAATATCTCTGAGCTTTATTTATTAACAAAGTACCGGGTGTTTATAGGATATATAGTACATTTTCATGTGTTTAATAATATATATTTAAGATATAAGCAAATTTTAATATTTATATTCACAGAAAAACTCATATATTTTTATAGTGTGAACATTTTTATGAAATAGGTGTCATTTTAATAACTCCTCCTTTGAAAATGTTGACTTCGTGTGCCTCTAATTGTAGATAATTTATTTTCTTTTTCTGAAAACTTTTAGTATTTCCATTGACTATTTTATAAGAAGAATTCGACCATGATTCTTGGCAACAGGAACACCTGGTACAATATCACAATTACTTTTCCTTTGATGATTTGTAAATGACATTGCTTCCAAAAGGAAAATTTTGAAATAAATGATCACAGTTACAAATTTAAAAGTCGACATGTTTTCCCTAATGTAGCATGATAGCGACATGTTTATAGATACCTTTTAACGAAGAGCGTACGCATATGGAAGTTCATGGACAAAGACATTAACATTTTTTTGGATGTATCTAACATTAAATGCCATTTACTTAAATACACCTTTATAATTTTAAGACTTATCAAGCATTGAAATGTGTTACCAAATTTATCGACACATGGTTCTAAATTTATACTACAGCTTTACCAGTAAATAACAAAAAAGAATTTCAACCAGAATGGCTATTCTGAGTTCCATAGTCATTAAGCCAAATTAGTTCTTCATTGGCTACTTTTTGCCTCTTTTATAAATCTGTAACGACCTCTATGTTTCCTCTTCATCCTATGTTTAATTTTTATACGTTTTAGTTTTCCTTATGATGGCAACAGAGGATTTACATGATAATTTATTGTATTTTCATAGAAACAATAGATTGGTAAAAGAAAAATAAAAGAGTTTTGTTCTTTTTATCGCTAGAGTTAGCTTTGAAGTCCCTGCGTATTAGAAACTGGGCACAGAGATATGGTTTTTCCAACTGGAAGCTCAATTTCGAAATGCTGCAATTACGACGGATCAAACAAAGAACATTTACATCGAAAGTTCTATTGACTTTGAAATATTATCTCAAGTGTCGAGCCTTATAATAAATCCTCCAATGGACGATAAATACGAAGCTATTAAAGATAGACTAATTTCCGTCTTTGCCGAAATCGAAACGCAAAAGATTAAAAAAATTTTAACGAGGTAGAATTGGGCGATATAAAACCTTCACAGTTGTTATGTGAAATAAAGAATTAAGCAATAGGTAAAGTAAGTGAAACCTTTTTTTAAAAATCTCTGGATTTAAAGATTACTAACAGCAATTTCGAGTATTTTCATATATCAATCAGTGGAGACCATCTAATCAAATTGGCAACAATCGCCGATAAAATGTGGTAAATAAATTCCACGTCCTATTAGAATGCTGCCATAGTTTGCTCTAGTGGTGACAACATTTTAGTTAAATTGCAAGAGCAGGTTACAGAATTGTCCCTGCAAATCAACGAAATGAATAAAAAACATTATTCTAGACGTCAAGAATTCAGATTCGGCTCTAGAAGTAATTTTATTAATTAGGCAATTAGCAAGGATAAAGATCTATGTTATTACCACTCAAAGTGTGGCAATAAAGGTTAATGTAATTATCCTTTCAGCAATAGATCTGACTCTAATCAGCAAGAAAACTAAATTCCCGATTCTCACAGACGACAGAGGATCAAAGGACAAAGATGTGTCGCTATTTCATTAGAAAAAAAGATACTATTGCGGAAATTTCAGTTATTCCATCATTATCAAAAGAAAAAAAGAGCTGTTACAAAACTGGCACTCTTCGCAGCAAACGGAACCAAAACTAAAACATATGAGCAAAAGCAGCTGAAATTGTATTTAGGTAGGGATTAAGTGTTTGATTGGCCTTTTATAATCACTGATGTCAATAAGCCAATTATAGATATTGACTTTTTGTCTCACTTTCACCTTTTGGTTGATAGCAAAAATCGCAAATTAATCAATAGCAGCATTTCCTTGTCGACTATTGGTAATCCTTCCTATGATATTGTTTCACCAATGGTTCACATACAGTACAAAATCAGTGCGATGTAATCCTCAAAAATTTGCAGATAATTTAAGGCCAACATTCATCAACAAAATCAAAAGTTACAACACTGAACATTTCATTGAAACTAAGGGAACTCTTGTTTCAGCTAGGGTCAAAAGACTTTCAGCCGTATAATTAAAAGCAGCAAAAGCAGAACATAATTTTTTACAACAAGGTCTTTTCAGACTTTCAAAAAGTTGTTGCACCAGCCCTATACATCTCACCATAAAGAAATCTGGTGATTGGAGATAACTGAGCTCTTAATAATATCACCCATCATTCCTGATCGATATTCTCTGCCATTCCTCACTGACTGTGGCTACATTCAACATGGAAAGAAGATTCTCTCATCAATTGACCTTATTCGAACTAACAAAAAAATTCCAGAACAATGAAAGCGATATTCTCAAAACAGTTGCTGTAACTCCTTTTGGGTTTTTTGAATTCCCATTCATGACATTTGGCTTACACAATGCAGCACAGACATTTCAACGATTCATGAACATGGTACTCTCTGGATAAGTTTTTGCATTCTGCTATTTAGATGACATACTAATCGCTTATCCAGAAAAGGAATCACACCGTAAGCACTTAAACGCAGTTTTTTAAAGGGTGCAAGTTCTTACGGTGTGATTCCTCGCAACAATAGTTTATGCACCAACGTTGCAAAATACGTTTTTGGCACTTCTAAACTTAGTTATTTAGGATATGAAATCACAATGGAAGGGGTAAGACCACTTCCAACGAAAGTTGATGCCTTAAAAACTTACCCGAACCCATCCACCAGCTTGCTTCTGAGGATGATTAATTTTTATCACTGCTTCCTTCCAAATTGTGCCAAGCTTCAACAATCTCTAATCTCACTATTCAGTGGAAGATGGAAAAATAGTAAAATACGGCTAACATGAACTGAAAATTCTTGCAATGAATTCAAAAATCTTAAATATGCACTTTATCATGCTACTATATACTGGTTCATTCTCCAACTGATGCTACTACATGTCTCACAAGCGATGCTTCGGATACAGCAATAGGAGTCATCATTTATCAAATTGAATAGGGAAAGATGCGTCCATTAAGTTCCAATCCTTGGTTCATTGTGTTTGACGTGCACCTTCAAATCTGGCAGATGCTTAAGAATTTGCCTTAATTTGCTTTTCTTGTACTTTTATTTGACTTTCTCCAAAATAATGATTACCTATCGAAACAAAATGTGCTGAATTTAATTTTTTTAATATTGCTTTAAATCTAATAATAATTTTCAGGCAGCTAGAACATTTCAGACTTTTCAAGTCTTGGTTTTTGATGGAGAACATGCTTTTTCCTAAGAAGCCTCGTTTGTTTGAATTTTTTTAAATTTTGACATTCATACTATTTTATATTCACTTTGAACCTTTGGTGAATTTCTTACATTCGAAGACATAATGGTATCTATGAATATGGAATGAAAGGGCGAATAATTGGATAAACAAGCGACCTTTCGTCATATTGATCTTGTACAGTCTTATCCCAAATCTTATTGAAAACATAACTTGAAAAAAAATTGTGGTTGACTGGATTATTGAATACCTTGCATATTCAAAGGCATAGTGAACTAAGAGCTTTTTCTCACCTATTTTTCAAAGGTAAATACTTCTCATCGAATTTTAAGCTAACTCTAGTATTAATTGGTAACAGGAAATTTAAGATTCATGTATTTCGTCTTAATAACCCGGCAAGTGGCCTTGGTGCTTGTGGTGACGCAATGGAAATGGTTGAACATGCTTTGTTGCACTGCAAGTTGCATGCATTTACCAAAATTATTTTTAGAATCGAATTAAAGTCTCAATATTGGTTGGTCCCGTTTCTTTTTTTTTTTTTTTTTTTTCTTTTTCTAATTCTATGGGAAGTATTGAAACGATTTTTTTTATTTTACAGAAATTTATTTGTTCTTTTATTATTGCTTTAGTCTTGTAAATATTAATGTTGTCAAATGTAACTTTTGAAGGCCTCGTGGTTTTCTTTGGTAATTCACGAGGAATTTGGCTTGATTTTCTTTAATATAATTTTTTATTTATTCTAAAGGTTTCTCTAGTTTATTCTTATTCGAAATAACTTTTACACTTATTTGAGAATGATAACGAAAAATGAGTCTTCCCTCATTTTTAGCATTATCCATCTGAACTTCAACAGACTGATTTCATCACATTGCATCTGAGCTTTCATCATACCACATTGCCACCACTGCTACATTTGGCATGAAATCACAATGGAGTTTTCTTTTAAATTCGTAATTAATTCGCTTGAATAGATTTCTCCCTTTATGACCAAGCTTTTAATATGACGGCTAAATCATCCATCATACCTGCTGTTAAAAGGAGATTTTATGCACATCCAACGTGGGAATCGAGATCATGAACTGAACTGAAGAACCAAATCATTGAATACCCAATTCGGTCCTTAATTGAAATGATTAAAGTGAAATAAGAGACCACAAATGTTAAGGAGAAAATCTTAGAAGTAAAAAATTTTTCAAATTCGATCGTAGTTCGAAATGTGCTAAGCTTTTAATTTCTGCATGGATTCCTTTTCAATTGAGTTTTGGAAATTTACCAGACTTCAAATCTGGAAGGTGGAACATCATTCTTCGAAATACAATGTATCAAAAATAGCAATCCCTTTTTAATTATCAAAGGAATTCATAACACATTTCCTTTCAATCCTGCTATCCGCATTCTTTCCCAGTGGTTGTGGATGCTGAAATGTTCATCATTTTAATGATTCATCAAATCACATTTGTAAGAATGGTTGAATTCATTCTGGATGTATTTTTGTTAGAAGATACACATATATAGAATATAAATAAGTATTCTGCACCATTTCAAATAACCAGAACTTAAATGAGAAACGAATATTGAACTTAGAGTTGAACCAAGGCACACGCCTTTCAAAAAGCCACTTGGTATTTTGGTTAATTATACTGATATTATATTTATGAGTTCTCCTTTTAAATCAAGAAATAAAAAGTCACATATGAAGACACTATGTGCGACGCGTGCTATTTTTTATTCTGTTGATTTAAGGATTTCATAAGCCAAAAAAATGAAACTTTTTTTGAAGAAATGTATTCATTTTGCAGCAGATTTTGTCTACATATAAAAGTGCATTTAATTAAAACTTCAATTTTTTCTTTCACTCTGGGCCACGGTGAGAAGCGGCCATCACTTTAAAAAAATGACCGTAATACTCATTTTTATCAATGTTTGGAACAGATTTTTAAAAACTTTAATTGCTTTATAAATGTGTCCTAATAGTGTTCTCTTTCTCTAAATAGAGTGTTTGACTAAGTCGTGCTCTGGCCCGATTATCATGCTAACTAGTTTCCCTAAACTGTTATTTCAAATTCATTCTCACCAAGCTTAACAAGATCAAATAAGTAATATCATGATTATAGTTGAAATTCAGTAATCAGATGGTTCTCAGCAGCAAGACAGACAATTAGAAAAATAATTATTAAATGTAAACTCTGACCAACTTAGAAAAATAGAAATTAGCCAAAGGAAAATAAATAATTTTACTTTTTAATGGTTGATTTCACAATTAGACAATTCAAAGTTTTAAATATTTATTTTTTAAAGATACTTAACACAGATCATTTAATTTTTGTAGCATTCATCAAGCAATAAATTTTTAATAAAATATAAACTTAACAAGAACTAATACAGATTTTAAGTAATCTAAAGTTTTTAAAGTAAATTTAACGTTCAGAAGTTATATATAACCTTTTTGATATAAACAATATACTAAACAAACAAAAAGTATTAAAGAATCGTAATTAAAATGCTTAAGTGAGACAAAAATAAGAGTAGACATGGTATAGTTGCAATTTTTAAGAACGCAAACATTAAATGCAGATCCCTTTTTATATTACATGTAGAGAATGGATTTTGAGAAAATATCCCTTCCCCATTTCTAAAGAAAAAGTTGAGAAAATTTATTTTAGATACACACAATTGACACGAGTTTATCAACAATTACTGTTTTTAATAAGTGCATATGATACACATATCCATTGCATTACAAAAAGCTACACTGTGTGTCTATGAATTTCTTATATCTAAAATTTGATAAACATGATATTGGAATTAGTCCTACTATTGTGAAAAGAAATCACATTTTTTTCTACAAATAATAGATTTTGAACAAAAAAGAAATTAGCCAATGGTCAGATTTGGTTAGTTGGTTCTTAAATGGTAAGAACAATAATGTATCAATTAAAATATTTGTAATATATAATTTGATGCTTTCCTAAAAATTAGGGAATGCATTTTTATTAGTGATATTATGCTCTACATAAGCATTTGGCATCGCCAAATATCTGATCAAATAAAAAATACTTAAGTGAAAAAAATTTATAAATTAAATTTAAAATGCTATACAAATTCCATCATTTTAATAGTATATATAGATTAGTCAAATAATATGGTTAGTTATCGAAACCTTGTTTATTATAAGTATATATTAAAACTATTATACATAAGTTAATGTTAAAATATATAATTCTAAATATGTATTAGAACATTTTTTTCTTTTAAATAAAAATTGATTATTCAGATGGATTCTACCATTCATTACTTGATTGATCAGTGATTGACCCAATTATGCATTCAGAAGTCGAAGACTGGTGATATAATTTAAATAAGCTATTATATAAGTTGATATTAAAATAAACTAATTAAGCATATACATTTTACTATTGCATTACTTGGTTGATCAAATTATAACACAGTTACTAAGTTGAACCCTGGTTATTATACAAATTTATGTTAAAAGATATTGTATAAATTAACATTTAAAAAATCTCAAAAAAATGTAATAAGTTAGGAAAATCAATTGATCATGTGCTTGCAATAGTTAAAATTTAATTCTGGTGCATCATAAAACCCTTATTTTCTTATCGTTACACCTGGTTTATTACAAGCAAATATTGAACAATATGTTTAATGTAATGCAATGTTTATTTTAATAAAAAAAAAGCAGACAAAAGATCATAGTAGCATTTATTAGCTACATATTCTTTCAAAATTACAATTTCTACATGAATATATACAAACCGTTTTTCAGACCATTTAGGAATCACTTTTGACTAAATTTGACTCCCTTCATATGAAATATCTCGTATTACAGACACCAAAAATATGACAGCAAATAGCAACGCTGTTTGCAGCTTTTAACACAAGTTTATTTCAATTGAAGAAATATATATATTATTACTTTTTTTATATCTTGATGGTATAAAAATGATTCTTTATTTCTTAAATAAATGAATGAATCCATTCAAAATATGACAAGTGAATGCATACAAATATAATAATTATACACATCCATTATATATTTCAAACAAACAATAACTTGTTATATAAATATATATTCCTGTAAAATAATGGTAAAAAATCCATATAAATACAATAATCATTGTAAAATACTTTCAAAAGACTTTAATGGGTTAATAAGAGAAGCTTGAATTTTATCAGGATGCACAGTGTGTTTGACATTATCCAATTTGAAAACGAAAACAATATTTAAAAGTGCAATACAAAAAAGTAAAGTTTGTGGATTTTGAAAGAAATTCTTATTCAAAATTAATTACACTAGAGAAACTTTAATTTCAAGGAGAATTTTAAATCAACACCCTAACATATAGAAAATTTCTGCTAACTAACATTTTAAAGTCACAAATAATGTAATAGCTGCAAAAATTACATCTCGTGAACAAAACAATTAAACAAGTAGAACATTTTGCAAGGTAGGAACATCAAAGTAAATGGCACATAAATGGTCAAATTTAAATGAGTTATTATAATTTTTTAATAATATAATAAATATCAAAGTTAAAAATCCTTTTTAATTCCATGAGGCAATAAATATATTAAATTCACCTTGCATCATGTCTAATTAAAAGCAAAAATAAATAAACATGGAAAACAAAAAATATTTTCAATTATAACTTTCTAACATTTGATGATAAATATATAATTACATAAATGATAGGTTATCAAATTGGGATAAATGATAAACATAATGTTGATTTTAAAAAATGATTACAAATCCACAATAAAATACTTAACTATTCAAATATACTTAAAAAATAATTTTAAAAAATTAGATAAAACTTAGCAATAATAAAAAAGGAATGCGTTGGTACTAATTTGAAAAGTTGCCCCAACAGAGCATTTGTGTAAAAATTTAATGATAAGAGATGATGCTTAGTGGTAGTTGAAATTGGTCGTGTAATGAATATAAACCAAGGAATATGATAAATAACTTATTGTATTAAAAGCTCACAAGTGGAAATATTGTTTTGAAAATTTATAACACGTATTCCTTTGGCTCACATGCCATACAAAGCAAAGCCTGTTATACGGTGAATGAGAAATCTTCATGGTTATTTTATGTATCTCACATAATTTTTCTACAAAAAGCATTCAGATTTAAAAATAAATTTAGTGAATAAAATTAAAAATAAATGCTTTGTAATTTTCTCAATACTGTTTCTATTAGAAAGCTAAAAACAATATATATATATTACAATTTTATGTTACATTTGTGTTTTATGAATACAAACTAGACAGAAGCAAATATTTTACTCAAAAAACAAATAGCTGCAAACGTTTTAATTTATAATATTCACAATTAATAGATCAAAAGCAATAATTTTCCTAATGTTTTAAGAATATTATATATTCACACATACATATAAATAACCTAAACCCAAAGAAATTTCTATATTATTTGATCAGTAGTCATTGCAAATTTGATTAGATGCCTGAAGTAAAAAATACAAAAAAAGAACATAAATAATCACAATATAAAAATAATATTCATTTGAAACTGTATTAGATTTTTGATAGTAAATAGTATAATACACTATAATACAATTTATACAAAGAGGATTTAATACATAATATTAAGTACATCTGAAAATTATTTTTTATCTCACATAATATAGTCATGGCAACAAAAATTGGGACACGTTTTCAATATGCCCTGATAACTTAAATGATAATATAAAAATTTTAACTAATGATTAATTAAATATAAAAAAATAAATGAATAGGATATAACAGCAATTTTTTCTGCCCAAATGATAAATAATTTAATTATCTGTATATTAACTTTTAATTCCTTTTTAATTTATTACAATATAATTATTTACAAATATCTTGCAAAAGCATTTCTTTCCAGAAAAAAGAAGTGTTTTGATTAGAATTATCAAAACAAAATATGATTCCAAATTTGAATCCAACTGCTTTTTCTTTCATCGTAAGAAAATTGCTCAATTTTTAATGAGAATGTATTTGATGTTAAATATCTTCCATGCGTGAATCTCTACACATTTAAATCTTGATTGTACAAAAATACTATATTACAAATTCACAATAGTAAATTACAATAATATGCTACACACATTCTCAAAAGCTACATATATGCAGTAAAAACTGTTAACAATTTTAATATCATAATCAAAAAATTATGATAGAAATCTATTTCAAGAGCTATGACATAAAGAATGCTAATTCAATTAATATTTAAGGATACATTTAAGATATCAATTTGAAGCATTTTGGCACAATGATATAGAAATATGAGCAGATTTGTTTCAGTATAGAATAATAAAAAATTAATCATAAGAAATAAAAAGATAATAAAATGTTATTTAAGTTTTGAAAAGTATGAATGTTCATACATAATAAAATTTTTTATTAATTTGAAACACATTTACATTCCACATTAATAAAAATTTTAAATATCAAAAATTTTTAACTACTTAATTAATTTAGAAACGTTAATATTTATACTTAATAAGTAAAAATACAACACAATATTAACACAAAAAAACCAATAACTAATAATAACTCAACAAATATCCATATAGATTATAACATTTTTATCTAAGATATTTAAAAATAACAAACTATTAATTAATATTTAAAATCTAATACTTATTTATTAATTAAAATTAAATATAACAAGAGTATTATACATTAATAAATTAAGCGAAGCAACATTATTCTAGAATTGAAAAGAGATATTATCTTCTGATTTTCAAACATCAATATAATTTAAATTACTGATAAAAAATTTTTGATTAAAAAATTTCTTCAAAGATTATATAACTGGAATATATCTAGTAATATATTCCAGTTATAGATTTAAAATATTGTGTAGAAAAGCTTAATACTTAAAGTAATTAAGAAATATTTCTTACCCCTTTAAAATTATAGTTAAAAATTGAAAAAAGAAATAGAGTTTAAACTTTTATTACTGTCAGTTATTTGACAAAAATTTAATTAATGTAATAAATACAAAATTTATCTTCGTTTTAAAAATAATGATGAAGTACTGAGAGTATTGACTCGAATTCAAACCTAAATTATTAAAAACAATTGTTAAGAGCTTAATTTTGGAAAAAGTGAATTAATATTATATAAATTGCTGATACTAAAACTTGGATGATTTCAGCTGTTAGTTCTTATCTGATAAATATTTGCACAAGATGGCTAATGCAACATAATTAAAAGTTTAAAGTGGTTTCTGAATGAATATATTATATATATATATATCCATGCCCAAAAGAGAGAGTCAAAACTATGAATTGAAGGCTAGAATGTTTATTATTCAACACCTTGGCCCACTAAAAATTTGGACCAACAAACTAAATTCCCAAAATGCCTTACATGTTTCAAATTACAATTCCAAAATGTAAGTAATGTATAAAGATTTTTGAATAAAAGGAATTCTTACATTGAAAAAATTGAAATTTTAAGAAAAATGTTTGGAAATTTTTGCTAATTTATCACAAATTCTATTATTCTAAAGAACAGCAATTCTAAATAATTTGTGAAACATACTGTCACATGAAAATTAAATATATATTTTGAAATTTTGATTAAAATAAATTTTTATTTTCTTCAATAATAACCATAAAAAATTTTCTTGAATGCATGAAGCAAATTTAAAAAAAAATTAACTTTATAAAGATTATCACATAAATGAAACTGTTTTTTAATGTATTCTACCAAAGACTACATTTTATGATAAAAAAAGAATTTTTCTGATAACTGAAAGATGACTTTAAACATTAAATGGAACTATTTACTATAAAAAAGAAAAGAAAAAGAATCTACACATGATAAAATATCTGTAATGTTGCTTTTAGTACTGTCTGAAGAGGAGAAATGTTTACCTCTTTATATCAACAATAAATAGCGAAGTATATAAATTAATCAAAAGCCTATCTACTTCACACATTTGTAGAAAAATAGAAGTGATCTATTCATCAGAAATGGCTAATAAATTCTTCATATTTATATATTTTAGCAAGAGAAATATGATAAAATCATTTGACATTTAAATAAATTAAAATAACGGAAAAAAACATTATTTTTAACCAAATAAGTGTGTAACTTAAAGTTATTATAAAAAATAAAATGGAATGATGAAATTAAGAAATCTGCTTTCAATTTTTACGGAGAAAGTTAGAGTGATTTCTGTGAATACATCAAGCTAATTGCTAAAAATAATGGAATAATTTATTAAATTTATTTATTTGCTTTATGGAAAGAATGAATGTTTTTCTAATTACAAGTTAATTCAGATAAAAAACTTTTTGAAAACAATAAAGAAATAAACTAGACTAATATAATTTAAAATATGATATATTTGGAAGATTCAAATATATTAATTTGAAAATGAATTAGAAATTGCTTTGCAAAAACCATTAGCAAATGTACAGCAAATACAAATTGCTACAAATACCTTTCAAAACTTAACTATGAAATTCTTTCACTGCTAATTTGTGTGTGTTTATATCTCTTAAGGACATTTAAAAAAAGCCATTCCATACAAATGACATCTGGTTCATTTCTTTTTCATTTACAAAACATTTTACATACGTTCTTTTAACTCTGAACAAGTGGATCAAAAATCTTTCAACTTTGTAGAAAATAGATTGAAGATCGTCAAGATGCCAGAAACTCATTTCAATGCACTCAAAAGCAGTTAACACTTGAACAAGCAATTTGTTAGGCTCATGAAGTCACTTTATTTGGCCTGAGAGTTTGGCAGAGAAGCACCTGATATAGTATCGTTTGAAAGAAAAAAGAAGATCTGTGTCATCTAGTCATTATACACCATCATCAGAAGGACCAGTCTTGTAAATCGCTGCTCTGTAACTAAATCTGTCAGAAAGGCTGCGCTTTACAGAATTACCCGATGACGTTATGCCAGAAGGAACATGGGCTTGGTCATTTTTTTCCAAATTTTCATCAACTTCCCCAATGGATGTTTCAACAAGTGGAGGTTCAAGTTCAGGAAATTGTGCTATCTTGGACCGCAAAAGAAAAATGTAAGTCCGGTAACGTTTAAGCTGGGGGAAAAAAAAAAAATTCCAGATATTAATTTTAAAAAAATCTGTAACAAACAAACAAATTTCCTAAATTTTTAAATAAATCAAATACCCTTTGTTAGATTATGCTTATAAATAAATAGTTTCATAAGCATAATCTAACAAAAATTATTTCATTAAAAAATAATTTCAAATTTTAAAATATATTAATTATTTTAACACATACTTAGATATAATAACATACAAAAGACATAGCTGTTTTAAATGCAATATGCGCAAAACAGTTTATTATCAACACTTATTTATATACTGGTTATCATAAATTAAGGAAAAATGTCAATAATGCAAAAACTTATGCATGGAATTTAATGAAACTTATACACATCATAGAACACATAGGAAGGTACAAAACAATATAAAAAATCACCAGATAATTGTTGTGTTGTAAAAATTAACATATGCATACCATGAGGCAGGTGTAAGTTTGGTATAGGAAAAGTACCTTTAATATGAATTATGATCCCGCCCTCTAAGTAGCAATACAGCATATGTAGCAATATGTGATGCTCACGATTATGCAGTCTATTAATTACGTGGGAAGTGCGAGCTATTGCTGTACCAAATCAGTTAAAAGCATTTTGTGAAGATGCAAATTTAATCTAGATATTAACCTTCTGGAGCTTGCAGGAACGGAGTATCTAAGTTCAGCCGGAGTTACAGTTCTATTCCTTTGAGAGCTTAATAATGAATATCGCTCAGTGGCATTCATGGAAGCATGTGGCCTCCTTGGCTGAAACTCCAAGGTGGCGAATCTGTCATTGGAAATTGTTGCTTAAGTCTACGAATCACAGGCAAACTCACATTCAGCCATCTAGCAACTTCTATTGATCTAGCCATTGACTTTGTTCTGCCTCGAGCCTTCCAAAAGTTTGCCATCAAAATTGTTCATTCAAATGATGCCTAGAGGCCATTGTTATAATTTTGCTACACCAGATTTGTAATCTCAGGCACACATTGACAATTGCCACCTTCCTTTGAGACATCTATTTTTATGCTTCTCGCAAATGACAAATTCGAACAGTAGCATCACAATTTTAATTAATGTCATATAGTTCAGCTCTTTTTACTCACCAATATATTCAAATTTTATTGAGATTGGCTAATTTATAGGAGAGTTATATCTATTTTTGTGATTCTTCCTTAAATTTTAGTAACTAGCATACCTTTGTATTTTCTTAACAGCAAGTAAAACATTTAAGTAACAAAGAACAAAAAGAAATGCTTTTAAATCTCATATTCTCAATATTCATTTGTTTTGTAATGCACATTTTCATAATTCATTCATCAAATAATACATAACATCAGAAATAAATTTTTAGATTTATCCATTATTTAATGATATAAAAATAAATTTTTACTATAATCTTGATAAATATAATAAACTGAAACTATACTCATAAAATTTCAATTTAATCGATTTTTAGGAGCAGAAAAATATAAAGTTAAGAAGTTTGATTTACGTTACTAATTTTATCTGTCTTCACTTTTAAACTTTTTGTTAATTTGAATAAAAATAAAAAAAAGATATAAATGACATATAATCATTCTAAGCTTAAGTAATGTATAAAATTAATTTTATGAAATTTGTAAAGTCACTTGTTGACATTAAATAAACATAATTTTATCTGTCAGTCAATAATTACCAAAATGAAAGAAAAAATGTTATTTTTCTCTCATGAGCTGAAATGAATTCATAATATATTAAAGTGTGAGAATTTAACAAATAAAATAATATTGTTCTTTTAAGCTTTTGAAACATTTAGAACAGATTAAATTCTTTAGCTTAAAAATGATAGCAGAAATGTTGTTAAAAACTCATAATACAAAATTTTTATACAAATCAGGAGTTTCTATAGAAAAGCAATAATAGAGTATTTTCACAATCGTAAATAAAACGAGATCAATATTTTTTTATTGCCAGTGATGTTTTTTAGTTAATGAAATGCAGTTAGTAAATTATATATTATAAATTCCAGAGACCAAAATATTAATTATACCAACTTTTGAGTGGTTATAATTAAGTTCTGATATGCAATGTTTATCATTCAAAGTAACATCACAAGTGATAAACATATGACTAAATGAATAAGCTTATTTCTAAACTATTGTGAAATTCAAAAATGGAGAAAGAAAACAAATGCTGTTTCCAATCATGATTGGCATTTTGTATGGAAATAAATCTCTAAAATGTTTATAGTTCATTTTAACCTGTTATTGATTTTTTAATGAAATTGACCAAACTCATGATCTGGAATACAACTTATTTGAGTTTTATTGGTTCATAATTTTTATAGTGTAAAAATTATACAAATCTTAATTTTTTTAAACATGTGTTAAAATATCACAGCATGTAAGTTCTCGAGATAGAAGTATGCAAAATTTGTATAAAGAGGGAGTTGAAAATATAGAACTAAGGAAAACTATTGGCAATTGAAAATTTAAATTCATTGCAGGAAATGCCATGCAATAAAAGAATGAATCATGTAAGTAAAGTATATAGACTTGTTTTTTTAAAAAATATATACTGCAACATCAAGGTTGTAGAGGGAAAATTTTTAATTTATTGTTTTTTAGTTAAAGGTAAATTTAAACTTTATTTATAACTATGGAAGTTATCACTTTAAATTTTGACAGCAGTCAAGCATGGTGAACAGATTATGAAAAAACATTCTTCCTCAAAGTCACATAATATGAAATAAAAAAAAAAATTATGATATTTCTAATATCTGGATAAGAAATATCTTCAATTAAATAGTAACAATATTAGATATAATAGCAATAAACAATATAGCTATTACATATGATAAAGGCAGACAAAACTAAAGAGATAAGAAATTTAGTTTTTTCATATTCAATAAGTAACAACCCATAGATACATAAATTGAAAAAAATGCTTTATGACAATACATACTTATAAAAATTTAATGTAAAAACATGCATGAATAGTATAGAAAAAATAATTATTTCGAAATTTTGGAGGAAAATTTATAGATAATAAAAATTAATAATAGCACCTATCAAATGTATTAAAAATATATTTATAAATAAAAATTTAATTTATATCTAACAATTTCCTCCAAAATTTAAAAATTTGATATAAATTAGTCAAATTTATTGATAGAAATTTTAAAAAATGTTGATTTCAATCATGATAAATGTTTCAATTTCATTTTGATTAACAAAGATTAACAAGTTTATTTTGCACCAAAAATGAAAACACAGATAACAATGGTTTTCTTAAAGTTTAGTTGTTTTAAATGTCATAGGTAATGCATGTGAGAGAGCTCTAATAAATTTTATCTCCTTTAACAAGCAAATTGGCTGGTACACCCTATGCACATATAAACAACAAATAGTTCACAGAAAAAATAGAATTAAGTTTCATTGAGAATTATGCTCAATTGTGTATGCAATTCCAAAAGCCATATTTCTTCACCATTGTTTCATAGTACAAAATTTTTCTTTAACAAATTTTAAACATTACTATTACATTTAACTAATTATCTCATATTCCTCTAAGAGAAGAAATTTCAATAAATAGAAAAATAATTTGAAATCGATCCTTTTAAGAGTTCCACGAAAGTTTGACTTATAGGAAATCATTTGGGTGTGTGTGTATATGTATACTTATAAACACACATATCATGTTAGTGTTTTTTAAAAAGATATGACTGAAAAAAAACCAGTGACACAATAAAATAGTTAAGTTTATACGTAAATAATAACTGAAGAAGGAGATGGAGTTATCTTCTTGCAAAATACTATAATAAGCTCTTTACAACTACATTGATTGATTAATACAAAACCTCTGCTTACCTTCATATTTGAACAAACAACCAACACTAAGCCTTTTTTCTTATGCTAAAACACCCAGACTTTCCGCTACAATGTAGAACCTCACTCTTTATATTATCTGAGAACTGAATTGAAACTTGATGGGATTCTCTTTCACGAAACTCCTTGAAACAAGTGTAAAAAAAAAAAAAAAAAAAAAAAAAAAAAAAAAAAAATACTGAGAATCTGGCTCTTATCAAGCAATTAGCTCTGGAGGTTATAAATGAGATCTCACAATCTTTTTTGAAAATATGTACTGATGGTAGCAGATATTATGAAAGAATTTCTCGAAGTGGAATATACATTCTGACTCATACTAATTCTGTAGAATTTAAAAGAAAGAATCTCGGCTTTTGTTCAGTCTTAAGATCAGAGCTTATTGCTATCAATATGCATATCAAATAGAGAGAGACAATTACATGATGTCTAGATTTTGAATGATAGTTGTGTTTCAGTACAACATCTATCTAACTGGACTGCAATAGGAGACAAGAAAAGCCTGGAGATTTTAAACCTTCTCGTCTAAATTTTTTCTGGTTACTCTATTCTACTCATTTTCAATGGATCCAGTCTCGTGCTGGGGTTGACAGAAATGAAAAAGCTGACTACCTAGCAAGAACTGCTGCTGTTTGGTTTTGATGGCAGGGTTTTCACATATAGTAAGATCTCCTCCTTTAAGAAGATGGAATTAAACCAACTTAGAAAGATTTTTTTCAGTCACCTATGACACTTAGGAAGAAGCCCAAGGCTTTTTCTTTTCGGCTTTTGCCTAGAAAATATCAATCAGCTGTTTTGTGTTTCATGAGTGGCCATGTCAGAGTATTCATTTTCCAACAAGACAGAAGATTTTTCCAGGATGCCATTAGTGAGGTGCTGATAGGAAAGGATGGATTTCTTAAATATTAGTTAGGAGAGCCAGCTTAACGAGAGCTCAATTGGAGAACTGGTTTTCTGATTATTGTCATTAAAATGAAACCTAATACTTACAATGGAGCATAACACCAGCCAATATTTAGTTTGCTTGGAATTTAAAAGGACGAGGTCCTTTTAAATTCCAAGCAAACTAAAATATCCTTTATTGCTTTTAGACTTTTTGTGTACTTTTGGATTTATAAAGATTATCTTTCAAAGTAGATAATCTGGGTAACAACAACAACATAACTAAAAAATCAAACTTATTTTAAACAAAAATAAAATTTAATATTAAAGTAAACATAAATACAGAAATGGAACGATTCCTTACTTCAAATTGAAGGAAATGCTCTTTCTCAACATATTCATTAACAATTCTAGATTTGGCACTTCTTTCAGGGGGATGAGACGTATGCTCTTCAATCTCCTTCTCTAATCTCATTACCTTACTTTCTAATTCTAACAGTTGCTCTCGCTATAAAACAAAGATCAAAACAAAATCAACTAAAGACATTTAACAGATCTGAACAATGTACAGATTCCAAATAACATATCATAAAATTCATTCATCTTTCTTGTCTTAGTTTAAAAATATATTAAGATACTCAAACTATATCCATTTGGATTTTAAAATATATGAGATTTTATATACTATAAACATTTATTTTGTGAGTAAAAATTATAGCAAATTTAATGCATACTTTAAGTAAAAGTTTATATAAGGCACTTGGTGCCTTCCAGAAATATTTTTCTATAGTGTACTGTATTCAAGTGTTGCAAGCATGTGGAAAGTCGTAAAATTACCAAAATTAGCTCAATAGTTGCAGAAATAAAACATTAATAATCTTTTATTAATCGATAATTTGGATCAAATACATAAACTAAGAAGTGTATACTCCAATCACTACATCAAAATGACTAGAGAAAATATTTTTGTATAAATATATTTTTGCACTGCAAACATTTTTATTCTGCTTTGAAGATGGTTACAGAAATATCTCCAATATTATGTGGAAACTATTTAAGAAAGTATGCATTATTTAAGCATGTTTATATTTTAAACATGCTTCAAGTTAAAAATCACAAGCAATATTGGCAACAAAAATATTAGATTGTTTGAAAAACAGAATATTTTGTATGAAGTATCATATCAGATTTAAAAAAAAAATTTAAATATTTTGAGTACCATAATCATTGACACGTAATCTAGAATTAAATCATATGTTTATTTTACAAAAACGTTTTCTGTATTTTTGAGGAAAAAAAAAACCCCAAAAATACAGAAAATAATATTTTTTTTACCATATTTTACACCAAAATAAAAACTCACATGAATCAAACATGTTAATTTTTTATTACAGGATCTTTAATATGAGAATAATAATTATTTATTTTAATTCAAACTCACAAAGTTCAATTTTGTTGGTGCAACAGGCAGCAAGGGTCTCTGGAACTTCTTTTGTGAAGAACCAACAGCACCAGAGAGAGAAGGGGCTGATAAACAGGCAGCTACATAATTTATTGTGTCAATCCAACTTTGCAGTTCTTTAGAATCACTAAATAAGGCAAAAGCGAAAATGAATAAGCATTTTGAACATAAAATGAAATGCAAAAAGTTTGCATACTATTACACAAACAAGAAAATTCCTTAATATTTAAATATTTCTTTAAAAAGTTGCTTTAATGTTATTTTTTAAAATATATAAAAAAATTTACAAAATTTTCCAAAGTAATTACATTTACAAGCCAAATTTAAAAATGTTGATATTTTTGATGATTCAACAATGCTAACCTATAAAGTTAGACTTAATTATACTTAACTTACTTATTATAGGACTTAATTATAGTTATCATAAAATATGCTGAAATCTAAGCTACGTAAATTCCTATGACAATTTTATTTTATACTTGTAAGTAAATGCTTAAAGATAGAGAAAAGACAATAACAGCTCTATAAAATTGGAGAAAAAGAACAAGATGATGCAATATATACTTCAATAAATATAATATAAAATTTACTTAGTTAATAATTTGTGCTTTTAACATTATTAAAAGAAAATGATATAAAGTACTTTATTTTAATAACATGGCAGTGACTTGTTTTGCTCATAAAGAACTCATAAATTCTTAATAATAATTGCTTTCTTCTTGATAGTTTACATTCAAAATATTTTTAAAACGTTTTTACAGAGATACAACAAAATTGTTATTTGTTTTTCTTGGCAGCACTAAAACTTTATTTCATTGGTTTTAATTATTTGTTTCAAGGAACCAATCAAAGTCTTTTTTATTTTGTTCATAATATCTAAAAAATTTTCAAACCTGAAGACTAAAAACTCTAACTTTTTCAAAGTCTTTATCAACATTTGCACCTACAGTATTTCTTAAAAGAAAAAAATTTGTCAATAAAATATTGAAATGGACAAAAAAAATATCTTCGGTATCCTTTAAATTTGCTATTTTAATATTTTTTAGGGGATTTAAAGTAAAAGTAATTTAGTACAGATAGTAAAAATAATATGGCAAATGATTTCAAAAAGACATTTTGAAAGATAAACAATGAACACCTAGTAAAAAGTTAATAAAAAAGTCAACTATACATCCAAATTGTAAAGTCGCATTTTGCAGGTATACAATAAGTAAGCTTACAATATCACTGATTGATAGATTTCTAATCATAAATATTATTTGAAATAATATATATCTGGCTTTTTCCTCTAATGACAAGAAAAAGTAAATTATACATAAATAAAAAAAAATGATGTAAGAGCTAAGACTGGAAGTATAAAAACAAACTACTTCTGTTATCTTAACACCTGAGAATGCTCATTTAGATCCTAATCTTCATTCTTTGCAGTTTCCCCCCTCAGTTGTGGCTCCTATATTTTTAATTATTTTACTTAAATTTTCATCAGATTAACTTATTAACTGATCTCTTTCTGAATCTTTCCAAAATTTAAAGTTATATTATTTCTAACTTGTTATCTTTACATCTATATTTGATTAATACATACTTCTGACATTAAATCTAGTTTTCTTCAATAAAAACATCAATTTTGTCATCTCTCTCTTTTTCCTTCTTTCCTTCTTACTGATTTTACATTTCCTAAATCCATTTTCATTTAGACGAAAAGTTATCACTATTTCCTCTGTATTTGAATACTTAATCAATCACAATCTTTTTTATTAAAGATCTAAGCATACTGACAAATCACTTTAAACAACATTAAATGCAAACACAGGTATCATTTTATATATAAATTAAATTAATAATACAATATTGAAAAAATATATGAAAGAATGGAGTATAACATGTATAACAATTTTCATTTTTTCAAGACTAACAAACAAATTTTCCCACTTATTAAACTTCATATATACTTCCTTTTAAAAAAGAAAAGTCAGACTTCTTAGTCAAATTTTTTTATTATTTACAATTAATAAACCTTCATAGAAAACAGAAGTTTTGAATAAAATCTACCATGATTTTTATTTAATTCTCAGTTATTTTTCTCTTCAGATTCATCAACCTCAACAAGATTAAGTTATTCTAGTGGAATTACAAATTCCAATAACATTATGCTCATTATTCACGAGGAAATACTTTTTATAAGCTACAGGAGAAAGATCATATTGCAAAAAGCATATCTTTATAATATTTGAGGAGTCCTGATTATTTTTAAAAGAAATGAAAATGCTGCAAAAAGATACAGAAATAAAATTTTCCCGATGACCCAATCAGAGAAAAGATGTTAAAATATTTTCGAAAATATTTATCTTGAGCAAATCAATATTAAAAGTTCATAATATTGTAGATACATATATTTAAATTAAAAATAATCAGGTTATTTAAATATGGCTCTTTTTTTAATATTTTTTCTTTAAATAATTTGAAACAATAGAATAAATTTAATTTATAATAAGAAAATTTTAACTTCCAAATATGCTTAAAATATAATTGAAAACAAACAAAATATTGAATTTAAATCTAAAAATTCCCTTGATTTTAATTTGAAAAATGTAACTTAGAGAAACACTATAATATATTCAGTTAAATATAGTCTTTATGACAAACCACACTTAATAAAACAAGTAAAATATGTAAAGCACTCATTAAAAAATAGTAGTAAATAAATAATATTACATTGCACTCTAGCATAGTATTTGTTAATATATTAATTTCTTTCCCCCAAATAAATATACTAGCATCCAAAACTTAAGCAATGAGTGTCTTTTTTGCCATAATTCACAAGAAATTACCTGAGACATGAAACTCAGAAATTTGAGACATCACTTTGTACTTAAGCGATGGTAAAAACACAGTTGTGTAAAAATGACTGCAATGCATACAATATGGAATCAAACAAAAAAAGGCTTTAGTAAATCCATAGTAATACATAGTTTTCCTAGAAAAAGAATAAGCAAATGTTCCTTATGTATGGGATATTACCACCCCTTAAGACAATAGTTGAGGCGTGCCTTCTCTCGAGTATCTGGTATCAGATTGTCTAACATTGAATTAAGAGTGCTGATTTAACTTAAACAGTAATCAGTAACTGTTTAAGTAATTGGGTGTTTCTTTAAGGATATAATTTTGGAAAAAATCTCCCCAAAGCATCCAACAAATGTGCCATGGGATTTAAATCAGGGGAGTATGCTCAGCATATCGCTCTGATTTATACTCAATCAATACCCGATTTATACTCCTGATAGATTACTCAATCTATTTGGTTGATATCATCCCTTTCTAGTAGCTGCTGAACAGCAAATGTCCAATGTAGTAATGTATTGTCATCTATAAAAAATGAAGTCTGCACCACCTATGAATTGAAACAGGTATATATGGGGAACGATGACCTACCATAACAGTATCTTTCTATGATGTTACAGGGATGAAACTGTCTTGACCTATCTCAAAATCAACTGGCATTGACAATCATTTGTGGCACTGAAACTACTCTTATTCATTATGAGTGCACATCAAAATTGAGGAGATGTCCAGTTTTGGTAAAACTTGCCAACTTTCAAAGGTACAGAGTTGTTGATCAGTGGTACTTACTGCTTGATTTTGAGCTATTTTCTCCTGCAAGATGATTTATTGGTCATTCACTACAGTTGTTTTAATAGGGCTGCCCATACAAAACTTTTTAACAGTTGTACATTTGGTTTGTAGAGCTTTCCAAGAAAGCGAAATGACACTTATTGGTTCTGAATTCTTCAGTAACATGAACATATTACACTCCTCCTTCAAGTTTCTGAACATTCTTCCACATGTGAAGTCACCCAAATGATTTTTTTTTTTTTTTTTTTTTTTGCCATATTTCATTAAAAAAACTTTCCTGCACTTACAGTAAATGTCATTAAAAGTGTGTGTCTCTATCCTTCCTTTTATCTGTGAGCTAAGTACAACAATTGCATGTGTATTAGCCACATGCATTATTTTGTTCCTGACACTTAAATGCATATGACATTTCTATTGAATTCCTTGTTCATTGCACTTAATGTAAGAATCCTTTTTCTACAATTTTATGACCATTAACTTAAAATTTTATATTTTCGCTTAAGTTTTACATGCCAGTGTATTTTTTTATTCTTCTTATAAGTAAAATTCAGCAAAACTATAATTTAAATTAAATACCAAATATTAATTTTAATAAATTCACAATGTAATATTATACATATTATACAATAAGTTCACATATTATACATATTTTTATTTACATAAGGAAGCAGGAGTTATGAAAATTAACACACACTGAAGAAAAAGAAAATAAATAAGAGCAAAAAAAGTAATGCATAATTAAACTATATTTTTATATGAAATAATAATAAGAAGTAATCACCTTATTTTACATTATTTTTCTGCAATAAAAAGAAATATAATTGAAAAAATTATTTTTTTGATTAAGATTATTAAAGGAATAACGATCTATTATACATAATTGAAATTCCCTATTGTTTCTTGTAGGATACATATTTAAGTTTATGTCACTAAAAAATCAGCATTATTCTAAAAAAAAAATATTTAAAATTGAATCAAGAGTCAATAACTTAAATTTAATTTCTAGTTCTCAGAGTTTTAAGATTAAAAATATAAAAAAGTATATTCTAATTCATATTACTTCACAATCATTTTCAAGCAATATGATTTTGCAGATTTTTTTGTCATGAAAAGACTTGAAATTTATAATAGAATATAGAATTTTTTAGAGAGAAATGAGCTCTCAAATTCTACTATTAGTGTCAGTAATAAATTGAGAATATCACTTTATCATATGTTATTGATAACGTACGATAAGTTACATAAATAATGCAAAAATTATAATTATTAAAGTTTCATTATATCAGCTGTGCAAATCAGGAAATCTAAACCAAATCTGAATATTAATTTTTTTATTAAAAATATACAACTAACTACCTTAAAGATATTTAAATACTTTGATTTAATCTCTATCATCAATAAAACAGAAGTCAATCAAGTTGTGATCTGATATTACCAATGTATTGAAACATTATTTTGCAGAATTTATGAATTGTAACATAAAACATAAATTTATCGGATCTACTTTTTAGAATTTCTTATACATTACTTTTTAAATTTAAGATACATAACTGAAATCTGAATATTGGTTTTTTTATAGGAAATGTAAAACAAATTATCTTTAAAAGTAGATTACATGTTACCTTGGACTAAATTACTTTAAGTACATATATCATTTAATCTTTATACCATATATTCACAAAAATAGAAAAAAAAAGAAATCAACTATGAAATATTTTGAATGAAATAAAATTTTACACAGTTATAATTATATAATAAAACATAAATGAATAGAACCTATTTTTGTTTATAAAGTTTATCTACATCAGCTTCATTGAAAGTCAATTAAATTATACCCAAATTTGAATATTAATTTTGAACTGGAAACAGACAACAAATTATCTTTTAATTTATCGTTCCTTTAGTAAAATAAAAAAAATTTGAACCAATGTGATCTGATATTTCAAATTGAATAAATGATCACATCACAAAATTTATAAATTAAGTTGTATACAATATACATTTTAATTACATTAGGAGGGAAAAAAAGACTAAATTAATATTTATTTCTCAGAATGGTAAAGAAAAATCTCACAGTAATATCAAAAAATAGCCCTGAATTATGAAATGAAAACTAAAAAGCAACAAGGACAACATAGAAATTGAAATATAAAGAATTTATTTTGCCATAAATCTCAAAATTTGCATTTCATCACTATTCAACAGCAGAATATTTAATATAGTGATAATCTACTTCAATATGTAAAAATTGAATTCATTATATATTACTGAATTTACATTCAAAATCAGTAACTCAAAACAAGTATCACTCATATTACTTTATTTGGATAGTAAAAAATAGAAATTAAAGATTCAGTGTTGAAAATTCTACCAAATGATGTTAAAGAAATAGCTCAGAAAAAAAATTAATCATTCCATTAATATATATATATATATATAAATATTAATGTGAAAATTTAATTATATATATATATATATTTATGTAATTATATATATATATAATGAAATTTTCACATTAATATTTGATACTTGAGAATTTTTGTAATGTAATCCCTGGAATAAATTCCACATAGATGACTTAAAAATAAATACCCTGTCTTTTGTGAATATAGGTAAATTCATGCAGTATGTTGAAAAATAAAAAATTCTAGGAAACACTATATTTGGCAAAATGTACAGAAAATATAATTCTTTTTACAAAAGCATATTTCAAATGTTGCATTTGATTTAATTAATAAATAAAAAAATTTTTTAATAAAAGTAAGGTTTATTTTACATGCATTACCAAGCATTTAAAATTAACAGAGGCTCAAAAATCTATAATTTTCTTCAATAGCTTCCAAGGTGACAGTAATGGCTTACTTTTAAAGCAGATAATTTTATTGTTACTGAAAATAAAATATTTTTCAGGGAATATTTTTACATAAATATTCAATGTGATTTTGTAATGAAACCAGGAAAATTTAAATTCAAGATATTGCCTATACAAAGATTTGTTAAGCAATGACAGCAACAATTTGCAACAAAAGGCAGCACAGAAGCAATAAAAGGTAAAGCATACACAGCACAGGGGTAAAGCAAATGGTTTAGACTTCTTCACCTCCACCACTACTTCTTTGTTCATCATTAAAATTAAAAACGTACTCATGATTATCATCCTTAAGGTACCTTGTTTGGAAAAGATAAACAGCCTGGTCTGCCGTCTGGAGCCTGAAGACATGCTGCTTTTTGGTATAATCTGTAGCTCTAGTAGCTAAAGCATGATGGATTCTGATTGAATTGTGAAGACTGTCATACAGTTGGTTTTTTCGAAATCCATTTTCATCCTAAAAAGGAATGCAATAATTTCATTTTTCTTCCAACAATTGAAAATTGCATATTTGTATTACACAAAATGAAATATATATTTTATCCCTAATAAATTGTTTATTTGATTTTATCATTTATTTAAAACTAACCAATTTATTGTGATCTTATCATTTAAAAATAATCATACGCAATTAACTGCTTTCAGCATCAATAATCCATAATCTACTCACATCTCTAAAATTGTCCTGAGATACAATAAATAAAAAACATTTACCAGTATCACATTTGCTATTATTTTATCAAAGTATCTGATTATACTTGACTTTTAATAGATTTCTACTTTAAGAGAAAATTGTCAACATTTAAGTTATAGGATAGCTATTTTTAATCATTGAATTTTGTTGGTAAATAATAAAAGTAATTCTATTGCAATATGGTCAGTAATGTAATAAAATCTGGTATGAATATCTCTTTAATGAATCTATGTTTAAACCGTTGATAAAAAATTTTTATTCTTCTATTATTTACATAAATTTTAAATTAAAAACTTTATTTTTAGTTTTCTGAAATGACTGAAATAAACCAATTTAGAACAATTAATCTATTAAATTTAAATATATTTCTATAATGATCTATTTAAATTTGTTATGCATTATATAATTAATTTAGAGGTTTCTCTTTAACGCAATATTTTTCAATTATTCATTTTTTATAAATAAATTTATTAATTGAATAGGTTCAGACAAATATTTAAAATACATGTATGACTAAAACAAATGCAAAATAAAATATGTATACATTTATTAATAACATTATACACATAAGTATATGCATAGTTAATAAAAAAAAAATTCTATATATTATACACCAGTTAAATTTTATAACCCCATTTGCAAATAGCTTAAAAAATTCAAACTTAAACTGAATTACTTAAATAATTTCAGAAATCCTTAAATCATTGTGATTACAAATTTATGATTATGGATAAAAGCATGATCAAAAATCACAAATGCTTTTTAAATAATTTTTATGAAGCTTTATTAAACATTTACAACATTCATGCTTTCACTATAATTTAAATTTTCTTTATCTAAATAAATTTTTATCAAAAAATAATATTAACATAATTTTTTATACCAGCAGCTTTCATTCGGTTTTCATTAATTAATAAAAGCATGATTTACTCTATTACTTTAAAAAACACACTCAAGTTTAATAATAGAAATTTGTTTTAAAAATATATTTCTTACCTTGTGAAGATAAAGGACCAAATCTCTTAAATCAGCATAAAACATCTTCCACCCCCTTTTGCCAATAGGAGCTATTGAATGAAATATGAATATAAAAAATCGAAATATTTTAACAAAAACAATGAATTCATTTAAAAATAAATAACGCATTTATAACATAAGAATACATACATATAATTTTTTTTTTCAACTTTGATATTCGGTAAAATTCGGTAAATATGAGGTAACCGGTAAAATTTCTTCTTTAGAAGAAGAGATTATCATGAATAATAAGTAGCAAAATAGATTTGTTGTATAGAAAAAAAATAGAATTTCTATAAACGACATGAATGAAAAATTGTAGAAAACTTAAGATGTTGAGTTTATTTTGTCAGAAAGTTTATTTACAATTATAAAAAATATTTCACAAAATAAAAATGTATGAAACTGCCAACATAAAAAAACTTTTTCCATAGAGTAAACTTACAATATTTTGAATCAAAAATTTACTTATTGTTAACACTTTAGTATTAAATATAAAATGCAGTAAAAATATATAAGCACTTAATATATCATTCTTTACAAAAATAATTTATTTAAAACATTAAAATGTTATTATTATAATAAAAAAATCTTTATATTTACCATATAATATATAACAACTATTACTAAACACAAGAGCATTTTTCTGAGGCATAAAAATATAATTATCAATTTAATCTGTCAAAAAATTGGCAAAAAAGTGGAAAATTATATTGAATTTTGAATTTCTTACAAATAAATTTGGTGATTTTAAAAATAAAAAAAGTTCTAAATAAAATACATCAAAAATAAATGTGATTGCATGGAAAATATTTTTTTTCATTCATTTTAAACAGTTTTCATAAAATTAATACTAGCAGAATTTCAGAGTTAAAAAAATCAAATATATTTTTGCCAAAAATCAAACAACTTAATAACATAAGTTAGTCAGCTAATTACAGATGATATTGTAGTATTTTATTTATTATATGGATTGTGATTACACAAATCAAATTACCCAAGAAAAAATTCTGAAAATCAATACTACTTACTTTTTTTACCGTTTGGATCAACACAACATTTTCTCATAACATAACCTTTCTTATATTCAGTGGCAAAATTTGGATTTGGGACCTAAAGACAAATGAAGTAAATCAAAACTCTTGATACTATATGATAATTACGATTAACATAACCTTTTAATTAACTCGCACATTATATTTTATTTAGAACGACTATTTTAATCTGCACTTTCAATTACATGAAATTTGCATTAAAATGCATGCTACGAAAGATAAATATAATCAGATTTTTGAACCATAATCAGATTCATTTTTACATAATCAAATGTAATTTTTACATTAATGTTTACTAAATTAATTTTGTTTCATATTTACATGTGTACATTTAATCTCCTTTTAATTTAATCAGATGCTTAATACCTTCTCTAAAATTAATTCACATGCTTAAACATACGGTGAAATTTTTCTTTATAAGATTCGAATTAAAATAACACCAGGTATTTTGCAATATAATAAAAGCTTCATGACCTATTTCATTAGGAATGAAAACTATTACAAATACATTTGAAAATAAGGGTCCTAATTTTCAAATCCATTCAATTTAAAGATTAAAAAATATTTGATCTAAGCAGAAATGCATATTAATAACTACAAACATGTGTGTATATGTATTAAATATACTCTTTCAAGCAGCATAAAATTATACGTGGTAAATTTTGATAAGTGATAACTGATGACAATAATTTGTTAATTAATAAAGTGATTTTCTGTATGTACCAAAGATATCAATATTTTTGCTTCACTTATTGAAACAGATTTGTTGATTTGTTGTAAATACACTGTTCTCCCTTTCACATACATACAATATCTCTAAAATGGATTAAGGAATTGCAATCAGTAACAACTATTAGAGGCACTCTTTTTCAACGGAAGACTTTATATCATAACTGAAATGTTTCTCATTCAAGGGAAAGCAATTGATGGTCAAAATAGTAAGATTGCAAATGCACAGTAAGCTAACAGGATTCAATTTGTTAAAACACTTATTTTAAGAATTGTTATGTACCTATAGATACTAGATTAGTGCAGGTGAAATATTTAATAAAAAATGAATAAATTTAGATGTATTTCAGACAATTTAAATCTTCCTACACCTTATATCAAAGAAACCTTACAAGCAGAAACACAAATGTGAAGTGCACTATTTTTAATTAGTTAGGAAATAAAGAGGTTGCTTCTGAATGCGGCATAAAAAATTAGATTTAGAAGACATTTCTATTTATCAAAGTTAGTAAAAAATTTCTGCTGTAATTGCTGCATGAAACAGTAACAAAGGATTTGGAGATAATACTATTAAGAAATTAATCCCTTAGCAATTCCTTGTGAAGTTTCAAAATGAAGATATGAGCCAGAAAATGAAGAATTATTGAGAACTTGCAGTTTCTGATAATTTTTCAATAAGTGTGGTAGAAGCTAAATTTTGGAAAATGTCAAGAGATATTAAATCTCATGTTTTCTATCATGATATAACCAGTATCAGGACATAAATACCTATATTTATTAATTTTTCTCTGTCTATTGTTAATAAAGTGTTCAAAGAGATATTTCAGAACTGACAATTGCAACAAAATGAAATGATTAGAAACATGTACTTTACTTGTTTTCACATATACTTTACTTGTTTATTAAATTTCACAATAATTTACTGTAGTACATATACAATATTTTTTTAAATTTTGTACTCAGCTTTTCATTACTACAGTGACAGACATTTCAAGATTATGAAAACATAATTTTGAATCATTTTCTAACAATTAATAAACTGTTAAAGACAGTAATCACTTACAAGGGATGACAGTAATTATTAGAACTACACACAAAAATAAAAATTCCTAACTTATTCATTACTTTCAAAGAATTATTTTAAAAGTTATAACTTTTATTTTAATTCATTTTATCTTAAGGATTACAAGCTAATTCAAAACACAATGATAATCACTTAGTTAGCTTGTATGATAATCACAATGATAACCTCACAGTTAGCTTTCTGCAAAATATAAGTTGATTAACAAATACAAAAATTATTACATAAAGACTGTCATAATATTGTGCCAAGTACAACAGCGTTATATAAAGGATGTCATACTTCAAAATTTAGATAAAACAACTATTTATTCTGGTTTATAAGGAGAACAGTGATGAAACAAATTGAGTCAAATAAAACTTACAAGAGAAATAATGATGGCTTCACAATATATATATGCCATATAAATAAAAAAACTTCATATAATTAATACAGTATATTGCATTTATTTAATAGGATTTACATATCCCTCATTTAATAAAAAATAAAAGGAATTTTTCATAATTAGAATTACACAAACATAGCTCAAATATAAAACTCACGAATGTACTGAAAATTAATCAAGGCACTTCGGTCTTAAGAAAAGTAATTACACAGAAGAAAATAAATGCATTCATAAATGTGTTAGTATAAACGAATTCTGTTTCTACCAAGAAGCAAATTATTTGTAAATAGAGTTTCAAAATTGAAAAATTTCTTTATAAATTAAACATTAGTACAACATAAAGAGAAAGAAGATGAAAATAATAAAAGATAAAGAAAGTTTTAATGAGAAAATTCAGATTATTAAAGCAATAGCATCAACAAATTTAAAATTGGTTGTAATTTAAGCATTCAAATTAACTTTTATCATACTGCTGTCAAACCTCAAATTATTAGAAATTTATTATTAAGTTTAAGAATTGTGAAATCAAGATGAATTTATAGATAAATTAGAAATTTTGTAATTCTAAGTAAAAAAAGATTTCTATATTATTTCAGAAAATTTTTCTAATGTATCAAATTCAAATTTATTAAGTTGTCAAAGTACTATGTATTTAATTTGTTTACCTCTAGAAAAGGATTATGCCCAATAAAACTTTGTCGTGTATCTGTATTACTTGGATGTTCATCATTAGGAGTAGCTTCTTCCTCGTCATCCCTATAAAATGCATCAGCATACTCATTAAATATTTAAAAAATAAATATCCCATATTAAAATAAAGTTTACATAATTTACATAAAAAAGACCTACACATTATAAGATTTCTTTCCAAAAACAACTTAAGAGATAGAGTTAAAAATTACATGAGAATTAAACTCTATTTAATGGAACTGGAACCATTACTAAATAATTTTAGGGAATTAAAAATAATACAATTTAATGAGAACAAGAAGTTATAGCATTAAAAAAACAATGTAAACCTTCTCAAGATTAAAGTTATAAACAATAACAAATATAATTACATATAATTTTCATACTTCTTTTAAAAAAATTTCACCTATTCTCAATAGAAACTCTGTAATACAGGTAAATGAAGAATTCAAAAATAGTTGTGAAATAAATATTAAAATCATTGAATCAAACATGAAATAAAATGTTATTACTTACACTGCCCACTCTAATGCCGCCGATTTGATGGAATGATATAAAAATTTTAAAACTTCTTTATTAAAATTCTCTCCTTCATTAAGTTCAGATAGATTCTCAATGAATTCTGCACAAGTCATTCGGCGTCCAATATTCTATTTAAAAGTAGAGGAACAATCAAGCATTACATAATTTAGTCACCATAATAAGAGAAAATGACTAAATATCCATTTTTATAAGTTAAAGCAAATGAATAACTAAAAGTAAAAACTATAAGTTTAAGCACTTTTAATAATCAAGCAAAATTTAATTTGTTAAATAAATCAATTTCTACAGAAAAATTAAACATCAATGTATAAGTTTTCTGGAATACCTTTACAATAATAAACAGGAATAAAATAATATTTAATGTGTTAAAAAAATAAAACAAGTTATTTTAGAGAAAACTATATTCAAAACACCTTTTTCCTTTTAATTTAATACAGTTATTTCATAAAATTTACTTAAAATATTTTCTTCATATTGATAGTAGTAATATTTTACATAAGCGAAATTCTGTCTAATGGAATATTGTTTTAAAACATATGTAAAACTGAGTTTTTTCAGTTTTACATAGTCAGAAAATGAAAAACAAAAAAATTTAAAATTGTTATAAAATAAAGTGAAGTGCTTTACAATAATGACTGCAATAAATGGATTTTATTTAATAAAATAGTAAGATTTAAACAAAACTTTTTATAAATGAAACAAATAGAATTGTCACATTCAATAGTTATTTTGATTTTGTTAATTCATGGCCAAAAATGAAATTAATAGAACAAAACACTTGCAATAGTTAAATAATAGTTTTGAAATAATTTGAAAAAATGAAGTGATAAAGGAACTAGCAGATAAAAAAAAAAAAAAAAAAAAAAAAACCTTTAAAAATACACAGCAATGATAAACTTAATTTAGGTAACAGATGATATAAACATTCTTTGAGATAAGTTCAAATATAATTTAAAATGTTAAAAACTGTTTTTTGAATGTCTAAAAAATTTTGGAATAAAGTGGAAAAATATCCACCCTTATAAAAAAATATTTAGTCCTCCTTCATATAGTTCACAGCAACCATGAAAAAAAATTTCTATAAAAATAATAACAAACAAACTTTGAATTGTGTTTTCATTCATTTTAATACTCTGATTAAACTTGGTTAGTTTGAAATCAACAATTGAGAAGTTCATTTATAAAAAAGGAGATATTTCAATTTTTTTTAATAATGGTCTACACAATATAATTTATCTTAATTTTTTAATAATAAATTTAAATTAAAAAAATGTTGTAATTAACTTATGCAGTAGTTCTACAGTTCTTAATACAGTTCTTCAAATAAATTTTGTAATTAGTTTTTTTTTTTTTTTTTTTAATGGGAATAAAAACAACATACAGAGATGGAAAGTGTCTCTTAAAAATGATGTAACAAAGTTTGAGATCAAAAATGTTATTAAAAACATTCTTTCAAAATCAAATTGAGAAAATTCTAAAGTCTGAAAATCTCATTACAACTGGTGAATTCATCAGAATTTAATCTAATATCATTGCCATGGAAATATGGATATTACCTCTCTAGGCCCAAAGAATCATCATTTATTTTAAGAACGCCAATGTTTCATAACCAAGATGCTGTTTTTTTCTAGTCTTAGTTGTCTTAATTTCAAAATAGTTTGTTGACAAGATTTTTTTTTTTTTTTTTTTTTTTTGCTTGACCTTTTTGTATACAGGAATAAAGTTTTGAAATAAGCTTGTTTAAGATCTTTAAGAACAATCACTAAATATTGAGATTTATCTACATGTAAAGGTTCAAAATCTGTATTAAAATTATCAAATAAAAATGATACTTTACATCCAAAATGAAGTTGAGTTGTAAATCCTGTTGACACATATGAAGAGTATCGTTATAAACATTTTGATGTATTAGTAAAGCATTTTCAAAAGAAACATTTTTATGTAGTAAGGTTAACACAGAAGACTTCAAATCAGCATTAATCGTCTCAATCTACACATTGCATTGAAGTCTAGATACAGGGGTGTGATTAAGCTTAATATTTAATAATTTACTTACAAGATTAAAAACTTCTGAAATAAACCTACATAAAAAGATTTAAATATTCACCTAAATCTTTAAAAATAGTAACTATTCTACCATAATGTGATACATAATTTACACATATACATCTACACATTACAATAATAGATGCTTAGATATAGTATTTCCAATTATATTTTTAAGGCATAAATTACCAAATGCTTAGAGAAATGATCAAGTACAGTAAAAGCATTGCAACTATTTTTAATAGGGCCAACAATGTCCATCAACACAAATTCTCCAAAACAGATAGGAATCCAAGACAGAAAATTAGATTGTTAAGGTGTGAAATGTTTCAATTTGATGAAATCTTGACATGATAAACAAAAACTCTTATCATCAGGATACATTCCTTTCCAAAAATATCCAAGTAATATTTTAATTGCTTTCTTTCCAGTATAAGAGCCATAACAAATATTTAATACCTCACCTTTTAGTGATTGTGTGGACAAACTTTTACTTCTTTTTGATGCCTACGAGAAAAAATTTTCAAAATTTTAAGAGTCTCACAAATAAAATCCTTCAATATTCTTAAACAAACTTATTTAAAAGCCATTTCCTATCAAAGCAGAAGTCAAGTCAAACAAATTTCTCATCAATAAGCTATTTCAAAATTAAGACAACTAGTGAGACAAGAGAAAACGATCTTAGATATTGAACTTTGGATTCATTTTTAAAAAACTGGTAATTTGTTGGAGAGGTAATATCGATATTTCCACAGAAATGATGCTAGATCTAATTTTGATGGATTCAGAAGCAGTAGTTCAGTTTGTAAATTCTAGATTGTAGATGTAATTTCTGTAGAAAATCTAGAATTCTTGAATTTCCAAATTCTAGATTTTCTACATTTCATTTAACTAGAATGTTTTTAAGGACATATTCAATCTCAAACTTTGCTACATCATTTTTAAGAGACACCCTCCTTCTCTGGACACTCTTTTTGTTCACTCTTTACATTCTCCATTTGTCTATCCTCTCTAACCTTACTGGAAGTAGAAAGTCAAACCAAAACTACTGCATGCACAGAGACAAATTGAAGAAGTATGAACCAAAACCAAATCTTTTGAAATCAAAGTGCAGAATGACAAAAAGTTACTGTCATTGTTATGAAGATGTGGGGAAAAAAAAAAGGTTGAACTAAGCAAAAATTACGTGATCACATCACAATCTATATAATTTTATTTCAGAATCTATTACTATAACAAAGAAAGCAGATTTTAACAAACAATAGTAATGTATTTCAGTTACATTTAATGTAGTAAGAGAAATTTTTTATTCAACTATACTGATTAACAAGATATTTCTATCTCATAAAACATCAAAGGAACTTTTAATTTTTTGGCTTTGTAGGTCTATAGACATATTTTACACACAAAAGACTGAAAGTCTTAGGCACAAGGACTTATGGTTTAAATTGAATTTAAAACCACTTCAAAAATTCATATCTGAAGATTGGAGTTGAATCAACAAACCTAATTAACGAAACAGGTATTTAATGAAACCTAAAAACTGGAATAGGTCCAGAAGATTTCCAAAACATTAGGACGAGTTTACAAATATGCTAGAGAGTAATAATTTGATTAAAAGTAATAATTTATGCTGATCACATATAGTAATAAGCATTTTATCCTTTTATGAAAAACTAATTCATAAAACATTGTTGATTTCAGAAGTAAATCATATACTATAGAAAAAATAGATCAATTATTCAATAGTTGTCTTTGCCAAATAAAAAAACAAGCATTGAAATTTACCAATTTATGAGAAAATTGGACTGTAGAGTGAATTTAAATATAGCAAAGAGTGGTTTCAATAAAATCATAAATTTGCTGAGTCTTTCTCATGCAAATTCAAATTTTCAAAAAAAGGACAAACAATATTTCCAATGAGAAGTAAATTAGCAAAGGGAATTGAAATAATAAAAATCATAACTGTGGTAACTTAGAGACTTTGTATAAAGTATTAAGAAAATTAAATAACAAAAAATAAAAATATTTCTAATAAATAACCAGCATTTTTACAATCTGAAATATCAAAATACAAAAATATTCAAAACATTTTTAAAACAAACATATCTTAGAATTTATTAGAAAACAAAAATTAAAAAACCAAATAATTCTCATAACCATTTTAAAAAATAATTCAAAATGTATATTTAAACACATTCACGAACATAAAAGGGGTAAATGTAGCTCAAATTTACCTCTCCATGCAAATCTGTGTTTAGGAGCATTAGGGCACAAGTTAGAGTATGCACAGCATCTATAAATAAAAATTGTTTAATTAAGTTTTAATCAAACTGTAATAAATTTCAATAAAACAATTAAGGTACTACTAATTATAATCAACTATATGAAACAATTAATTTACAATAAAATATAAGTAATATGAAGCAACCTTAAAGCAAATTTCTATTCTTTTGTTCAAAAAATAAACAGGGATTTTCAAAAAAATACATACGAAATAAATAATTTTTAACATAAACAACAGTCTTTAATTTTTCTTTTGTATTATGGACTATTGATAATATTTAACTTATCAAACACCTTATGTTTCTCAATAGAAAAGAATTTGACAGTGATTTTTAGAAACACATCTATTTTCTTTACTCATATTAAATTATTAATAATAAAATAATTTAAAAATTTCAGAGTTATTTTTTTTTACTTTCTGTAATGCATTACATTTTGATTAAGGAAATAAAGAAAATAAATAGTATGTGTGAAGTAATTTAATGACTAATTACATAGAAATTTACAGAAGAATCCTTCATAAATTTGAAGAAATTTATTGTTAGAGTAGTAATTATGCTTTTGAGTTTCATCTGTAAATTTTAAAATATAAATACTTAACTGTGCAGTGGAAGTATAAAAAAAAAATTTCATAATACAATTTATGTTAAAAATATGAAATATAAGAAATATGAAAAATCGGTAAATTGTTAAATTGCAGATTTTCATTTTCTAATAACTTGAGTTTGTTGTTTGAGATCATTTTACAAGAAACAAATGACTATAGTACAGAAACAAATAAAAAAGCTTTTTCGAAAATCTAGTTGTGTATAAATATATAACAACTCAAGACAAAGTAAAATAACATTGGCACATAGCAATGTGGAAAGGACCAGTCTACACAAATGGATAACACATTAAGTCTTAATAGCTTTAGACATTTCAGTTATTACATTTCAGTTCACAAAATTCATAGTTTAATGAAGTCAGATCAATAAAACAAAATATCTCTTTTAAGTAAATTATTTTGAAGCAGTATTGTCTCTCCAAATTTAACAGTAACACTTAATAACAAATTTAGCATTGAGATCTGCTATAACAGTTGAATAACCTTCAGTAAATGTAATCAGTTAAAAAGAATTTTCCCAAAGCATATCATACAATCACGAGATTACATTACCCAATTCAGCCTAGTGACACAAACATTTTAAAAGCTTATCAATTATAGAAGACAAATGTTATCTAGAATGATCAGTTAACAAAAATAAAGTTTTAATTAGTGCTTCAGCAGAGTTGCATAAGAATTAAAATCAGTATCTGGCCGCCCATCATAATTTTTCTTCAGCTAATTCTTAACATTCTCTTTGAGGACGTAGGATAAAACAGACTTTCTAATCTGATCCAAGTCAACTTGTTGCATGATCCCTAGTGATACTGAAATGACATCAGTAACATGATTAATTGTTTGAGAGCTACTCACTTTAGACTAAGCAGCACTGCCAATGTTTAATTTTTAATAGGGCACAATAAAGACAGTGATCAATGAAAAAGTTCTATTTATAAAAGCATTTACCCCTTCTTTGTTAGCATGTATCACTTGTAGGCAACTAACATTACAAAAGTTAGTTATAGAATTATATCTGACTGCATAGTGCCATATCAAACATTCATCAGAATCAATTTTCTTACATGACTATCACAAAAAAAATTTCGTAATTACTGATAAGATTTTAAAGGCTTCTCAAAACTTTTATTAGTTTTTAACATTTAGCAATTATAAGCATTTAGATAACATTTACCAATGGTAAACATAATATTTTTAAAATCCTGGTACGCAGCTTAAACTTTTGAAAAAATATCTTTTATTTGTTTTCTAATTGATGTAACAAGTACTTTACTAGTACTAGGTCCTATTAAAAAGTTAGAATCATTTACTTATTAAATCACTCTGAATTCCTATTGCAGCCCTAAGAAAATATGTGTGTGTTAATCATTCTATTGCATAAAAAATTATCTACATTGTTTCATATCCATATTCCTTAGGTGTTTTCTTCAAATCATTCCATCACAAATTAATACATTTTAATTTTTCCATTCATGCTACACACATAAACTAGCCTATTTATAGTATCTTTATTTTCATGACAATGCAATAATAATGCAATAATGCTTATAATATAATTTTTCGTAGTGGGAATCACAATCTAAAACTAACAATTGTGGAAATAATTATTGGGTTTCTTTATCATTGAATAATCTGTTATAACAACCTATTTTTTATTTATTTATTTATTGCTATAATACATAATAAAAATATATTCCTACTATTAGAAATCAAAATTCAGATAATTATTTCATGGGGAGATTGTTACAATCATTATAAATTTGAACCATCACTTAAAAAAAGAAACAAACCTTGTGACTTAAAAGCTCCAGGATTGCAATCAAGGAACCTCTTAGAGAAGTGCACTAATACTCGTTCACGTTCTTGGGTTTCTCCAATAAGGCAAAATTGTTTTAGAAACTTTCGAAGAGCAACATCCAATGTCTCGCCTTGAAAATCAAAGAATTTCAAATATTCTTCTGCTACCACTCTACTAAAATCGTTACTGTTAAAAAAGGAAAATGATAAAGTTTCAGATACAAAAAATTTATGTTTTTAATTTACTAATTTAATTACTATGTACTTATTTTAAAACAAAATATGTAAACTCTAAACACCAAAACTTAAGTAATGTAAAGATGGGTTTGGAAGTGACATAAATATAAACAAAAAGCCTCTCACTACATTATGTATAATCAACAAATATGACACATGTCAATAAAAAGAATTTCTTTCCTTTCCTGTAATAATACCCAATAATTGAAATTCATTTTATTCATAAAACTTTCAAAGAGTACTTTTTACTATTCTGTGAAGAATACTTAGTACTTTTTGTATCAAAATAAAATTGTGATAGTGATTTAATTGTCACTATACAATGTGGATTCTGTAAGTGTATTCTGAATTACAAGTGTCCCTGACCCACACAAGTGACAATTCAATCTATGAGCTGTTAAACTAAAGATTAAACTAGCAAATCATTTAGCTGCCACCTTAGTAATGGAAAATACATGGAAAATGTAAGCTGCCTTCAAAAATTTTAATATGAAAAAAATGAATAAAATTTTAAGATTATTTTGGTTTTACACTGCAACATAGACACATTTACCACTGAAATCTATTTTTGGACACTTAAACATCTATAATGTGTTGACTTGTCTGCAGGACTTTTCATACATGGTAACATTTTCTGCAGGGCTAAATTCAAATCATGCTAAGGGACATAGAAAACTTCCCAGCAACCTTCCTGACAGTTAGTTGGGTTTTATGGAACAAAATCCAAAATAAAACAAATGTATTGTTAAATATAAAAATTTTAAAATGAGGAAAATTGAAAAATAGTTGATAAGGCATATTTTTAATTTCTAAAATAAATGTAAAATGTTGCGCTGGAGAAAAAATTATTCGATCCCAAAAATAATACACAAAATCAAAAAAATAAGAAATAATTATAAAATAATAAAATAATTTGAATTATAATTTTTTAAATATTATTTTCAAAACAATTTTTAATAATAATGAAATTTAAAAATAACTGCAACCAGATATTAATGATTAGAATTAAGATGCCAAAATTTCAAAAAGGAACATATTTATAAATTAATCAATAAAAGTTTTTAATTTAGAAACATTAAAATATTAAATATATTTAATTGAGAAATATGCATATATCATATATGCATACATAAAAGACAAATAACTAATTGATCATGATTATTGTATCATTTCATTAATATCAATATATTAAGGTTCCATTATGATTCTTTACAAGTGAGAAAAGTACACATATTTATGCTTTACAATGGACAAAATTAAAATACAGGTATGATATACTAATAAAGATATATAAAGAACAAGGTATAGTGGAAAGTCAATTGAGATTAATTTCTCAAATTTCAACTTATGATAATATCCTCATAAACAAGAAAATCTAAAGTATAAATAAAAATAAAATTAAATTTGCTTGATTATTCAATTCTTTTTTTTTGGGGGGGGGGCAAAAAGTAGCACAATTTAAAGTAATTTATAACTTTTAAATAATGTTGATTAAAGAAACATTAAAAGGTATACAATAATTTTGTATAACCCACATAATAAATAGTTTCCTACAGACCATAATGAGAACATGTAAACCAACATTTGAACTGTATTTTACCTCTAAATATTATCATATTCCTTACATTATGATAATATTTAAGGACCATAATGAGAACAAGTAAACCAGCATTTGAACTGTATTTTATACCTAAATATTATCATATTCTTTACATTATATATAACAGAATGTCCAAAAAAATTTCTACACATGTTTTGTATCAAAGGGTACCAGGAATTGAAGATCTTTTATTATATAGTTTCATTGTAATTTTCCATAGAATTTATTATATATTTTTCTTGAAAATAAATTCTGATTGAGTGAAAGAATTTTGGAAAAATGTATGACTTTTAAGAGCATAAAATGTAATGCATCATAAAAAATAGTTAAAATTAATTTTAATTTTCAAATAACTATAAACACATATAAAATCTTGATAAATAATTTTATTCTATGCAGCTGTTTTATAGAAAATGTTTTTGAAACAGCTGTCAAATTTACATATACAGAAATATCAAAATTTGTTCAGTAAACATATTATCACATATTTTTTTTTATTTTTTTTAACACTTAACTGAATGTAAAAACAAATTATTCGTGTTTTAACATTTAAGGATTTAAAAAAATAATTATTTATAAAAATAATTTTAAATAATAAGAGTATTTTTATTTAAAATTTGAAAGTTTCACAATTAATTTCACATTTTATTAAAATCAAAAATTCTCGATTACTCTTGTTATATATACTACTCACATTTCTATTTCAATAAAGAAATTTACCAGTATAATTTATTAAACGAAACAGGTCAGTATTTCACTTAAATTTTAGTTGAAATAAAAAAAAACATACTCTAGTTACATAGCACCTTAAATATAATTAAAACAATATTTTAAATTACTGCCATTAATTTTCTGTAACTAAGTTAGTTTTCTGATACATGAGGTTTGTTTTACCATTTAATTATAGCAAATTTGTTCATGTATAAATATGAAACAATACAAAAGCACTTTGAAAATTCAGGTTTAAGTATTTATTTATTTATTACAAATACACAGATTGCTATGATGCCCTTAGATCTCTAGAATTCCAATATTTCTTAACTTTTCAACTTGAAAACAAAAGTGCAGACTGCAAAACAAGTCGAGAAGAATCAAAAAATTTGATCATGTCCACACTTAAGACACAAGAGAGAATCACAAATCCTAAGTAAACGCAAGTAAGAAAGCAAACAGTCATGGAGTTTAGTAAGGGAGAAAAGTGCCATGGCTGCAACTTCAAGGAAAATATAGGATTAACTAATTTAAATTTAAAAAATCACTAATAATTTTAAAGATTGGTCATTTTGCAGATAAAATAATAGATTTGCCTAAAAAAAAAATGCTAAATATGAAAATTTATAATAACTAACCAAATAAAAATTAATTGCAATAAAATTGACATTCTAAATATGAAAACTGATAAATAAGTTAATTAGGGGAAAAAAACACTACTATGCATAGAAAAGTAAATAGTACTTACTTTTTGCAAAGATGCCTTGCAACGTCAGACTTCTTAAATCCTTCAAGATTAAAAAGACGTTTTGCAAGACGTGAAGCAGAAGGCATGTCAATGGCTTTAGGGCTGTAATGAAAGCTGCTCAAGCTTTCAACATCAGATTCATCCTCTGGTGAGTAGCATCGTTTTCCTTCTTCAGAGCCATTCTCTTCAGGTCGAGAATCTTCTTTGTTTTCCAGATTCTTCAAATTCTTTGGTGATTCATCATTAGAATGCTGTAGTTTGTTATTCATACTTTTCTCACTAGTTAAAGTTTGGTCTGGCAGTACTTTGACATAAATTTTATTTTCATCAATCATAATGTTTGTGACGCCATCCTGTTTAGGTTGAATTGTCCGAGGAGCATAACGTTGCCTGTTAGTAATCATTTTTCGGAAGTTTTCATTGACTAGTTTATCATCAGTAATTAAACCATTTGATTGATTGTTTACTGTAGAAGTTATTTGTATAAATTGATTGGTTCGTTCATTACAATTACCATTTTCTAATATAGACACTATATTATCACAAGATAGGGGACTAGATGAGCTTTGAGTGCCAGTTGCACTCACTGGAGCATTATAGGTCCAAACAATTCGATCAGAAGGGGGATTTTCAGTGTCTAATAAGTTATTTAGTGATGTAGCAATGTCTTCATCTATGTCAATGTTCACCGTGGCAACATTCTTTTGAAGATAGTCTTCACTTCGAGAAGTTCTAACATAGTTGCCAACATAATTAACACAACCTTTCTTTTCAGTAACAGGACTATGAGGTTCAGATGCTTCTCTTTTTGTTCCCTGTGATTTCTTTGTTAAGTCACTATCTGTAAAAATATGGATTTCGAATGAATTTAATAAGTATTTGAATATAGAAGGAACTGAACCATTTTGATTATAAAATTTTATTTAAGTGCAATTTGTTTAGAAATTTTAATAAGTAAATTTTAAAATGCAATAAATTTTTTAAATATATGTTCTGATATATTCATCAACTTTTTGTTCGAAATAAATGTATTTATATGAAACAAACATATCAGGGTATGGAAAATAATGAATTTCCAATCACATCAATCATGAATAAGAAACAAGGTTTATATGACATTTCAAATTTTAATATTCAAAAATTGTAAATTCTTTAACCTCAACATTTAAAATGAGTTGGACAATTGACGATAAAACAATAATTTTTATTCATTAATCATCATAAAAATATGAAATATTAACCAAAATAACAATAAGTAAATATTTTTAAGCCTGTCATCAAAATAAGCTTTCATAAGGAACAAGCAATTTAAATGGCTAGTTAAGATTAAATAACAGTAATTAATAGTATTTCAGTCAGACTTAATAAATTTGATATTAATATTTCTTTTACATTTCTGATTACCGCTACTAAATAGCAAATTATCTTTTTTTTCCATTAAATATTTTTGTAAAAGATTTTAAATTTTGTTAGGATAACATCTCACCCTGATTATTTTTTGTTAAGTAAAGTAAGACAAAGATATATATGACATAAGGAGAAATATATATGCCATATATATCTATCATGAAATCAAAAGAATTTTTAAATATTTCGTGATCATTAGTTACAAGCTTTGTAAAATAAAATTTAATTTTGATGAAATATTTATACTTTTATATAGTAAAAAATCAAAAACAATATTATTATTTTACCTCTACTTTTAAATTCTAACAAAAATAACTCTAATATTAAAACATACCTGTTGTTCATTTTAACTGCAAAACTAATACAATAATATAAAACAAATAGCAAAAAAAAAAAAACATTTTCAACTATAAATTTTTTAAAAAAAACTTATTATTTTAAGTTTATAAGTATCAACTTTAAGAAAAGTAGAAACATTTTAAAAATGTGCTGCAAATAAAGTGGATTTATAGCAAAACTTTATAAACACTGAAATCTGCTCTTTGATACAATTAAAGATATTTTTTAATAATGTAAATTGCAAAAGATTAAAGTATATTGTGTAAAATATTCTTCAAAGAATATTTGGAAAATTACAATATCAAAACAATTATTTACAATTATGTACAATTCACAAAGAAACTTTCCACAAATCTTTATCTCAATCAGATTTAAAATATTAACCAAAAAAGTTAGTTGCATGGTTTAAAAAACTAAATCTATCAATGGAGTAAACTACAATACTCTTCATATCAATTCAAAAAAATTATAAACAAGTGATTTGATTTCCAGCAATGTTTTATGCTATTAAAGGTACACAAAAATTCTAGAAGTTTGTAAATGATCACACTGTTAAGCAATTACAGCACAGAAATGATATCCTCATTAATGAGTTCAATTCCACCAGAAAATTTAATATGGAAAATATTAAGAACATGGACCATTACTACCAGCTTGAACAGTATTTGTATTATGTATTCATGAACTTCTGTGGTCTATAACTTATGTTATGAATGTACTTGACCTAAATTAAGTCAGATTTTCCTAGAAATTTTAAGTCTCAATAGTAAATTCAACATGCAAAATGAACCAATTTTATATATGATGTAATTACTGCTCAGTTTTTCAGTGCTGCATAGAGACATCTATATTTCATATTTCCAATGCATTTTCAAAGCAGAATGATTTGATCTCAAGTAGACTCCTCTACAATTGGAAAAGTGGATTTCGGTCAACAGTTACATAACAAATACTGCATTAGAACTGCAATGTTCAATGTAAAGAGAAAAGTTCATTATGAATTGAATATTTTATAGCAATGAGCAAAGTATTATATGTTTCCAATTATTAATTCATGTTTTATTTTTTGGAACAACTCAATTAAAATTCTGCAAACACAGAAAATATTAGCAACTAACTGCAGATTTCTGCACAAAATATATTAATTTGTGTATAAAACCTAACTTAAAATTTTTTATTGGGGAGAAAAAATCCATTATTTTTACAGTAGATAATTGTAATGATCAATATCTCTTAAAGTTTTAATCAATTTCAGATTTATTGCTTGTTAGAAAGGTGACAATTCCAGAGAAAAAATTTATTGGTTGTGTTTTGTTTAATACAGTAATTTGAATTACAGGGTGTTAAAAATGGAAGTCAACAAACAACAGAAACTGTGAATTGTATATATAGTCCTGATACTGTATTAGAGTAAGTTATGTATAATTTTGATTTCATTGATTCTTCTTATGTTTCTTTATGTTAAAAGTGCAGCTTGCATAGGCACAACTTTGTCAAAAATAACGATGAAATATCAAAAATTATCGAAGTCCACCAGCATGTTATCACCCATAACACAAATATCAAACTTAAAACAGTTTTAAATCTTTTTCAAAAAGTGAATCCAAAACAAGTTACACGAAGTTCACACAAAGATAATGGATTTCTTTTTCCAAAACCTAATATATAACTAAGAAAATACAAACTGAAAAATTTGATGAAATGAAAAAACATTGCAATAGTTCATAACTTACATTGCAATAGTTCATAAAAAATTTTCAGCACATAAATTTAAGTTTATATTGAATATTAATTTTATGCTAATAGAGACACCTAATAGATTATATAATCAATTTTATAATCATTATCCAACATTTGATAAGATAAAAACTTTATCTTAGCAGAAACTGTGGGACAATAATTTTAAAAAAGAAACAATGAGAAACTTTTTGATAACCTTTATAGAATAAAATTATTTCTACTCAAAATTATGACATGAACTCAAATTAAATCAGAAAAGGGGATTATGAGAGGAAAAATATTGAAAAAATTTTGCAGTTTAACTACAATTGTTTGGCAGATTAAAAACAGCAATTTGCAGTCTTTTTAAACTGATGAAAAAAAAAAATCTTTCAATTCCATATGCTTTCTTAGTGTTTCATTAAATTAGATGAATTAATCAATGAATGCTTCCAATAATCATTTCACCAACTGGAATGAGCTAAAATAAATTCCTTAACAATTACACTACATTAACAGTAACATCTACTCTAAATATTTTTTCCTTTATTCTCTACCAGCTATCATAATTCAAACCAAGAAATGTTTTCTCTTCTGTAGAAAAAACAAAGAATAGCATACATTTATGTGTTATAAATATTCTATTTCTTCTAGGATATGTTAAGAATTCTACGAATAACCAATTTTTATCAGAATTTTTTTTAAAGTATACTGACATAAAGCATGCACATACTAAATTAGCTTTGATATCTAAACCCTATAATAGAAAGTCATACTTTTTATATTAATTGATTCCAAAAATTTTATATAATTAATAAAATTAGCTTTTTATTGCATTTAATTTTTATAACCAACAAAAACACCACTTTTGATGCATGGCTTTCTCTAGATCGCAAATCTTTATTCAAAAACATATGTAATAATTATTTTACAATATCACATAACATAAAATGAAAACTAAATTTTTACTTCTAATAATACTTATGGCAAAATGAAAAATTATTTGAAAATATTTTTTAACTAATAAATTGGAAAACTGTCCATATATAATACCTTCAATTACAGTTAAATATAAAATAAACATAAGTTGATATATCTGTGAAATCAACATTCAAAGACATATTTACTAATATGAATAAAATTTTACTTTTGTTTCACATTCAAGAAATAGGTAAAAATGTAATTTAAAATTAAAAAAAAAATTATTTCTTTAATATTAAAAAAATAATCTTTAAATTAATAATCATTCAAACTTTTAAAATATTTCACTGAATAATATTCAAATTTAAAGTGAAACAAAATATTAGAAAAATTATATAATAACTGTTACACATAGGTACTTATTAGTATTTAAAATATTTTTTCCCAATATGAAGTAAAAATATTTCAAATAATTGGCACAAATTGGTGCATAAATAGTAAAATAGTGAAGCATGCACATAAATATTTGCATTTAAAAAAAATTTTTTTGTTGAATAAAAGCACTTCTCAGTAAATATTTTCTATATAGCTCTCCCCCCCCCCCTTCAGAAAAAATCTTTATTATTTTTACATCATTTTCAATTATGTAAGCAAAATAATTAGAATCAAAAACAAAATTACCATGATTGGAAACAACAGAGGATTGTGTACACGATACTATCTCTTTCTTCTTATTAAATTTTGGAACATTAAAAATTGGATTGCTGCTCTTTGTTTTAATGATGAGGTCACCTGTCATCATAAAAGTCTCAAACTTTGGTTGAGGGGGTTGCTTTGAATTTGTTTTATTAAGATGTGTAGGTGAGGGAGGTATATTTTCTCCATTTTCTCGGACATCACCATTGGACTCGAATTTTTTATTGGGACTGTGTTGTGCATCAATGTGGCCGTTGCTGGGATTGTGAGAGTTTTCTTTAACATAGGATCTTCGCAGTGCTTCCAACTCACTCGATTGCGCCATGTGACTATGCACACGCTCTTTTATTGAGGAGTCTGTTGAAAAAAGTTAATTTTATTGCACTGAAAAAATAGTCACATATTAAATAATTATACAGCCTACTAAACCTTTAATAAAATACAGTGTTAATTATATTTCACATGAAAATCCTTTTGCTAGTAATAAATACATAATATTTAATTTATTTAATTAATCTTAATTTTAACTACATAGCAATATATTCCAAATTTATACAAAGGTAAAACAAGAATAAAAGTAAAATATACCAGATTAAGATGAACAGTTTTTTTATCACTTTTGCCTTTATAATTAAATGATTTTAATAAATAAAAAAAATTTAACAGACATGGTAGACTATGCTTATGTAAAAGAAATTATAAAGGATATATTAAATGCAAAATTTCTTGACCATAACAATAAAAACAATGCTAAATCAAAGTAATGTTAAGTCAGCAAAGTTAACAAAAAACTGAAATATGTAGATAATATGCTATTAATATACATATAATTAAATTTTAAAAATTGCACATATAACTTATTTTTGGACTATGAATAGTCAAGTACAAAATATTCTAATTTTAATAGAAAGACAGTGAAATCACATTATACACAATTAGAAAATTTATGATAAAAAGGAAAAAAATATTAGAACTTTTATTCCATAAAATAAAATATTTTGATTAATAAATTTGAGTGATAATATAAACATTAATTTACTACTATAATGACATATTCATTAAACCAAACACTTGTATATTATTTTAGGACTTGCATATTTATTCACATAAGTGCATAAAAAAATTCACTCAAGTATAATTTTTAATCTAAGGTAAAACAAATTTTAAACACACAATATTACATATTCATCGAAAAATCCAAAAAATTTCCCACAAGAAATAAATTTTAAAAAATTCACACAAATATATTTAATACATTCTGTGAAGAAAAATGTAATTTTTGTAAATGTAAAAACAAGAAATAGTAACAGTAATCAGCCAATCCACACAGAAATTATCATACCTTTTTTCACTTTCAATGTCACTACATCATTGGATAACCTCAGGCACTTGAGCACTAAAATGTTTATAAATTTAAAATAAAAATTAACAACTAAATATGTATGATAATTAAAAACAAAAATTACACAGGTAAACAAGTCATGCACATCTTGCAAAGCTGATAATAGAAATGCAAGCAATAAAACAAATTACATAACAGATGAACATTGATGCTTTTTGATTCAAAACAGCAAAGATTTAATGCTTATTTGAATCTCGATATTTCAATTTTTCAAGCATCAAATAACTGACAATTTAAATTATCACTAACTGAGGATAATTTTTAAAATACAAGAGGTACTGAATTCATTTGTGAAATCACAGCAAATAAAGTTTCAATAAAACAACAGTGTCAGCAGTATAAGCAATACATCAGATGAAGATAATGAAAGACATAAATGTCTTTCATCTAAGTAAAAAACATAGAGATGTAAAAGAATAGAAATCAAGAAATTCAATTAATTAAAAGACAGGAATTAGTAGGATAAAACGGCAAATGATCTTTTATACAAGAAATAGGAGTAAAATCTGATGATTAGGATAATTAAATAGATATGGATGATTTGAAATATAGAAAATTCATAGGCAACATATAGCAATATATTGAAAGATGCAAAATTCACAGAGAAATAGAAAAAGTGAATCAAAAGTTAGAAGATAAGAAAACAGAGAATAACATTATAGAGACTACTAGATAAAAAAATAACAAATGAAAACAAGAAAAAAACAATCGCAGATGTATGCTAAATTTTAAACTTATGCAAGCAAAATGATAATTTAAAATAAAAATGCTCACATGCAAAGGCATGCTTGGTACAAATTAAGTTAAAATAATTATTATAAAATAAATTACGCTAGACATCTAAAGTATAGACATAAGCACAGACAAAGTAATAAAAAATAAATAAGAAACACAAAAAAATAGAGTAAAAAAGTATGATTACATTTTAAAAATTTCAAGCATTGAAATTGATTTTTAAGAGAACAATAAATTTGCTATTTTCTGAAAACTGTATTTGTTTAAGAATGAGAATTTGATTACTGAAAGAAAATTCAAAATTAACATGAAAATTTAAGTGCTTAATAATGTAAACTTCTCTAAGTTGTAAATAAAAAAGGGATTAAAGTTTACTTACGAGTATCCCTTAATTTTTTGACAGCAAAATGTGAATAATAAAATGGCAACTCTAAAACAACATTAGTTAAAACTTTGAAAATACCAGGGTTACCAGTATTTTTAAAGTTTTAACTAATGTTAATTAAATTTAATTAATATTTATTGCTAATTTTTTTTAATAAAACAAGGAGTTCCACCGAACTGAAAATTTCAATTATATTCAATAGATTCATAGAAAAGATTTTAAAAAAATTATTATTATAAATCAAAATTTCTAAAGTACAAAAATTATAATTAACAATCGAAAATATCAATGCGGTTTCTTAAAACTAAATGCTGTAATTATTATGAACTTTTTAATATCACTGTTGAATTATGTTATACCATTGATATTATCCATTCTAAACATAATATATTTATGTTCCATATTTAACTCTTTCAGAAACATAAGAACAAAACCAGAATTAATTTTTAACAATTCAAACTCTTAGTATGTCATATTAATTTAATTTTGTATCTATTATTCTAATTAATGGTGTAAATATTTCAGAAAAAGAAGGAAAAAGTATAACTGTATAGAAACACAGAAGAAAGACTACAGTCAAACAATAGAAAACAAAATCAGGAAAAAATTCATTGTTATGTAAAGAAATATTCATACAGTATTTTTAAATTTACTTTTGCAAGACACATTAGATATATGGAAGTGTGTATAATAGTTGGTAATACTAGAATACCATGTGTGAATGTATAACTAGAATAATTTTTCAAATACAACTGGAAAAGCAATTGTTCTTGGTCACTTATTCACAACCAAATTTTATTCAGTTATTTTTTAATTTAAATGAAGAAACATTTACACAATAATTGAAAATAAAATATTGATTTATTTCAATAAATTTAACTAAACTTTTTAATTTTTAAAATGACTTTTTAAGTGTGTCAAAATTTTGAATACATTCTCCGTTATTTTTCTGTTATCATGACTATACTCTTCATCAAATTATTTGGAAAAATTGTACAAAAATTCATATCAAATCGCCCTTTCATAAACAAGAGTAGCGTTTTTGTAAAATTAACTTTTAATTTAAAGTTTATTAGGAACAAGAATGAGGAATTAAAAGCCTGATTGAAACATGTTTGCAATAACAACGAAAGTAATTTCATTGATCAGACACTGCAGATATGCAAACCATGGAAAGGGTAAGGCGAAATAAACGTCAGCGTAGTGCTGCAAGTAATCAATTAAATTTCTAGTTAATTGAATTAATGTGAAGGATACTGTGTTCTAAAACACAAATGTTTTCAAGCGATATTAGTTTGGCCCTCAAAATTAATATTAGTTTGACGGTCGAAATTTGTCTTCCATATTTAACTGCTGAATTTCCCTAAAACAATTTCTGATGCTATTTTTGAAAATTTCTGCATTTCAATCGTAATGCAAATATTCTTGGGAATTTGCCTTTTCATTTGGCAAAGAAAAGTCTACAGTATTATAATTTGTGTGCCTTATTCAAATTATACTTAAAAATTGTTGGTCCCTAATATTAGTTATTTCATACAAAAGATATTTATTTATAACTGCTAAAAATTGTCAAGTTGTTTTTAAAACAATGTTATTTAACAGCAGAATTAAATAATATTGATTTCAAAGATCATACATAATCAGCTGTACTAACTTTCCAACTTGGATTTTTATTACGATACTGGAAAATTCAACATTTACTCAAATTATTTTGCGAATGAAATTTTATGTCTACTGAATAAATTTTGGGATTCGGTGTAGAAACGGGTACTTCTTAGTTTGGCGATAAATATTGGTCAGAAAATTTAATTTCTGGTAACCCTTGTATTTTCAACCTTAGTAGCTCTGTTAAATCACAGAGCTCTTAATCTATAAAAATATGGAAATTGTTATTTAACTTAGTGGCATTCGAAAGAGAAAGAGAGGTGATTAAATTAAATCATTCATGTTTTATAATAAAAATTGTGAACATATATCAAATTTTATCTTAGTTTATAGTTTGTGTAGCGGCAACAGGAATTTTATTTGAAAGCATGTGTTAATTAACAAATACTGGTTTATATTTATTCTGCTATATTAGGGATAGAATAAAATATTAACCAATAGTATAAAGACGTTAAAAATTATTGGCGTTGAGTTAGACGGATGGGATTAAACAGGGGGGAAAAAAGGGCTGATTATACTGAGATGAAATTAAATAACACATGCATTTGTTAGGAATTTTTGGAATAGGCGCAAAGTGTATGAAGGTATAATTCAAAATATTTATTTGATACTTAAGATTAATTCTGATTTTTTTTAAAATTTTTTCTATTTTTAAAATATTTTGACATCAGCTGTTCTTATTTATATTACCTTACCTTCGATACAATCATGAATAATAATTTAAAATATGTCATTTGAAAATTCTGATTAATTTGCGCTTTAGGTCCCCTACTTCGCCAACTCGCGAATTTGATACGCTTTTTCGAGCATGCTCATTAATTACTCTTTTATTTTAGCCTTTTCATTGGTCGCAAATTAAGTTTCACTTTGAAATAAGGGTAGAACTTTCACCGTGGCATGTGTGATTTTGAAAACTCGCCAAGTAGGGGACCTAAAGCGCATTTTCACCAAAATTCTTTTGAATCATATAAATATTAATCGGAAAAAAATATAATTAATCTGGATTCGATTACTTTAGGGACATTTTGGTATAACAAATAATTAAAATATAAAACCGAATTTTGGTTAAAGGTACAAACGGGTATACCCCTTGACATTTTTGCAATTTTTTTTTTTTTTTTTTTTTTTTTTTTTTTTTTTTTTTGATGCCAAGAAAGGCAGCAAGATATGAATAACAAAATATCTGCAGCCGCTACATAAAAACTAAACAAAGAAAGGCTCTATCCCAGTGTACGGTACGCTATTAAAACAAGATGGCGGACAAGAAGCGTCCTGGGAATTAAGGAAATTTGAACGGAAAAATACTTGGATAACCTATATTTCAAGATGCCCCTCGATATTTCACTAATTTAGCACAAGTTTGGGTAATGTTGAATTGATTGTAAAACATTTGTTTTAAAATTTCGGCTGTATCCCAGTGTACGGTACGCTATTAAAACAAGATGGCGGACAAGGAGCGTACCGTTCATTGGGAATTAACCCAAAGAAAAAACACCAAGGATACCAAAAATTAAATTCCATTGCTAATATTTATTGCCAAACATTTCGCCAAACTAAGGGATACCTATTTCTACACCAAAGTCGGAATTTTAAATAAAATAAACTTTGATTTATAAGCAATTAAAAAATTAAGAAATTTTTAATAAAATAGATATTGAAAATATAAGCTCTTTCAAAATATTTAAATATATTTGAAAGAAGAAAATAACATTACAAACATCATGATATTCATATTTGTTTAAAGTAATACTGAATGCATATAAGTATTGAAAATTACTACTAAAGTTAATTTTTAAACTGCATAATCAAAAGTAAATGTGTTAAATTATATTTCTCCAAATTTTACTTGTATTTTAATTATTCATTCTATTTACTCCATATTCATTCAATAAAATTATGAAAAAAACAAAGGATTCATATACAATCCCTGGATACTAAAATTTAAATTATTTTTTTTCAAATGTTTTCTGAATTATTCATACAATTTTATTTTTTATTTCAGTAATGGTTATAATCATTAACTTTTGTCACGCTTAAATCTACATTTCTAAAAGAGAGAAAAAAAAATTTACATATTTCTAACTGCATGCAAATTAACCACTGTCACAAATTGAATTTGAAATTACTTTTCTTACAATAATATATCAAAATAAAAATTATAAAATTGCTTAAGAAATTATTCGATTCATTGTAATCTCTCAATATAATTTTCATATAACATTTTAAATTTACTTAGCATTCGTACAGATCACGATGTTAAATTTTAAGAAAAACAAATGCAATTTTATTTCAATCATTTTATTTGTCATAAAAGACAAACTGTAGTCCTAGTTTACATGAAATGTTTGATATTCATTATAGTATGTGGCGAAATAGTTAATTAAATTTCGTAAAATTTTAAAGTCGTTTTAATATCATAAAAAAGCAACAATTTAGGCTATAATGACAAAGTTATGGCTATAAATATGTTGCGTTTTATGCACGTTCTATATTAATTATTAATTCCATTCTAAATTGAGCTTAACTCAATTTCCTTATATTCCTTAAATCCGTCAATCAATGTTAATTGAACCGATATGTTAATTGATTCATTTTCCTCAATTAATTAACACATTGATTTTATAATGGTTTAGTAGTAAATTATTAATTTATATTTTTGATGTATAATTTATTTATAATTTAATTTGTAAAATTAATATCCCAATTTTATATAGCATTCTAAAATAACACTATTTGTATCATATCAATATATTTAAATCAATTATTTTATCACATTTTCTAAGTAATTTCGAACTTGAAACATGTAAGTGCTTCTATGCAGTTAGGGTTAGAGAATCAAAAAAGCAGTTATTTTGATTTTCTAAGATTGTTTGCCAACTTCCTAAAATCAAAATCGCCAATTTATACTTATTAGAGTGCTGGTTAATTTCTAATTCACTCTCCCAGTATTTGGTAAAAGTTACCAAAAATAGCAAAAGCTAGACTATATAGCTCATTTTTATCGCACAATAAATGTTATAGATCATATATTTTCTGACAAGTATCACCTTAGATACGAATAGACGTAAAAAGTAGTCCTCTCTCTCTAAAATATCGTAAGCAACTACTTCCCAAATGTAACAAAATATTTCTACGCTTGTGATGTAAAAGGATGCGAAACGAAGTCAATATTAACATTCTTGAACCAATAACAAGGTTCAATGCAAATAGGAATTAATTTCTATTTGCATTGGATCTTGTTATTGGTATAAAAATGAATGAAACGTTACCCTTAAAAAAGTCAATAGCAAAGCGCAACTGATAAACTTTAGGTACTTATAACTGATTAGGTAATTATAACTTTTCAACTGATAAAAATTGAAGTAATATTGTCCTTTTTACACTAAATCAATGTTTGGCAAATATCATCGTTAATTTATAACAGACTTCAGAAACTGTTATATATTTCAAGCATAAAAGTAGTAACAGGTTACTAAAAAGTAACTTCTGGACACATATTTGATTGAAAGTTCAGTTTTACGAATGAATAAATTAGACTGATATTTCTTAGAAAATATTAGGTTAAGGAAAAGTTATCCATTATTTTTTCGGTGGACGTCTGCAGTGATCGTTATCTCGTGAGGTATATATTAAACAATTTCAGATTTATGCTCGTTGGAAAGCTGACATTTGACACTAAAATATCCTGTTGCGGTGTTTTGTTTGATTAATTCAGTTACGAGTACAAGATTTTAAAAATGGAAGACAACAAACTGAAAATTCGATACATTTTCGTTTTTCTCTTGTAACGGCGAAAAAGATATCCGGGTGGCTAAAATTGTGAAAGGTGTTTATCGTCCTATATAAGACTAAAACAACCAGTTACGTACAATTTTTGTTTCGTCGATTCCGTTCGGGTATTTTTGATGTTAGAGATGCACCTCGCATGTGGATACAGCATCGTCGAAAATATCTGTAAAATATCAAAAATGGTCGAAGTTGACTGCAAGTCAGCAGTAGTAACGCGCAAGACCTAAAAATCTACATGAAAACTGTTTTAAACCTTTTTACAAAGCGAATCCAAAAGAAGTTACATGAAGTTCACGTGAAAATAATGGGTTACTTTTTCCCCAACCTAATATCAATAGACAAGAAACAGCCAGTGATGAATGTAGCAAAAGTTATTTGTTAATAAAATGAACATGTTCTAATTTTAAATCAAAAGTTAAAAGCATTAACTAAAAATCAATAAAAGCTTTTATAAGATTATATTAATTTTTTAATCATCCGCTCACCTTCCTTCGTTGTCAAGGAGACGACAGCTTTATCGTTGACTTCCAAGATAACATCTCCTGCCTCAAGCTATAAAAGAAAAAATGAAAAATTAATTGACGTGATTTCACGTGTTCTTTTTATAAGATTAAGATATAAACTACTTTAATTTTAACTGGAGGTATTTTTCCCGTTACCGCAACATATATTTCCAAATCCTCAAGATTGGATAGAAAATTCGAAGAATAAAAATAATAACTGAAAAATTCACAATTTTCAACAATGTAAAATATTTCAGAAATGAATTTGCTAAACATTACTCGATCAGCTTTCAATAACCAAGAAACAGGATTTCGTTCTTCGGAGTGGGAAATTCCAGGTTTGATTCCTATTTTATTAAAAAAACAATTAAAAACGGGAAATGGGTGTCATTTTTCAGCATGCACATCGGTTACGTGTGAGAGGTTGAAAATTAAAGGTTTTCCCTCCTTACTACATATGAATAAAACTCGTTATTGCGAAAAATCCTCCAGTGAAGAAATACGCGGTTGCTGTTAAAGTCTTTCGATAGCCTTCAGGAGTCAAGTCTATTCCTTTTACGGTATCTAAATATTGGTAAAGAAAATTGTCGATTTCATTCAAATTTCTTGGCGATTCTTGTCAAAACATTTGACAAAATTTACGATTTTGATATCAAAAAAGTACCTAGAATGATACAATATGCAGATCTTAAATGTAAGAGAGCGATTTTAATAATCTGACATTAATTCTAAGTTAATTAATAATTATTTATACACCGGGAAGTGAGAAAGATGCCATTTTCACAGAAAAAAAATGTCCTTTAAAAAAAAAAACTCTTGAAAAAAACCTCGCGATCGAATTATTTGTGATTGACAAGTGAATAGAAAACTACGTGTAAGTGACAATATGGAAGCAACGCATTAATGAATGTAATTGCAGCTGGGCGTTCCTTTGATAGGCAGGAGAAATCAAATACTAACAACAATTTTAAACCTATTTTATTACATCGTTTAGCAACAGAGAAAAAAAAATGGTGAAAAGCATGAACAAACGGTAAATACAAATAATGCAGTGTAGAAGAATAAAACGCGCAGTACGAAAGGAAAAATGTATCCATTGCGAAATTCCAAGTGGATCCACATCGTTTACTTAAACATTAACGAAAAAAGTACATTTCGTTTTTAAAATGGACCTAAATTACAAAATTATTATTCAAAACTAAAAAGTTTTTTAAAACTCTTTTTAAATTGTTGATAACTTTTTCAATTATGATAATTGTAGTATCTTTCTCAACAATTTTGTTTATGATACAAAAAGATTCTAGTAACGTTAAGTTTTGCTTGAAATTTTTTCATGATATCATTGAACTTGGCTTTCTTTTTCGATTTATCATTTTTGGCGATAAATTTGCTCTAAAATAGGATCAAACTCTGCGGAATAAACTACAATCATATTCCCTACTAATAAAAAAAAAAGTGAAAAGATTATACACAATTTTATTTTTTCTTTTTTTACCATTTTATAATATTTTTTTATATTTTCATTATACTAACAGTCATAGAATAATGTCATCAAATCTTACATCAATATTTACTATGAAGTCTATACGCTTGTCATGTTTTTTCAAAATTGGGTAAGTCGATTTATAATTCATAAAAAAATCTCTAGCACAAAAATGTGTGCAGAATTTATTTACAATAATAACTGGATCATTTTTTTTTTCTATCCAGTTCTGAACAATGATAAAATGAATGCTTTTTATTTCCCCAGATGTGCTAAAGTAATGCGATAAAATATCGTAACAGTAATTTAAAATAGCAATCTAACAAAAGCCTTAGGAGGTGAACAATTTGAGGCAATGTCATTAATGGCAAGGGTTATAAAATGCTAAGGAATAGCGAGAAAAAACAAAAAATCTTGCTATTTGGGAAAGAAATTGGTTTTCGTGATCTGAATACATATAATTATCCTGTCTTTGAAAATTAAGTTAGAAATATCCTTTCACATGAGACACCTTTCGAGTGAAATCTTTATTTTAAATTGAAGAAAAATAAATAGAAATAATATAGATAATTCAAATAATAATTGTTGGATTTGGTAACGTTTATTACAATGGTTTATATGGTTTAACTATAGAATTCCATGTTATATATATTTTTTCTAATTCACTTCCAGATGTTAATATATAAAAAGAGAAATTTAAAAAGAAGATACTGATAATTTATGTAATATATTAATTATATTATGGTATATAAAGTGGTTGTGAAAATTCATAAATTTTACTGAAAAATGCACAAACTAACAAAGTTTACAAGATAACTTAATAGTTGGAAAAAATGATTTCTCCACGTTTTAACCCAAATAAAATTTCCCGAGATTTATTATTTTCATGGACAAATACCTTGTACATATTATTTCATTATTGTAACTACTCTGTAATATGGCTCTTCTTTTGTGATTAATGGCGTAAATTATTTGTGAATTATGAGCCTTACTCACTGGGATTGCATATTAATACGGCACGCAATTTGGTATAGATAGCAACGGATCTTTGGAGTTTCCGAATTTACTCTCTTGCGCCTGATGAATATATGACCCATATCTCTGAAGAGAGCAATGCGATGTAGATGCTGAAAGTTACTGTCTTCAGCTGTTTGATTATAATATTAGGCGATTTTGAAATATCCATTTTCAGTTCTCCCACTACTCTCAGGACCAAATATGATAATGTTTATCACAAGAATAGCTCTCGTCCATTTGTCTGAGTTTGTGTGTTACCGTGGAAGCAAGATATGTTCCGTTTTAGACAGAAGAGTAAAGTTTATCCCCTACTTTTGGATAGCTTAACGCTTTGAGAGTAACATGCGTTACCACTTTAAATACCGCCAATTCATAACACCAATTAATTCCATTCGATATGGACAGCTATCGTTACTATAGCAACCGCCACTCACTAGACTACTAGGTGTGAACTTTTCTTGCGGCAATATTTTCTCCTCCAAACAGTGATCTTATTACTACGATATGATAAGCCACCTAGTTATGCATAATATTTATAAAAAAATAATAAAATAAACAAAGAAAAGAAGGAAAAAACTGATACGCAACTGAACGCATGTTGATCTAACTTAAGAGCATTCAAATTTAATGGCAGGAGGTCAACAATATTTCTGATAAATTAGTTCCAGTATTATCAAAATAAGAGCAGAAAGAACCAATATTTTAATGCATATCTTTCACTTTCACATTTCATTTCAACATTAGTCAAGGCATGTGTGTTTAAAAATGTAAGAATTCATTGAAGTAATATATACAATAATATATTTAAAAACTTCAGAACTTATACATTTTACAACTAAGAAGAACAAAGAAATTTATATAAGATCATCATAAGGCTTTACATCTATATATGTAAAGGCTTTATGATGCAATTATACAAGATTTTGTATAATATTCCTTTTACTGTTTACAATCAATCTTCTATTTTTTTTTTTTTTTTTTTTTTTTGCTTTTCCATATTTTGACACCATTAATGCTCAAGTTGTATTTACTAAAAATTTCTAAATCTCATTTCCATTATTTTCTTTATTCAGCGATGTATCAGTAGCAATGCGATTATTCTTACTTAAATTAAAAGAGAACAACATATCGTTTTTACTTTTGGTGTGTTTAATTTCATACTTGATATTTTTGTACTTTTAAATTGAATCTACTTCATAATTTGAAAAAGTTATATAGAGATAGGATAGTTAAAAAAGAATCATTTACCGTTCTTTTTTTTTATTTATTTTACTTTTTTTAAAAAAAAAAATTAAAATTAAAAAAAAAAAAAAAAACATACGAAAATTAAATATTGCTATTTTTGATGTCTAAATTTAAACAAAATAGCAAAACACAATTATTTTATTTTTAAAGCAACAAATATCGAAAGAAGAATTTAGTATTTATTTTTAAGTCTATGTAATAAAATGTGGAGTTATTCGCAATAGTATTTGAAATTCTTACGCAACATATCGAGAAATAAAAAATAAAAAAAAAAATTTTTTTTTCATGTAAAAAAAAGTTAAGCAATGAGTAAATGCTTTTGATAACTGAATAATATATATACATAAACATTTTTGCAACGCTTTTTAATTGATTGTAGCTCAGAGGTTACTTTTTGCACACAAGGGTTGATAATAGCAGGAACAACAATTTTAAATCTATTCTGAACCACTACAAATATTCATGTCCGAAAAAAGAATCTAATCCACAAACCCATATGAACCAAAAGGCAGAATGCTACCCATTCTGCAACCATCTCAACGTATTGATATTTGAGATTCAATTTATAATCATGATTACACCTACCAAATAAAAATGTCCCCACAGGGAAATTGATAAAATATTTTTTGTTAGCATAGATAAATATATTTAATTTCGTTTGGATTCATTAATGCTAAAAATGGGATTTAAAAAAAAATAGCGAAGAAGAGAGTATCAAAATTACGAGCTTACATCCCTTCACAGAAGTCAGAAGCATCTGTAAAAGTAAAGTGAATTAAATACACTGTTTTCTGCGCAAAAATAAGAAAATTATAATTAAGCGGCACTTCCGTCTTTCTGAGCCTAACGAAGCCTTTTCCAGTTTCCAAAGCGTTAATGAATATTCCGAATCCAGACAACGCCCCCAGTCAGAATTATTTCATCAGTGTGCCAGATAAATAATGCAACGCAGCATAATTTACGCAAAATGGCAAACGGCGCGCAATAAATTTCATTTTGTGGAGAAAATCAAATTCAGCGTTTGCCATGCTGAGAAAATGAAAGAATAAGTCTTTAGTTCTGTTGCCATTTGAAAGGTAGTAAATGATAAAGGAAAGCCATTAATTCCTTGAATATAAATGCAGTGTTAATTATTTTATTCTTTTTTTATCCCTCCATTTATGAAAATCATTAAGTTTCAGCAAAACTGTTAATTAACTTCACATTAATTCTAATAAATAAAAGAAGTAAAAATGATTGCTGCTTTAAATTTTATTTAAAAGTAAATAACAATTTTTGTTTGCTGTTTTTGAAAAGCATTAACTATTTGGATTGGCCTGTTAGTCATTTCACTATTTTTTCCCCACCCCCGCAAACGATAGCTAATTAACCGTTGCACAAAAATTATACTTAGAACAATGGAAGACTTACATATAAATTTTAGAAGTCTCATAAGAAACTTTAATAGTAATGGAAAACATGCATTTAAAATAAATATGGAACAAAATAATTATTGCATCAAATTAAACGCAAAAGCAGGATACATAAATAAAAAAAAATTAGTTAAGCATTGAATAAAAAATTGGAGGTTCATCGAAATATATTTCTCTTAAACTGATTCAGCAAAACCCAGTTCGCAATGCACTTTTGAGTGCACTTAGATCTGGAATAAACTTTTTCCCGGTGGCAATATGTGATTTATGTAAGTCGAAACTGATTTATCTTAAATCAGTTTGGTAGTTTTAACTGATTTTTGCGTATCTCCTTTTCTATAATTATTATCAGTTTTTGTTGAAATATTTGAAACACACATTAATATAAATGATAGATTTTTTATATATGATAGACAAATTTATGAAACTTTTAAACAGAACTATCTACAAAAAATTGAATAAGACAAAGAAATTATGTCACACAGATGTAAGAAATAATTTTTCAACGTAATTCTTTGTGATTCCGCACTCTCATCATATGAAATATTAATATCGTCATTTCATGCCAAGGATTTAAAAAATAAACTCAACTATATTAAATATATAATTCATATAATATCAACGAACATAAATAAGTTTTGAATCACAAAACAAATATTTCTTAAATCAGTTTCGAGTAAAGTAGAGCGAAAACAGGGTAGTGTTTAAAAATTGAGGCCACAATTTTCAATTTTCAAAAAAATCAATAAATGTTTCAAGAAGCGCCTAGATGTCTAGGCTGATGCTTAATACAATAAAATATTTTCTTAATTTCGCCTAATAATTTTATTGCATAATGCACATAACGCAAACATAAATGGTAAATATATAATTTTTTCAGTTTCTTTTGTTTGACATCGCTGCATAAGGCTTGCTTCTCGAGGTGATCATATTCCATATTAAAGGTACTTTTCCTATACCAAACTTACACCTCCCATTTGTTCATCGTATACATATGCTAATTTTTATAATGCAATAACTGTCTGGTAATTTCTTTTTATGCTATTTTAAAACCTCCTGTGCTCTATAATGTGTATAAGTTTCATTAAATTCCACGCATAACATTTTGTGTTGTCGTCATTTATGTGATTTTCCCCTAATTTATTATAGCCAGTGTATTAAAAAAAACAAGAGTACACTGAGAATCTGAGTCTCTTTTAATTAGAAAATTGAAATAAAACTACCAAAGCAGGAAAAGGAATATAATTATGCAGAATTTGAAAGAAAGTTACAGTTTTTTGTTTAAAAAACTAATCTCTAAATTTTAAATGCGTATATATATAATTTATAAAATTCAGAGAGTCAAATAAAACAATGAAATCTTGATAGCAATAAAAAGAGAAAAAAAAAGGTCAAATCGCATTATAATCAGCTATAATTATTATATATATTTTGCATAAAAGAAAAACCTCCGTTAGTTTAACAAAAAGGAGTAAAATGTGGAAAGAAATTTTAAAAAGCAAACGATATTTTTAAATTGCAAGGTAAAATCATAAAAATATGTAATCCTCATTTTTAAATTGAAAATTTATCGGAAATATTTTGATATAAGCATTAAATTCTATTTGTATAACATTTATATAACAATATAACATCCATATGGAAAACAATAACAATTTATACATGGGCATAGAGAATTTTATAACTAAATAATAACATTCCATTTAACCGCATTGAATTATTAAATATTATACATTCATCATCTTTTCCTTATTCAATTAAGAGAAATTCAAGTTTTCTTTTAAAATTATTTTAAAAATAATGTGAATATAAACAGTAAAAATAAATTAAAGCGATTCTTCTAATTTTTAACGCATCGTTTATTTAAAATTAAATGAAGGAATACAAAAATATACTGATCCAAAATAAACTTTTACGACCATTAGTAAATAATAAATGTAGAATATAGAATATTAAGTTAATTTTTAAGGGACTATATCTATTTTAAAATAATTTCTTAAATTTGAAAGATATCTTAAAATATTAAAAAATGCACCAACTATTTAAAATACATCAAAGTAATAAGAAGTTAGAATCAAGAATTACTTATTTTAAAAATATGCATAAAAAAATTACCTAAAAATAAAATGAACATCATCTTCAACCGATTGGGATAACAGTAGCTATTCTATCTTGAATATTCAGAAATTATACAAATTACTTCATTCGAAAAAGTACGTGAAGCATCGAAGAAAAATGAAACAGTCTTCATAAAATTCGAAAAATCTGAATTTTGCCAAAGAATAAAATCAAAATACTTATCAAATATTTGTTCTATCGTCTTTATCTTTATTTTTCTCACACAGCTTGGAAATAAAATGAAAAAAATGTGCCACACGTGTATAATCAAGAACATACAGACATTAATGTGTCTTCATCAAAATGGAATAGCTATAAGTTCAAAGAAATACTTACGTCGAAGCGAAATGTTTGTAGTTACCTGTCAGCAAAATACATGACGATAAAAATTCTTGAAAAGATAAGACGTTTCAAACAGGAAACTAAATGCTGATAAAATGTAACAAATGATGATAAAAATAATGGCATGTGCTGGTTGAAGTCTTATTTTCCAAAGTTTCCAAATTCTTCTCATCATCCACCATAAAGTGAAAGTGCGAAAAATATATAAACAGAAATATTTCTCCCATTTATCATTTTTAGAAATATGGACTTTGGCAAGCAAAAATATCATAAGGTGCACTTAAGCTTAATTTCGAGTAAATGTACTAATGATTACTTAAGTCATTATTTCCACATTATGTCTTAAACAAAAGAGATTCAAAATTTTCGTTAAAATGTTTACTTTAAATTGTTTCACTTCATAAAACGCATTTGATTTCCTACGAAATCCAATTTTAGTTTAAAAGTTTGAGAATAACAATTTGTCAAAATTGTATTGTATTTTTGACTAGAACCTATTTTTTGTATGTGTATCTGCAGTTACTTAAAAAAAACACCATCAATATAGCAAGCTTTTCATAAATACTTGATAAAATATTTTGTTTTGTTGCATATTTTAACTATTTAAAATTGATTAATCCAAGTTTCGCAATTATACGTAAACACAATATAATTGTACAATAACTAAAATAAATTAAAAATTTAAATAAGTACATGGTTATTTCCTGAACAAGAGTAAACGTAAGAGCTTTAAAGAGAAAAATATTTAGTTATATTTCATCAAATTAGGCTTGTTAGTGAATCTGCTGTCAATTTTTATCTTACCAATAAATTTTGAACTGAAGGCTACAGAATTAATTATTTGCTAACTTGTTTAAAGATAAAAATGTCTGGAGAATGATTATACGAAACAAATTTATCCATATTCCGAATTGGGAGAGAAGTCCCGATGGAAAAAACTTATATTTGCAAACAATGCGCTTATACTGCAAAATAGTAGACAATTCAATAATCAAATGTTCACGATATAGCTGTGGACTAGCAAAATGACATTTTCATCTGTTTAAACCAATCAATGATCACTTCTCAAGTCAATATTTTCGAACTGGAGATGAATTGGTTATATTTCATTGGCTTGCGAAACACCAAAACATATTATAAAACTTCACTTTCACACAGACACACACACACACACATATATATATATATATATATATATATATATATATAT
>JAPDSC010161062.1:82506-94662 GCA_026290005.1 Latrodectus geometricus
GACGATTGGAAATGAATAATCATCTGTGCCAAACGATACTTAAAACAAGTCAATGGTTAAAGTATAAAATTTTTTCCAAATGGCAATTTATGCAATAGATATTAAAATGCTTTACATCAACCTTGGAAAGTTAGGCTGTTCACAACATGATATATCAAAATCATGTTTTAAATTCTTTATCGGAAAGAGGAACAATGGGGGTAGACATTATTTTTCAGAATATAGTTACAAAATATTACTGAATATTTATTTTAAAGTAAAAAAAGAAGTCGAAAAATTTAGAAAGACATGAGAAAAGCGGTGGTTAGCAAGAATATACACGTAATTTGCTCTGTTTTATAATTTCAAAATTTAAAATGAGACATCGAAAAATTCAGAGTCCATATATATATTATGCTTCCTATAATAGAGATGCATTACGGATAATGATTAAGATATTGAAGATGCTGACTACATAACTAACGAAGATACAAGTGAGTGGTAAACGAATAATTAAAAATGAATACTTACTACTTGATTTAAGAAATCAACTATCCAAGTATTCAAGATGATGTTTGGTGCGTTCTTAAAATACTATTAAATATAGCAGGGCCGGCGCTAGCAGCTTCGCCGGCCCGGGCAAAGAGGTAAAATGCCGCCCCTTTATAACAAAAATTAAAAGAGATAACCTAAACCCTTTCCACGATTAATGGTAAAATAAAACAAGTAAAAAAATTGCAATCATCAGCAATGTTGAAGTTTTGATTAGCAAAAAAATACTAATTTATTTATTTATGTTTTTGGCACTAGATTAAAATTATGATTGCGCATAAAAATAGGAAAGAGTAATTTCTGGTGCATAATTATAAAATACAGAACAGATATTTTAAAAAAAGTAAAACAAATTATAAAACCACTAAATATTAAAACTTTATTACATATTAAAAATACATTTAATCCGAGAGTTTTTTTCTCACTTTTAATTATGAAAATTGTTTTATAATTTCTTTAACATTAATTTTTTCAGCCAGGTCATGTTCGACGGCTATTGTTGTTAAGCCGTTTAGTCGATCCTCGGTAGTTGTGGAGAGTAAAAAAATTTTTAATTAATTTTAATTTGGAGATACTCCTTTCTCCACTTGCCACACTTATTTGGAGAGTCAGCAATATTCTTAAAACTATACCAAGATTAGGAGCAAAATCCAGGTTCGATATGAATTTTAAACTCTCAACTGGACTTTCTTTTCTGTTTAGCAAAGCCAAAACAGCTACTATTTCGTCTGTCAAGTCAAGCGCGTTTATATCGAATGAATTCCCATCAGTCAACACTGTTTCTAAATCCTTACAATACTTTATAATGTCATTTTGAGGATTATCTTTTAAATCAGAAATATTGTATAAAAATTGGAAATAGTTGCTGTGGGTACTGATCAAATCAAACCTGGATTCAAGTGCATTGATAGCTTTATCTAATGTAAAAAAAATAAAATTCTGCCTTATATTTCAAAGCAGGATCTTCTATTGTATCATCTTTTGCCTCATAGTCGAAATTAACATTCCTTCTTCGAACTCTATGACGTGGCTGGGTGAGCTCAAAATTAGCTGGTATGCCAATTTCGTTTGCGAGTTCTCGAGCATCGCAAAGCATTCCATTAAAGGCTCTGTCCAATCTAAGATCCTTGAAAAAATCTTTACAATTTTTCAAGAGCTCCATAGCAGATGGTAAATCATAGTCTTTTGTCTGCAAGAGCTTACTTATAGGATTGATACAATTTAAGATTTTGTACCAAATTACAATGCAGCATAAGAATTTAAATTGCTTAACACAACTTAATAGTCCAGAAGCCTTAACTCTTATAGAGTTGTCAACCTCCGAGTTTTTGCAAAAGCAAGTAAAGCATCGTATATCCCTCCTAATTGATACCTAAGTGGTTTCAATCCATCTATTCGGCTTTCCCAACGAGTATCACTTAGAGGTTTCAAAGTAAGTCCGGAAACATATTTTAATAATATGGTCCATCAAAAAGTTGATGAGGAAAAAAAACAGATATATTTTTTGGACTATATTAAAAAAATTGGCGGCTTCGAAGGATGCTTTTGCCACGTCATTAACTACCAAGTTTAATGAGTGACTGCTACATGGAAGGTAAAATGCTCTTGGATTTAACGCATTTATTCTAGATTGCACTCCCGATTTACTGCCTCTCATGTTGGCCCCATTATCGTAAGCCTGTCCTCTCATATCCTACAAATTCAATCCCAATGTTTCAAGTCTTTTAAGTATTAGAGCTGAAAGTTCATATCCAGTCGATCTTTCAACCGGAAGAAAGCCTAAAAAGCTTTCATTAATTTTAATGGAAACCTCCTTGGGATTGGACTTGTCAATGGATACATACCTTACTAAAACTGTCATTTGCTCGATCTTGCTGATATCAGGAGTGCAATCTAGAATTATTGAATAATATTTAGATATTTTAATATCAGTAATAATATGAGATGTTATATTTTCAGCTAAAAGAATAATCATTTCATTTTGAATTTCTTTTCCGAGATAGTGCACTTTTAGTACGAGATAGAAACTTCTTTTTTAAGCCCTCTGTGGATATGCTCTTCCATTACTGGATCAAACTGAGCAAGTAATTGAATAATTTGTAAAAAATTACCGTTACCGAAATCGTAAAGTTTGTCACTTGTACCTCGGAAGGCTAAACAATTTTGAGCAAGCATTTTTATTGTTGAAACAATTCGTAGAAGCACCACGCCCCAATAATTTATTTCTGCGATAATAAGTCTTTGTGAATGACTGTCAATCGTTTTAGAGTACTGTATTCTTTGACTTAATTCAATCCAAGACTTTTGACTTTCGATATGTTTTTTAGAGGTTTCATGTTGATTTAAAGTCTTAGCGAGGTGCTTCCAATCTTTAAAACTTCCAATAGGAAGGGAACTTAAAGTAGGACCAAAAGGTTTGCAGTAAAAGCAATAAACACAGTCTTTTCAAAGTCTTTATTAGTTATATAAACTAACCAGTTACGCATGACTTTTTCGTCATTTTTCATATTTCTCAAATAATGAAGAGCGCTAAATCTTCGACCGGTATAATTATACGGAAAACTGTATTCTTTTAATGGTTGAGGTAGTCCTTCTTTTACCAAAAAATATATTTCTGCTTTTGATAAGCTAGTTGGCCAGGAACTCGTATCTGAATTTATTCTTGTACCAAGTGCCTCTTTTTTAGATATCCATGGAGTAGGTTCAGTACACGGCCCTGGAGTATAGCATGGGTCAAAACTCAATTATTTTAGAAATAGAAAATGTTTAAAAGTTTGAGAAATTTAATTTTAGGGCCAATTTGCCGCCCCCTAAAGTTGCCGCCCCGGGCAGGGGCCCGGCTTGCCCACCCCTAGCGCCGACCCTGAATATAGAATCTGCCATATCAACGTTAATATGTAAGCAAACATTGAATAGAATATGTGCAAAATATCACGACTGATGCCTGACCATATTTCATTTCATAATTGCCAATTAATTAGGATGATTTTCTGAAGTATGTACTTGTAATACGCTCCTATACCGAATGTACAATAGTCAAATTATATTTGCTAAAAGACAAACTACTAATGTTCAGATTACTCGCAAAATGACAAAGTTATCAAGTGTTATAACACAAAAGAATTAATGTTTCGTTATATTATCATCTTTAAATGTAACTGTAAAATTAACAATTTTAACTTCTCAAAATTCTCATCATAAGTTAGTGCATTTTTCTGCAATTATATGTGGAGCAGAAATTCTGGATAAATAGCACAGCACTTAACAATTCATATTTTCTTCCATAATACCACTCATGTCTCTCATTTATTCATGAAATCTCCAAATTCCTCACGTGTTCTTCAAAAGTTCTTCGATGGTAATATTACGCATCGGTAAACTAAAATTTGAGATTTTCCTGGTTACAGAGAAATAAACACACCCACATATTAAGAGGCGTGTGACCCAGTACTAATTAGGACCAATGATCAATTAAATGGACTGACAAAGCAATCATCAGACCATAGAAGGTAATGAAAGAGCTGATGAACTTGCTAAACATGGATCCTCTTTCAATCCAATAGGAATGGAACCCTTTTGTGGGATCAACATGAAGACTACAAGGAAGGCCATTCAAAAATGGGAAAAACAGGAGATGAACAAAGTTTGGCATGACTCTCCTGGACAGAAACATGCAAAAAGCATGATTTTCAACTCAACTGAGAAAATTGCATCTAAAATTCTTAGACTCCTAAGATTGAAGACTCAAGCAATTGTAGGCTTCATTACTGGGCACTATCATTTCAGGAAACACCTTCATACAATGGGGCTTTTTAAACAGGAACCAATTTGTAGGAAATGCCACGCAGGGGTAGAATCAGCTCATCATATCCTATATGAGTGTGATGCTCTTGCCCTTACAAGATTCACTACTCTAGGTAATCCATATCCTAAAGAGTTTCGCCTAAACTCCATTAAGGGCCTATCAGACTTTATAAACAAAATAGGTAACCCAAGACAATGGAACTAGGAAAAAATTTGGCTTGGAGCATGGTACAAAATGCAACAATGCAGAGGTGCCACATATCTGACAAGCTCAAGAGAAGAAGAAGAAGAATCATCAGACCATAACAAATGTTTTGTTTAAATGGACTTCTTTAAAAATTATTACAACAATACAATATATATTATTGTAATAAATCAACTTCATGATAATTTTTTTTTCCTTATGTTCAATACCATAAGTTTTATGGGTCAATTTAAATCAACTTTGTAATAAATTTTTACACGAGCACAGACTTAAAATAACACATTGACAATAACTGATAACAATGAAGCAGACGATATTTATTAAAACGGTATTCTAACTGAAATTTATTCGAAAAAAAACTTTTAATTGCGGATAGCAGAAAAAATAAATAAGGTACAATCAACAGAAATTAAAAAAAGCAAATTAATTACTGGGTTATATAAAAAAAATAGCGAGAAAAAGAAAAAACATGGTGCATTTTTAACAATAATTTTTTTAAGTTTAATAAAATATTTAAAAAATAACCCATTATTTTATACATTTTAAAATTCATTAAACACCACAATGGATGTTATTTGAAAATACATGTATACAGCTTATTTTGTAATCAACTAATTTAATTGTCACAATATTTTTGTCTATATGAATATCTAAATCTAACTTACGTCTACAGTACGACGAACATAGACATTGTGCAGACATGTGACGCTAATTATACTAAAGTTAACACAATCATTAATATATATCACCAAAATTATCAATTATACAGTCATCTGCATGGGTAAACTGGGTTGAGTTATCCAATCATTTTGGAGACAAGCCAAGTAATTAATAAGGCGAATTGGAAGTGGGTGTTAAAACATTAAGATTATGATAAGAACATAATAAAATGAATAACTCTATCATTTATTCCGCGTGTGACAAAAAGGAATTAGAATAATATCTCTTTTTTAATAATTTTGTCAGATCGTTACGTTAATGCATGAAACGTTTCAGAACACTTCTTAATTTTTTTGAAATTTTTTTTCGATAAATATGTAAACAAATCTAAAATTAGAATCTGGAAGAGAGAAAATTAAAGTGTAAAATAATATCAATATCAAAAGAAAAATAATATCAATTTTTTTATTTGGAAAATAATTTTTTTACGCTTTATTAAGTCTTACAAAAAATTTAGAAGCAACATACAGAGGACACACATGTTTATGATTTCGAGCAGCATGAATATATATTAAAATGTTATTTGCAAATCACATATTGATAAATCAATATATTATTCCCTTTTTGCAGAATTTTTTTCTTCTTTTAATGAATTCAATGATAATTACTTAAAGTATAACATATATATATATATATATATATATATATATATATATATAAAATATTCTGAATATTTTTTATGCTTTTAATGTGGTCTTATCTACATCACACAACAAGTCTGATTGTATAGGCAAAGAAATTATACAATGGAGAAAAATTGAATATAAAGTAATTTAAAGCAAAATTCCATGCAATAAATAATTTAAAATTTCACAAAATTCTGAATTAAATTGTAAATCTGAATTAAATTTTTTATATTTGGTTTTTTTTATTTATCTGTTACTCTTCAAAATATTTTGATTTATCAAATGATAAAATATGCGTATATAATATATATTTATATTATTGTATGTTCATCTATATATAATATACTTTCATAAAATTTCAAGTTTAAGGTGAGAGAAGATTTGAGTTAGTTATTAACAAATCCTCATTTGGTTATTAAATATTTTTCTTAACATTTTGCAGTAAATAATTACTTTTTAAAAATGTAATTTGTTAGTAAACAAAGATAAAAGTGATGAATAAAAATAATGAAGAATAAAAAAATAATGCATTAATGTAAAAATAACAATATAAAATAATAAAAAAATAAACAGAAGCAACCTAGTTTTAAAAATTATAACTAACGAAAACAGAAAAGAGTATAATGAAGTTCATTACTAGGAAAGCAAAAAGCAGGCTACACATACCAGCAACTATTTAAAGTTACAATATACAATGTTGAAACATTTTTAAAAAATTATATCTTCTGTAGTTAAAATTTACTTGTGTGTGTGTTTTATATGCTTTTTTATTTACTGCGTTTTCTACACTAGTAGTTTTTATAAAAAGCTGAGAGTGTTAAAACACAAGTAGTCTGCAATTGCCAGATTCAAATGAACTGAAGTTTTATCGTACCCAATAAAATTTGAAATGATATAAAAAAATAGTATTGAGTAGTGGGAATATCTGTTTCATTGTAAACTTCAACAAAAAATAAGATTCCTATGCAAAAATAGTAAAACGATAAAGGTAGAAAAAACTAATAAATAAAATATAAAAAAAATATTTTCAGAATGAAAAGGAAATCTTCCCAAATGGCTCGAGATTTATCCAAACTCGAAGTTCTCAGCGTCAGAAAAGAATTACATTTGGCAATGCCAGATTCGAAAAAGTAATAACGAGAAAAAAACAGTGACAAAAGAAAATCGTTTGGAGAAACAGATCGATATCTAACCATCGGAGTAAAGGTTGAATGACACAAAATGGAGTGGAATACAAAAGAATTCATCAGGAAAAAGTTTGGGTTTTCTAATTTTATATTCGTCTTTTAATCGGGAAGAACAATTTGAAGATTACGAAGTCAATCGAAAACTACTAAGGAGACTGGCCAAGCAGTGGATAAGTTAAAAAAGAAAGCAACAGTACGATATCGAAGGTGACACGGGACGTATTGATTACAGGGCTTATTTAGTTTTGTGTGCAAAAGATCTCCGAGCACTTTTGGCGTTATGACAGCAAACAAACGAGATAACTGTCTGCTTGCCTCTTTTATCTTTTTCCTGAGAAAAAGGACATTGCACCTTAAAGATTCTTGCAGATATCATATCAAGAAAAATAAAATTATTAGAAAGTTTGGGGGATAAAGAATTCACAAAAAACGCATGAAGTGATAATTAATAGAACATGAAAGCTACGAACAATGTTAACTTGAGATCATTCTATTTTTATGGTAGCAGCAAAATAATTTATTATTATCCCCAATTTTAACAAATGTCTTTCACGATTAATTGGTTTGTTTCTCTATGATTAGCTTTTTCATACAAGGAATAAATCGACCAAGTGCCACAGTTAGTTTTCCAAAAAAAAAAAAAAAAAAAAAAAAAAAGTTTAATTTTATTATAAGATTTTGAATGCATATTTAAATTCAGTTGGTGTCAAGTCATTGTCCCGCAATGTCAACTTAAAAAAAAATTTGAATATTTATAAATAAATAAATAGAGCATTAAATTTAAAGAATAAATCAAATATAGTTGGGTTTTAGAAAACAATACAAAATTTTTGGACTGTCAATCTAAAAATGTTAGAAAAACACAGTTTCGTGTCGAAGACAAGTAGTTGCTCTAGCTACAAAAATATCGTTACTAATGTTAAATGAATATGCTTTATACAGTTACATAAACCGAATCTTGAAAGTAAATACTTTATCTTGCCTTTTCCTTTAAAACTTGCTATCATTAATGTTAAAATATTAAGGCAAACATCGTACATACTTTATAACACACATTTAGAATAGAATGCCCCCCCTAATTAAAAAAGAAATTAGCAACATCATAAGGCGCGCATAAATAACTCTCTGGCATATGCTATATTCTTCCTTAAATATTTTTCTTTGTATGGAATGCTAAATATTTTGCTACTTCCTTTTGAAGTAAAGGTTTTTTGAGTAGAAGAAATTTTGAAAAGAAATAAAGGTACATAACTTTTTTGTCTATTCTTTATTATGGAACTCATAAGAAAAAAAATAAATTAAAAAGGATTGTGCGAAAGGTGAATTGTAAGAAGAATGTGTATTCTTAAAGTACCCTTTAATGTATTGCTAAGCACAAACAGCGAAATATGAAATAGCATTATTCTGATCAAAAATTTAATTTTCTTACTGATTTTATCACAAAAGCAAACGATCCAAAAAGGCCATCATTTAAAATTGAAATCGTCAGTTATATTTAAGTTTTTCGTAAGATTCTATCCAGCTTAAAAATCGTCTGCAATTTTAATCATTTAATTTTCCACTGTTATTACTATATGAAAATAATAGTACCTATCAAACTAGAATATCCTTGACACAGTCATTTTTTTCCATGTGTTATCATCTTGTCCGATAAATGTTCTCAGTGTGAACTCAGAATTGAGAAGCTAATTGATCACGAGATGTGAATTTCACGGTTTCTTCAAATTACTTTTGTAACGCACATTTTAGACAAAAACGATTTAAATCGAATGTAGACATTCGTCATGCAATTCTGCTTGATTTTGCGTAGACTGCAGCTTTCAAAATCCTAATGTTTAACTTTGCTAAATTTTCAGCTGTTTTAACAAAATTTGATTTTCGTCGAACAAATATGTATATATATAAATAAAGGTAGTCACCTTCGTTCAAAATTTGCTATATTTAAGAATGTCCTTTAGGATTAAAGTTTAGTACTCGTATTTGCATAGATGCTAGATCAATATAAATCACGTAAAAGAAAAATAATAATATGGTCACTTAAGAATTATTTAAAAGAAGGTTTAAATGAAACTAAAAAAAGGTTAGACCGTGAGGTCATCATGGTCTTGTGGTAGGATAGACATTTTGAGATAGAAGTGTTTCAGGTTCGATCTCAGCTACTGTTGAGTAACGAAAGATGGATACTGTACTTTTGCTTTGTACATCCACATCTGTTTGTGTGGATGCTTGCGAGTATTCCAGGTTTCCTTTCTTGCAACTTAAATATGTTCTATTATTTAAGAAAATTATCTTCAAATGAAAAAAGAGGATTTTTAAATATGCTACAAAAGTCTTTACTTACTTAACCTATCTCTAATCCAAGATATATAAAAAAAAAAAGTATACATAATTGGAAAAAAAAATTATTTTTAAAGTTTAATAAAAATATTTTTAAGTAAGCACCGAACTCATTTTGCATTAAATTATCAAAATGTAATTATTCATTTAAAATTTACAAAATTGTTTAAACATTATAAACTATCAAAGTTATTAATAATGGGATAGCACTAAAATACTAATGAATACTGCTTTGATGAAATTATCTTTTTTGATCATAACAGATGAGGCAAATTTGAGAAGAATAAAAAAATTCTTCCAGAAATTACTTTGATAAACACTTTTGGAAGTAGATCGATATCTTTATAACAGAAGTTTTGAATTTCAAATGCGGTGCTTTATCATCAGTTTCTAAATATAGAATCTTTTCACAACACGTGGTGGACTCTTTTTAGATCAATAGTAAAATAAGCATATTAGCCTCGAGGTTTACAGCAAACATGGCCTAGTTTCTCCCCTCCCCTAGACGGGAAAGGACATATAGATTATAAATGGAAAAGCATTAAAATGATTGCATATATTTTATACTATTTGGCAGTCTTAAAATATGGCGAAAATCGTAGAGTATGCATTATTTAAAATTTGTAAAGATGTATAGTAAAAGTATCTATATTTCTTTCAAGAAAAAGTACAAAATGACAGTGAAATGGTTGGCAAAAATTTAAACATTTCCGCAATGCGTAACAATGCTGCGTTTGTTTACTTCACATAAACGCCAATGATACATACTTTGGTGTCAATTGTGTTAACATTGATGAATTTTTAAAATTAAAATTAGGAGTATATAAAAACTATTACATTTCCCTTCACGACTAATAAATAAAATTAAATAATTAGCTATGGATTAATTAAGGAAACTTTTATCAATCGAAAAGTTATTAATTTAATAAAGGAATATTAGAGAATAATTTTAAAAATCATGAAAAATTTAATATAAATTGGAAAAGTTTTGAAATAGAATAAAGTTTTCATGGTTTGGCTTGTTTGTCACTAAACGATCATGGTCGAGGTGGGAATCGAATCCATGAACTGCTGAATCAAAACCCTAAGGATAACCATTCGGCTGCTAGTTCGACTAACATGAGATTAGGTCATTAAAAGACAAAGCGAGTAATAAAATGTTAAAGATAAATGAGGAAAATTTTAGCTTAGGTTGAGAAGTTAATTATTATTCTTTCCATGTATAAGAACATGTTTTTGCATTTTAAGAACTGATATTTTATAATTATTATATAAATGAACGATTTTTCCAATCTTTTAAACAAATGCCATCGGGACACAAAAAATTTACAAAAAAGTTTAAAAACAAAGCAAAGATATATAGTTTATAAAGATTTCTGTTTATCTATTGGTGCCAACTGACGGCGCTAAAACTTAAGCAGATGGCTAAAGTCATCTTTTTATATCCGAATGGTATAGGGTTCGATACCAAACACAGTCAAAGATTGTTCAGAGAGGGCCAATTGAAAATGAAATTCTTCATAGGATTCAATAGGTCTACTGATGTGGCGCGGAGTTGGAAGGAATGTGTCAAGTCGATTATCAATTTCAACATCTAAAAAAAAAGTAACATTTCAAGGAATTGATTCAAGGGCTCATTCAAGGACATTATGGGCTAGTATTATGCCCTTGCTTTTCAGAAGGAAAGGGTCGATCCCAGCCACTGTTGAACCACACGAGATGGATGTTGTATCTCTGTCTTCTGTAAGCAAATGTGTGGGGTGAGTGGTTGGGAGTTTTCATAATTGGGCAAAACTTTGCGTGTATTTTAACTTTGAATTTAATTATATCAGATAAAGTTTCTAATATTATTTTACCAAACTTTTTAAAAAAAATTAATAAAAGTTATTTTAAGTAAATATAAATGTTTATTTAGGATTTATTTGCATAAAAATATTTATAAAAATGTAAAGCTTCCCTATTCTAGTCACTAATTTATAGAGGCATTAACAATGAGGCAATAGAGCTCCTATGTGGGTGTCAACCACTTGCAAGGAATAGCTAGAAGACCGACCTAAGAAAAAAAAGGGAAGTTGATATGGTACTTGAAGGATGAGCGTTGATTAAGTGGATAGCTTACATTAGTGTTAATAGAGAGCACAAGTCCGATACAAACAAGAGAAATTTATATAAATTTGCTTTTAAAAATATGTTATGTAGTTTATATTTGAAGCAGTGAGTCTTGAAGTCATGGTCAGAGCAAAAACACATTTAACTGTTTGCAAAGGGGCGTTTTGTAAAACAAGGATATATTTTGCTTAAAAAAAATTAATGAAAATAGGTAAATATCTTGAAAATATACGCATCTGTTAATAACGCTGAAAAATTCAAATAATGAATAAAAAAAGGAAATCATTGAAGATTACAAACTATAAAAAATTAAAATACATTTAGCAATTTAGTTTAAAAAAGGGCTTTTAGTTTTTAATTAAATAAGTACTTAATTATATATATATATATATATATATATAGTAAAATGGGTAATTAAATTAATGTAATTACATCTTTCTTAATTTCCATCGGCATTTCTCTCAAAATAGCTGCTTTTGCGCTGCTGTTTTGATTGTCTATATTTGTTGGTAGATATTGTATTTGCTTTCTATTTTCTATACATTGTACTGACTGCTTTATATTAAATTATATTATATTATATTATATATATATATATATATATATATATATATATATATATATATATATATATATA
>JAPDSC010161062.1:94672-116484 GCA_026290005.1 Latrodectus geometricus
ATATATATATATATATATATATATATATATATATATATATATATATAAACAAGGAAAGAAAAAAGTCTATTATGATAATTAATCTTATAAGATTAAACTGACAAATAAAACTAAAAAAATTAATGCTACTCATTTATATGTAATTCGAGTAACAATGTTTGATTCAATTAAAAAGCGAGCATTTTAATTATTTTCATTTCTGTTATTAGCAATGATAACAAAACTTAAAAAAACTGACATATAAATTTAAATAAATATGATTTAATAAAAACAAGTAGAATTATTCTGCTTATAGTTACATTATTTGTAAAATTAAAATTACCATTAGAATAAAAGTATTAATTGAAATACATGATTGTAAATAATATATTAAAAATTAAATAATTTTAACTTTAATAAAAAATTATATATTTTATTTTTTAATATTTTAATAGAGTTATCAACAAAATATTTTTAATTTTTATCTCAGTTATTAACTATGAAAATTAAAAATATATTTTAAGTTTTATTTTTATAACTGCCCAACTTATGCATTTATAATAGCATGCATTTATTTTCTTTATATCAATGAATCAGGTTAACGTAAAAATTGAAGATTTAATTTGATTAAGGAAGTAAAATATATACTATTATTAAGAACAACTGTATAAGTTATATAATTAGTTGAAGATTAGCATAAAAAAAACTGCTTAAGCAAATGACTTTTTATAATTCAATTTAAATCAATAATACTTATTACGATTGAAAATACAAAGTGTTGAAAATAATTGCAACAATAAATAAAACTAAAATCATAGGGAATTCTCATTTTATTTCGCTGGCATCTTGTTTAGCTATGAATTTAAGTATGGAATATGTTTATTTCCATTAAAAAAACCATTTTACTGTTAAATAAACGTGTTCTATAGTTGATGATAAACCTCATAAAAAAACAGAATGGCAAATAGAATAAAAAAAAACTTTTAAGCTATGCCTTCAATTATTTTAAGAGAAATTTATTCACCCACAAGACAATATTAGGTATCGACAATTTTCAACAATGTAACACTAGATGCATAGGCTAATAGGCAAATAACTGAAAAGCACGTTAATCTTTCTCTTTTAAAATGGTTTCCTACCATAAAAATAATAATTTAAAAAGTGCAATTTCAATGTAATTAGTTAAAAATTTAGCTTGAACGAGAAAAATTAACTTCAAAACTTTACTAAAAGAGCTTTATAATTGAAACAAGAATAAAATTCTCCAAAACAGCCTCTTCGAGAGCTGGGTGTAATATTTCTAAATTTAGCCGAAATAAGTGGAAAAAAATTCATCTAAGCTAACGAAGTTAATCAAATTAATATGCCTTTACGAGAGAAGTTGGAAGTAAACTGCAGAGGTTCGTTTTTGGGTTCGTTAATTAGTTCTAGTTCATTAAACGATAAAGTTCCATCGAGCAATCTATTTGATCCGTCCGAAGAAATAATTAGTGTCCGTCTCTTATTTTGCAGGACATTTATAACAGGATTTCAGAATATACAAAATTTATTTCTATAAAACAAATTTAAATTTTCAAAAAAAAATGCAAGACTTATATACATATATATACCATAAATTGAATAACACGGCTACAGTTAACAAATTTAAAACAACACAATTAAATTAACAAAAGCAATTTGTTCATCGTAGTTGTGTTGTTTAAAATTAAACTTTTAAAACTGAAATAATTTTATCATTATTTTCTTGATTATTTATTTCGCCATTATATAATGGACATCGTAATATCTAAAAGCAATTATGAGATGATTTCAGCTCTTCTTTGCGCAACTTCTTCTAAAAAGACTCTTCATAGATGGTGGACCGTATTTACAGTCCCAAAGCATGTAACCTAGAAACTTCAAAACACCCACTCTGACAGAGATCATGCAAAATAAGAAGCATTATATTTATCCTACATTATTTAATAATGGCTGGGATCAAACCCGTGACATACTCCAACGAAGAAGTTGAGTCATATTAATCGAGCACGGTGGACGAGGAAATGCACGTTGTATTTCAGTCAAATAACTTAATTGTATCACTACTAATTGCACAAATTTGCTAGAAATATTTTTATGTAATCAATGGAGAATTTCTGAAATACCTCTGTTGGTAAATATCATCTATAAACCACATTTTAAAATACAATATTTCATAAGAAAAAAAAATCTTTTTTCCAAACTACTTTAAGTTTTGTTATATTCGTAAGTGCTCTGTCATATTTTGCATGCGAGAGCTTATGTAAACCGGACCTAGAGATTTAAATACAAGTCAAATTAAACTAACAACAATTACCTACAAGGTGGTGATTGACCCAAAAGCATTGAAGACAAGTTACCAATCAACTGACAGTTCGATTTAAGTTTTATTGGCTAAGTTAAATAGGACTCAATGCATTTTATCTTGATTATATAGGACTTGATTATTATAAAACTATACACTAAATTCTTGAAGAATATCTCGTTTTGCAATAAAATTTTAAATACACTAGTTCATATTAAAACTTGAATATTATTCTATCATTTTAAGAGTTGTAATTTCATATTAATATTTTTAGATTAATATGTGATACCATTTAAAAAAAAATTAAGATTTATATATTATTTCATACTAAAATTTTAAATTTAATTAGCGAAGAAAGCTTTTTGGGGTATAAATTGTATAACTGGGGTAAAATTGTAAATTGTATAATTGTAGATACTGGAAACACTTCAAATTTTTTCGCGTAGCAACTATTTCACTTATATAAGGTCACAGCTGTTTAAGATAAGAAAAAAATTAACTGTAAAAAATATGGTACTTAACTGAAAAATAAGTTTTCCTTTACGTTTCTTAATTTAAATAAACATTACTCAAAATATCAGAGCATTATAATTTTTACTAAATGCATTTCTAAAATTTGGCGGCACACTTTGAGAATTAAGTAGCACATAAAATTGCTGCGGCACATTACTTGAGAATCACTGATCTACGGTAAAAAAAATTAATTTCAATAAATCTTAATTATTTTATTAAAAGTATAACGTTTATATATGCTTTAGTTCAACTTTACATATTCACATATAAAAGAGATTTATTTGCACCAGTTGTAGGAAAATCATTGAATAATGCGCAATCATCATATTTAAAATTGCTCTAAAAGATGTGTGTAATGTGTGCACATCAAACGTTCTTTAACAAAGTATTTTTTGGTAAAAAAAACGTTCCTTTAAGATGGTAATCCAGACACCTCAGGCCATGGTTCAATTTAAAATAAAAAAAGTTAAGAAGGAAATGAGTATTATGTCCTTCCCGAAAAAGTTTCGCTGCTCCTTATTTTCTTTCCGTAAAATGCAGTTCGAAATCAATCTTTCAGATCTCAATTTCGTTTAAAATGGCAAGAGAGGATGCAGCAGGCGCAGAACATTTACTGCAGAAGTAAGCTCCACCCTGCTCGTGCAACAACAGATCACTGGCCATACTTTTACTGCCTTCTACAGCCTGGACTTGGCTCTTTGATGGCAGTGATCTCACAGAAGAAGAAGTAATGGGGCACACAATTGAATGGCCTGGGTTCCTTGCCGACTCTTAGAAAGAAAAATAGAATGGAAGTGGCACAGAAAACAGCGATTTTGGATGCTTTTGTAGGAACGCATTTTGTGTGATAAATAAATTTAATATATTTAACAAATTATTATAAAATACACAATGTGTGTATTAAAAAAGGTATATTAAATGTAAAATACTCATATTTCTTCACAAATGAAATACGAAGTAAATCAATGAAAGCATTTTAAGAACAAAGATTTTTAGAAAACTTAAAATAAATGTTCATATGCTGTCACGTAATTTCATTTTTCCACAAATGAAATCCGAAACTGCTCATTAAAATATTTTCGAATCGGAGAATTTCGAAAATGATGGATGTTACGCAATGCTCTTAATGGCATGGTCGCTTTTGGCACCTGATGGCTAATTCGAATATGAAGTAAAATTTAAATTGGGCTTTCAATCACTACTGTTTGCCAACCACAAGAATAGCCCCCGCCAATTTATCTGTTGCAGCAGAATCAAGACACGTTCCATTTCTGACAACAGGAACCAAAAAAAAAAAAAAAAATCAGCAACACATAAGCTTACTGAACGTTTTATGAAAAACATAATATTCTAAATAAAAGCAATTTATAACACCTTCAATTCCAATTTGAAATGAGGGAGCTTTAGCTATTATAACAACCGACACTTACCAGATTATTTAGTGTGAACTATTCTTCTGGTGAAGACAGTGCAAAAACATCTATACCAGAAATGAAAATCGAACCTACTAAAGACTGAATTGCAAGACAGAGTTTCTTAAATCATGAGGCAATTCGCTCGGCAATAACCCTTTACTAGAAATTTATATTATAATAATTTGTTAGAGTGAATCAATATCTTGACTCTGAATACTTTTAATTTTTTAAAGTATCCAATATCAATATCCTATTCATCCATTACATGACAAGTTTTCTTACATAATTGTAGGAACCACACCCATTATTAAAAAATAATCATCACATAAGATATGCATATTTTGACTTTAAGTGGATCAGAAATGGGACGCATTTCCTCCGCCAGAACTTGCTCTTATTTTTATACTGAGCCTCCTATTCCGATAATTTTTGTTCTTTAAGTGGAAAATAATAGTCAAGAGATTTCTCATGCAAAATTAATTTGAGAAAAAGCCACATGATATGATTGAAAAAATTTCTGAAAATACATTATGGGTAGAGATTTGAATAAAATGACAAAAATATTCAAAAAAGGGAAGACTTTTTCGTTACTAAAAACGAGTAATGGAACATCTATTTGAAAAAAAATATTGCAAACGCAACATTTGTTGCAAAGGTTGATCCATGCAAAAAAATTTTAAAAATTTGTTGCAAACATTAGGTTTTTTTTCTACACTTTGTATTTTTTTCTACACTTGTTCTTTTGCATTTAAACATCGGCATTTGGTGACGAAATTCAGAATACTTAGGTTATTTGGTCCTTTTATGGCACTGTAGCAAAGAAAGTTTGCAACATTTGATTCTCCAATTCTACATCACTTCCAAAAAGTCTATCGTCCAGAAACTCTTTCATTTTAAGCACAACGTGTGGAAATGGCTTGAGACAAGAATTGAATAATCAAAAATTTTACATTCGAATGAATTTAGCAATTCTAGATTTCCAGCAATTAAGTGAGAGGGGACAATAGTAGTGCAGAAAAGCCAAATTCTTCTAGAAAGCGTTCCTCGTTATGGATGGCTCGTCATCATTTTCTTAGAGTCTAATAAAAGATTAACTTCGATGGGTTTGGCTTATTTTTCGCTCAATAGCCCTTTTAAGTAAATCAGGGCTAAGTAGATTTAGATTTGCCTCATTTCGATAAAGTGCATTTCAGAAAAAAAAGACTCACTGCCAGTTTACGAACTGATAGCGTGAGACATAACAGTCTCGTGATCAGATAATACAAACGTTTAAATGTAGGAATGTAATACAAATGTGTGTGCGTGCGTGTAGACAGAAAAGTAAAAAAAATTTAACGTGTATAACAGAATTGCGTTTTTCCAATAAACATGACGTTTTTCAATTTTTGTAATGGAAGTCTATTCTTCAGACGGTACTTGTGTATATTTATAAAAAAATTATGCACCTATTATATATATATATATATATATATATATATATATATATATATACACTGTAGAGGCAAAACATTATGACTACCTCACCATTTTGACAATGAACTCATCTAAATGTCATTTTTACACAGAAGGTCTTCTTAGACTGGAATTTACACAAAGTGGATTCCGAACCACAACAAACACCCATATTGGAACCCATAATTCGATTCGAACCACAATTAGTGGAATTTGAACCTTCCAGCAATTGAACAGTGCTAATCGTTCGGCCTAGCTCTTCGGCATCTATATTCCATGAGACGCGGGGTCCAATAGACACGATATATAATTTATTTCGACTAGTTTGAAGCCTCAATACTGTAATTACACGAGTGTTGATGTCAGCTATTTTGACAGAAGACAGATTGTGATGGTCCGGTACTCGAAATGAGTATCTCCGAAATAGCATACCTCATCGACTGTGAGCGTGCTGTCTTCGTGAGCACCTATGCCAAGTGGACGAATGATGGAGAGATGAGTATCAAACGCCACATAGTGTTGGATGCCATAACGACATTAATGACACAAGCTCTCTTGGTAAAATAAAATCGGCCATAAAAGTGACAAACATAAATAAATCGTCTATTTAAAAATTGTTTCACCTTTGACCACATGTAATCGGTTGTTAACGTCGTAACATATATGTATTTAAATAAATGTATGTATGTATGTGAGTATATAAACAAGTGTAGTTGCTGTATAATGCCCGGCTACTAGGATTTCCACCTTTCAGTTCTAAAAATAGCAGAAGAATAGCACCTAATATAATGGAATACAAAGCGGATACGTCATTGCAGCCCCTAATATGGGTCTTTGTAATTCAGAAGTAGGGCAAAAGACCCCTAACTTTATCTGCCACCACAGAAGTATCATTTCATATGGAGGACATTGTGATCAAGACCAATTTTAATGTGCTGTAGCTGCTATAAGCGAACAAGACAGATCTTCGATTGGGTCGGAATTGAAATTCACTACCTTCCGATAGCGAGAACAAACGTCCTAATCAATCAAGCCACGAAAGCCGTATACATGCATAGATATAGATGCATACATGTGCGTATGAGAGAGAGCGCGAGAAGGAGAGAGGGGAAAGAGGAGAAAGAGTAAATATGTACACACACTTACACACACACACACAAACACCCAAATACATGAAAGAAACAACAATGATTTTAACACTTCATTTACAGTAGTAATCTGGATTCCCTAGGCATTAAAAATACTGGAATCATAATTCCCAGGAGTAAAGAAACAAATGATGAGCTTCAAAGTAATTTTCAGAGTTGAAGACCGTTGGGAGATGGAAAAAGTTTTATTTCAAAAGAAATGAAACAGAGATAAATTGCGAAGGGTTATCTTATCTCAAAACGATTCAATTCCTGAAGACAGGTGAATTCTTCCTTGAATTTATAACTCGAAGAAATCGTCTTTTTTTATGTTGCGTTCATAATTTTAATATAGCGATCATTATATTTCATCCCATGATGTAAAACAGAATCCATTAAACTCAGACAACCTCCTCTTTATTTCAAATGACGGTGGAGGGACGACGTGTGAGTGAGCACCAGTATATTTTTCATTACCTAGTCCAGAGTTGAGCTCTAGCAATTAGGTCCTGGGTGGGAATCTTCGTAATTTATAAGCAAGACTTCCTAATACTTGACCTGCCATCTCCAGAGTTATCATTTCACTCGGAGGACGATCTATTTAACGTGTCCCAGCCGCCTTCAGTAAAGACACCTCATCTTTGGTTAAGTTGGAATTCGAACTCTCGTTCCGATAAGAACGGAACGCTAGCCAAGATGCCCATCGCGAACCTGAATGATACTAATATAGCATTCTACCTTCAACATTACATGGAATTAATATGAGAAACATTAAACTTAGGAATAATTCTTATCCATAAGCCTCATCATTATGCCTTTTCGAGGTCCAACTATCAAACCTGCTGTTTTCCAGTTAGGAAGTCACATTTCTTTAACTGTTACTTTTTATATTCATTCATTTATTTCTTTTACAGCTTTTTAATTCGACTCCCATTTTAAGACTAGATGTATGGTAACTTTATAAATCAACGGTCTCGAATGAAATAGCTAGCCTGTGCAGTAAAAATTAAGCAGTTGAATTGGGTTACCTTTCTACAATAACTTTTGAATACCAAGATTAAATTGACCTAGACTTCCGATTTAACGTAGATTTGGAACCACTAAAAACTCCTGGATGGGATTTGAACGCACGAACTGTAAAACCGAATGCCAAAGAACTAGTCTTTAGTTGACAATTCAATGAATGAACATCTAACAACAAAAAAGATTTAAATATACTCAGATCTTTTTAGAACACCACATTGTGCTAGGTAAGCATGTTGACACTAAATGAATTAATAATTTGGAACCAAATTATAAACTCATTTATTTGGACTTAAGGATCATCTTTGGTCATGGATACTAATTCATTCGGGGGCAAATTGTTTAAAATAAGGTCCTAATCATAATAAACATCCACACCGAGAAGGGATACTTGTTTGTATTGATTCGTGTTTGATTTTTTAGTCAACGGTTTTTGCACAAAAAGAATTATTAAACCTTAGCAAACAGCTTAAAGTGAATTCCGACCACGGAAAACATTGATCCCAAAGTGGGAATTGAACTCGTGAACTACTAAATCGAACCTGTCTCGGCTCACCTGAAGTTAGAGTAGAACTTATGAGGAAACGCGAACCTAATAGCCAGATTCCTAACCATTCAGTTGCAAGTTCGGCCAAAATGGTTATATTGTTTGAGAAAAACTTAAATTTTAATGCAAGTAAAAATGAAAAAAACTAAATAATTATTATTAAAAATGTAAATAACTATCAGTACGCCATTTTTAAATATAAGCATGCAAATTCCGAATTACTTTGATACTGAATAAACGTTACAAATGAACAAATTGAAAGGACTAAATCAGCATTTTCTTAATGACAAGTCGAGACACGTATACAATAAAAATGCGTCATTTCCCATAAAATTTATGACGTTTAAAAATCGAAAGGCAATGGACGGAAATAAAGCAAACCCTGCATCATTTGTTCTCCGTATACCATCTGTTTCCATGTCATAAAACACGAAGACGCGCAATCGATATAAAAGATTAGCTTTCATAAATACAAGTCTCTGAATGTTCGCGTAGTCTATAAATATTTCTCGGATAGCTTCTTCCGAGATTATGGTAGTTTAAAAAATTCTAGTTTTATGGGCTGAATGATTATATATAAGATGCCAAAAGTAGCTAAACTATAACTCCATCTGGTAGAAAATCAACACCTTTGCGTAGAACTTTACAAGTACTTATGAAAAATCATTGTTTGTTTATGGAAGTCGTAACACTCCGGCGTTTATATTTTTGAATAGCCAAGAAACGTGCAGGTTTGATAGTGAACAGTTTAAATACTGAAGGCTGTTTTAAGGCTTTCTTTCAGTGTCTACCGTGAATAACTACCTTCGACGAAAATCTTTTTTACGATTAAGAAACTTAATACACATGTCACTGAAGAAGAAATACGGAAAACTCTCAAGCATCCATTCTGGGGTTTGACATGGATAGTTTTAAGACAACACTCTTCGAAGTTAAAAGTTTCAGGTTCAATACCAGGCATTATTGAATAACGTGAAATGAATTTGTGTTTCTGCTTTCTTCAAACACGTCTGTCAGAGTGAGTATTTGGGAGTTTTCCTTCTTTCGACATGTGAATATAGTCCATTATGTATGAAAAGTCTGACCATAACGCAATTTACGCGATAGATGCAGAAATGCCTTACAACGGCTTTCAGCAACTATGCTGTCCACCCCGCTGTGTCCAAAGTATACATTTTAATAAATCTGCATGCAGAAAGCAGAATGAAGCATGTTTTCTAGGTAAAGAATAATTAGAATCGAACTCGAAAACTTCCCTTTCAAAGAGTGTTATTCTATCAAGTAGTCACGGTGAATCTCTCTCATATTAAACAAGATACCATATAACAGATAGCTTAGCACATGAAGGTTTTTGTAACCATTGTATTTAACCATTGATTCCAAATCTGTACCCCGGTAAGACGTTACAAAGACAATAGAGCGTATTCACATGCCCTAAGGCAGAAACCCATATAACTTCCAAGCACTCTCCCAGATGGATGTGCAAGCAGAAGACAAAGCAACCTACTTTTTAATTAATCCAAACAGCATTTTTAATTTTACAGAATAACTTGTCGTATTTTTTAGACATTAAATGTTTTCCTTAAGTAGCAAAAAGTTTCATACGAAGTCATCTTTTTCCTTTAACAGAATAATATTTTGCAAATATTAAATTCGCATTGCAATTAAATTAAATAGACCGACACCTACAGTTTAAAGAGGACATGCCGAAAGTGAGAGTCGAACAAACGAACTGTGTTAAACAAAAAGTAAGAGCGCTAACCATTCGGTTACCAGCTTGGTAATGGAGAAATTAAAAGCCTAATAATGTGCATCTTAACAATGATCATCTAACTTGAGACTATTTATTTCTAAGCGCACGATATCACTGTTATTAAACTGCAAAAAGCATCTTGAAAAGTTTTGCACACATTTTCTTTAAATTTTTACCCACCAAATGTAGATTACTTACCATAGTTGAACACACTAGACTTTAAAGACCTATCAGAGTTTTATCATAATAATTAATTATTTTTGTGTATTTATTTTATTGTGTCACAGAAATACAGGTCAACGAACTTTGAGCCAAAGCATCTAGAAAAAAATGTTCAATAACAAATCTAAAAAAAGCTTCCAATCATGATGGAGTAATAACTTTTTCTTTTTTGGACGATAAACTATTATTCAATCCTTTTATACTCCAGGAAACTAAGCAGATTAAGACAGACAGCATCAAAAATAAATCTTGTCCACTCAAATAATAACAGAAAAAAAGTATATAAAAAAATATATTCATGTATCAATTTTGTAATGCGTCTTAAATCAAATATTATATTTATTAACATCAATAAAAAAAAGTTTTATCATGTATTGTTTTTGGAAAAACTTTTTGAAAAAGTTTGTTTTGTTTGGCTGGTTCACTTACGTAAATCTTAAGATCATAAAATATTTGTATTGATTCAGAAATAATAAAAAAAAGAAATATATAAATGTAGGAACAAAAAAGAAAGCTTTTAAATCACCAAACAAAAACTCACTTTTTCCCCAAGAGTGGCCACAGGAAAGATGATGGAAAAACTTGCATTAAAACCCAGAGAGCAATGGAATTTTTTCTTCTTTTTCTCTTATTATTGCTCTAAGATATAGGCTAGGCTAAATAAAATGACTTTTGGAAAATTTTGCTTAGGTAGATGCAGGACGGCGGAAAAACTGGAAAGTTTATTCATTTTTTAGATGGCTCCACAAGGGTACTTATTTTTCTAACAGTATAATAAAAATATTTTTAAAAAATCTTAACTTAGAGATATTGTCTAGAGTATTCTGTGGGTACTGCATGACCAGTTTCTGTTTTCATTATAAATATTCGCGAAAAGAATAATTTAATCTTTGCTTATTTTTGATGACTTTGTTGAACAAGAAAATTTAAAGTGCGGTGTACATTGTAACATGAAAATCGGTGTTTGTGGCTTCTTCCGAGAGGGTGACATGAACACAATTTTCTATTATCAAAGGAAAATAATTTAGATCAAGTTTCAGATTTTTATAAAATGGATAACTGAATTCTGGCGCGAAAAAAAAATAAAAATAGAGAACATTAATCAATATTTCCACATGACAACATATGTAAATAACAATAAAATAAAAATCTAATTCTAAAGTACAACATAAAAAAGATAAAAATTTTTACTATTTTTCTCAAAATAAAAAGTTGAATTTTAAATAACTTTGTCAGATACCCAATTTTTAAATTTGGAAATGAATCTATGCGAGGAAAGAATTGAAGAACATAAAAAAAGATATGTTCAAACCCGTACACATCTACATCATGAATAAAATCATAATTTCATATTTACAACTAAGTTAAAAATTAGTAAAAAAACCTTCGCAGTTTCAATAAAAAAATTTGTCTCAATTTTAGAATAAACTTTTAGCTCAAAATCAGAAAACTCTTATTTATTTCACTTAAAAAAAAATCATTTGATAACATCGAAATGTTATCAAAAAATTTCTCTCTTTTTTTAAGCATTGATGAAAATAAAATGTATGTAACAGAATTTTTAAATAAAGTTAATTTTACATTCAAAACTTTTAAATTCTGATCTTAATTCATATGAGGTGGAAAAAATATGAGAAATTAAGATAATATAATAGATGAAAGAATCTTTCGATATCAATAAAAACTTAAGAGAACAGAAGAAAGTACCTGATATACACTGTTGGCCACCCAAATTGCAACACCAAAAAAGAAAAGAGATATCACAACAACATTTATTTTGTAGATAACATGTTGATCAAGTATAATATGATTGAATTTATAGATTTCTGTGAAATGTGGTTCCTGCTGAAATCATTAGCCAGAGTAACCACCATTATTGGAGATCACCACTGCCACACGGCTCGACATTGATTCAAAGAGACTTTAGATGTGTTCTTGGAGTACAGCAGACCCAGCTGCTTCCACACATTGCCAAAGTTGATCTCGTGTGGTAGTTGGGGATATAATGTGGGTCAATAATGAACAACCATGGACGACGTGTTTTCTTTTAGCGAAAGACCCGGACAGCGAGCCGGCCAGGCAAGCAATACAATCTGGCGATTGACGAAGAACACTTGGACAATGCGTGCCATTTGTGTTCGCGTATTATTCATCTGAAATATGGCAGTGAACAAGCCCTGAAGGTAAGGAAAGACAACTAGCTCCAACACCTCGGAGATGTAGTGCTGGCTGTTTAAAGTACTGGTAATGCGTACTAGAGGAGTGCCAGAGTGATATCCAATACCGCCTCTTACCATAATACCCGGTGCAGAACCAGTGTGGCGGTGCATAATGCAGGTGTTCAACATCCTCTCTCCACGGTGTCTGCAGACTCGAATGTGACCATCATAGTGTTGCAGACACATGCGTGACTCGTCAGCAAAGACAATTTCATTCGATTCATCCATCCACATACTTCTTTCATCGCCCCATTGGTGGCTATAAAAGAAGGATGTGGTTCTGCATCAAGGGTAGACGAAGCAATGGACGTCTTGCGGACAGACCACTCTGCTGTAAACGGTGTCGAATGGTACATGCAGACACTAGATGATATGTTACAGACTGAATGTGCTGTGCTATGGTTTGTGATGAAGCTGAATGATCCGTCACTGCCATGTGCACAATTTGCTTGTCATCATATCAAGTGGTGCACTAAGGTGGATACGATCGAACACGTCGGTTTCTCGTACTATCATGCATCCAACAATGACATATCCGGATTACAGTTGTTCAGTTTAGTTTAGTTTAAGCACTACTGATTTCCCTGAAAGACAATCCACAATCTCGGTAGGCCACTATCCTTCCTCTGTCGAACTCGAATACTTGATCAAAAAATGATCGCTGTTTTCTACAAGGCATAATTGATGATTTTTCTTTTTTTTTTTTTTTTTTTTTTTTTTTTTAAACACACTTGCCGAACTTGAAATCTTCAAAATCTCTAAGCCTAAAATAGAGCTTTGAAGTGGCGCAATAGGCGCGCGTGATGTGCGTCTACACTGAAATCCTAATCATTTGTCTATCTCACCTCTACTAATGCATTTTGTAAATTTCATATTATTTGCTTACTTCTTTCAGGGTGTTACATTTACGGAGGCCAGCATTGTAGTTTAAAAAAAATTCATAATGTTCTTCTATTACAATATTATATTCAATTTGCTGCATTTAAAATCTAAATTTGCGCAATGGAAATTATTTGAGAACAATAAAAAATATATTCAAAGAGAAATGTTTGTTCAAAAAAAAACTTTTATATACTATCTTGTATTTTAGCTATTTTCTATATTTCCTTAAAAAATTAATTTTAGTTTTAAAATAGTTTTGGATTTAAAATTTTTGTAATTTGAAAGGGAATTCCTGTGGAAAAACAATTGACATAAAAAATGTCATCGCATCGAAATATTGCGTGAATAGCGTAAAATATTTCTTTCTTGTTGAATTGAGATAATAAAAAAGAACTATATATTTCACTAAAAAATAACTTTAAATTTCAATATAAAGATTAAAATACAGCACTTAAAAAAATTCTCAAATATTTTCAATGAAAATTAATTCGAATGTACGTGAAAAACATTAAAATAAATAAAAATCAATATTTTACATTATATACATTTATGTATGAAATATATAAAATTTCTCTTAAAAATAAGGATGGGAAAAAGGCAAAATATTGCCTTTAGTCTAAAAACTTTATTTATAAACTCAAATTTTTAAACAATTCGATCTTTATAACAATTAACTTAAACGAGAATCCTTTTAAAATAATGTTGAAATAAATTAACAATTTGCCGATTTGTTTATTTCGTGAGAATATTTATAGTGATGTAGAATCCACTTAGAATCACAGAATAAAAAAAGATGGGGTTCTAGCCATTTCTTTACTCATATTGTGTAAAATTGATAAGATTATCAATTCTTATTATTACGATTATATATATATATATATATATATATATATATATATATATATATATATTATACAATTTAACATTTCTCAATATATTTCTTAAAAAGTAATTCCAATCTACAGCTAAGCTAACTGTACACATAGTGGGTTTTGGTATATTAATTCTCCACTATGATCACATTTTTCTCGACAGGATAGTTAGAACATATCCTACAATTTCAAGTGTTTTCCCGAACTACTACAAACAATCCTTGCCCGAGGTAAATACTGAAACCAAGAACGGTTGAACTCAAGGCCAGGAAGCGCAAACCATTCAGATGCCATCTCTGTAAGAGTTTAAGTAAAACGATGTTTCAAAGAGGAGAAAAAATGAACTGTTTAAATTATGAATGTTGTTGCTAATTAAATTCAAGAACCATGGATCATAAGACATTGCTTGTTCAAACTTCTTCCAAAAAAAAAAAAAAAAAAACAGAAAACCAAGCGATTTTGTGGGGGAAAAAATTGACTTTTATGTATTCAATAATTTAAACAATTGGGAAGAAGCAGACGACGAAATTTAAAGACTCAAAAAAATTTACAATCCAAACGATAATTTCTAAAAGGAAAGAAAACGCGACACGCATTTCTTTTTAAAGTTGGATTGTATGTAAATTATTTATTATTACCTCAGTATATTAATTAATATTAAAATAACATTCGTGAAGAATAAAAGAATTTTATTCGAATATTATTACCTCCATAAATTTCGCCAATTTAATTTTAAGAACCAAAATAAAGCGAAAACTTATATGACATAAAAGTTTTCCATTCATCCTCATAAAGGATAAATTTTAAAAAATACAATATATATCTTTAACTTTTAGACAGTTTCCACTCATTTTCAGCATGAGCGATAACAACAAGCGTCGATGTAGCAAACTTTACCTTAATATAATCATCCCCTTCTTTCTAAAAGACGCTTTATTAAACGCCATTTTTCGTGCCACTAATGATGCTGTTTTGAAATTCAAATTTTAAACTTATTTCTGCATCAAAGTGCCCTCCTCGGGACATTTGCGAAAGTTCTTTTTTCTTTCATATAATACGTGAACATTTTTATCCTTAATCTTTTATTTTAAGAGGAAGAAAATAAATAGCTTCTTAAGCACAATCGATATAAGATTTAAAAAAGTTTTAAATATCATATTTGCGAGATGACAGATGATACGCAATATTCATTCTGTTATCTTTCAAGCCCTTCTTTAACGACTTTCGAAAATCTCTCGTGAAATATTTACGCTACATAGTATTATTTAATTTAATCATTTTCCGTTTTTAGCGAATAAACGTCGGTTTTTGTCGCATTACATACAAACTACATTTTATTGATTATATATATATATATATATATATATATATATGCAGTAATATTGAGTCTACATAAGATAAGGTTCAGTAAGCAGTTGAATGAATAAATGTTTCCAAAACCATTTTATTTAAATATTAGTTGAAATTATCTAACGATGGTCATTTCTAATAAATAAAAAAAAATATATGATATTTAACATTGCATAAACAGACAAGATGAAAAATATGTGAAAATTTACAGATGATTTGTTTATAAAATTATTTAAGCAAAATTTTGCATATTAATTTACAGAATGTTAAATAAAATTTCAACATCACGTAATGGAGTGCTGAAAAATAGAAGCCGTTGTGCATACTTTGTTTACCCCATGAGGATTTCATAAACTATGCTAGGTACTCACGTATCACTGCACAAAATAGAAGGAAATTTATATCCGGATGTTGATCTCTAAATGACTGATAACTCAAGCTATGTCTAATTTTATATAAATTTGATTACAGAGTGTATAAATAACCAAACCAAAATAATTGTTGGTTTGAAATTTCTATAAAGTTGTATCCGATGTTCCACGATGTAAGTAATTTAAGAGATTCCCAATCCAATCAGGAATATTTTCCGCTTCAAAAATGATGGTGTATAATCTTTTTCACCGATTTTAAAATTCTCTCTATAAATAACCTATTGGAAATTGGAAAAAAATATATAATTTAGAGTTTATTTTTCCTATATTCCCAAAGTGTATTTTTAAAAGCAAATAACACACTGTTTACAATTTTAAAAAGTATTGAGTTCTTAAGCTCCTACTTGATCGACACAGACATGGATCAAGTCCAATGAATCCGAGCGGGTCATAATGAATGGTGAGAAATGCAGTTTCAGAAGACTCAAGACAGCAAAAATCTTTGTTTCTCTTTACTCCATACATACTGAGTATCACATTTATTACATACTAAACATCACTTTTTACTACTAAGCTATAAAAAATAGATAACATGAAAATATTGTTTGAACACCCTTTACCTTTAATAGCTGCTATCCATTTATAAAAACTCATTTGTATTACTTTTACAAAAGTATATGGTTAATTACTGACTTTAATAAAAAATATATATGATTGAAGTAAATCCTATTCCAGCAGATACTAATTTTTAATAATTGCTAATTAAATAAAAGCGCAATTTTCATTTTACTAATACATTATATATGTATGTAGCTACATTTTACTTTAAATCATTAAAAAAAATTATAAAATAAATGAAAATCCCATCCCAACAAATAAAAATTTCATATATCTCAAAGAAAACAAAAACCCATAAATATTCAATGGATTATTTCATACGCGAAACTCTCTCTCTCATATATATATATATATATATATATATATAAGAAAAATTCCATTTCAGCAGCCCTTACATTTAATAATTGTTGATGCAATAAAATCAATTTTTATTTTATGAATACACATATCTATCATCATGCATATATTTAAGTTGTTTTTTTTATTTTTAAGTAATAAAACAAATTTACAAAGAAAATCCACTCCAAACCAGACGCCCTAAGTTCAATACTTTTTTTTGATGAAAAAAACATTAATTTCTAATTCAGTATTTTATACAAATTTACAAATATATGTATGATTTTCACTACAAAGGAATAAAATATTAATAAAATGGAAAAAATCTTATCTTAGTATCACTTAAATATATTGTTTATTACTAATGAAATAAAACTAATTTACGTTTTATTATTTTATACGAATACATATACAATATTTTTTACATTAAATTTTAAAAAATTGCTTAACATAGAAAAACATATATATGCCCCATAAAATTCAATACATTGTTGTTGATGCGCTAAAATTTTTAATTTATCACTTTATTTGACTACATGATTTTTTTTTTTAATTTTTTTTTTTTTTTTTAAATTTTAAATGAACAGTTTGACAAATGAAAAACGTATGCATCAATCCTCAACCTTCATTGATAAATTACGAAATCCCATTTCATAAAATATATACCACAAAAACACATTACGAAATAAGAAACAAAATGGATGAATATAAGTATTCTTGCTAGTAAAACATAATTGCTTTGTTTATCTAAAATATTCGACGATATACGGAATTCCAACAATGGACAATCATTCAAGCATATAAAGTATTCGAAGTAATACTGAATGATATGACTACCGATAAATGTAATCTCAGCTTCGACGATTTCCCTGTGAATACTATAAATATCAGGCAAAAGATTATCCTGTCGAGTCTTAAACAATAGCATATAACTAATATTTCTTCGTTACGTATGCGATGAAAGCAAGAGAAACTGAATCAACCGAGTCGCGTCAAACTTAATGAGGTTGAAATTTTGTTCGGATCAAAACAGGTTTATGCACACATAGTAGATTTACTTAAAGAATTACGTACTTTAGATGCTTAATTAAATGTTCTTTTCTTTATAACTATTATATCAAGAATATAATTTTACTATATTATTCACATAACTATATAATGTTCTCAATGACTAAAAATAGATATTCTAAATTAGAAAAGATACAGTATCACAATTTTATCCGATAGTCCACTTCTCAATTGATGAATTTAAAAAAAAAAAAATTCCTTGCAAAAATTCATTCTACTTATGGTATCATTTTTTTTCCAGGAAATATCTTTAATTTAAAAAGTGATGTGTAAAAAAGATATATTTTCCAATATTACTTCCCAAGAACATATTAGGGAGGGAAAAAAGAAATCCATAATTTTTTCAATCGATGATTGAATTGTAGCGTTCAATATCTCGTTAAGAATCGATTATATAATTTCAGATTTATGCTCGTTAGAAAGATCGTATTCTGTTTTAAATAAATATTTTGCAGTTTTTTATTTGGATCATTCTTATTAGGTACAGGATGTTAAAAATAGAAGTCAAGAATGAAAAAATGTAATATATTCACTACTTTAATAAAGAAATAATCAGACAAGTTGAAAATCGAAAATTGTGCTTATGGTCCCGATACTGTAACAGTCAATCACATCTAATTTTGATTTCATAATTCTATTCAGATACATTTGATTTTAAAGATGCATATCTTTTCAGGTTGTCGAAATTATCGATAAAATCATAAAAATGTTTGTAGTTTATCAGCATGTTGGCAATCCAGAAGCTGAAAATCAGCCATAAAACAGTTTGAAATTATTTGCTTAAAGCTAATCACAAACATATAAATAAAGTCTTGAATTTCACGAAAGAATTAATGGATTTTTCCCCGGCTAATATATTCTTCAGATTTGTATGAAAAGACAAGTCGTCGTATTTGTTACTTGAAAGACAGTGAGTACAAGGACTTGACGGAAGATACGTCGTGTTCACTAAAGGCGGCTAGAGCACATTCGATAGATTCTGGTTACAATGTCCTCCATGTGAAACAATAACTTTGGGGTTGAAAATTCAATTATTGGGGAGGTCTTCCGTTTAGTCCCAGCTTTAATTACGGAGACTTTCAAGTAGCTGCTTCCACTATACACACAGGTAGAACTCAACTCTGGACTAAATAAAAGGAAGTTGTAAACGGAAAAAATCTTTAACAAAAGTAAGCTGTATTTCCAAATATATTGAATATCTAGAAAATAGATATATCATAGTAGCATATAATGCACTGAAAATATACCCCGACTCAATAACAGGAATGCATAATATCATAGGCCGGAATTTTCTTTAATTAATAATTTGAACATCTCATTAAAATACCAATGACCGCAGGACAAATTTTTGTATTTGCAATAGCGATTTACGTTCAGCTTAACTCCCACCACGTGACCTACATGATCAAGGTCGAGGAATTTTTTTCTGGATCGCGAATCGCACGTGGTCGACCCCAACCATAACGAAGAATAGCGATCACGTCAAAACAAACGAAAGAGAATCACTCAACTCCCCTTCTTAGCCAGGACATCATTCTCTTTCGCAGATACAAAGGCATGCGTGGGCGTATCGTCAATTCATTAGCATGACCATCCCTCCTCCCAATCGTCCCCGGAGATTTTCCCGATTATTATATAGCCGACGACACATCATTGATTACAGATGGCGAGCGGGCAAAGATGGCCGAAAAGAAGGAAAAATCGCCAAGGCGGAAAATCGATCGCGCGCCAAACCAATGCCACAAAAGGTCAACTGTGACTAGAGGGACGCTTCCGCGGAAGAAGGTGGAGTATGGCGGATTTTCAAAAGAGGATGCTCTCAACTTCCCCCGCTCCCGAATATAGATGAAAACTCCAGTAAGTCAAAAAAAAAAACGGGAAAAGGTATTTGAACGATTTGAAACAAGATAAAGAAAAAACTAGAGCGATATAAGTAAAAAAAAGAAAACAAAACAAATTAAATAATTTCATTAGGTAAATTAAGAAAAACTAAAACGATAATTGATAAGAAAAAAATATTCAAAATTTGATTTTTAAAAATTATCCGATTTTCATGAAATATAGTGTCCTTAAAAGAATTTGCGTTCAGGACTTTCTAATTAATTGCAATGTTTTTATAAAATTTTAAACAATCAATTGTTAACTGTAAAAAGGACAATTATATCACAGAGAGAAAAATGAAAAATATAAATTTATAAATAATTTATACTTACTTTTTAAAGGGGGACCTGACAAAATTGCGTTTATTTTTTAACTGTGCCTCGAGATACTGAGAAGGATTATCGAATTACATAAACTGCCAGGAATTTCCATATTATCTATTGTTTTGTGATTATTTTCATAAATAATGATTGAAACCCGCGATTTTAATGAATGTCGAGAATGCTCAACTTTTTCTAAAACAGAGCGAAGAACAGACATGAATGGGAGAGTGTGTCTTATGATTAAATGCTGGACCACGCTTACTTAAAAATTGAGTCTTCCAAAATAAAGTGAAATAACATTGAAATCGTCCCTTCTCACTAAGGGAGAAAGGGAAAAGCGTTTCGAATTTATTTGTGTAATGATTCCAAACATAAAGACAAAAATTTAGAATTCATTTTATTATTAATTATAAAAGGACTAATTACGTAATTTTAATATTAGATATAAGAGAAACGTCAAAATAGTTCCATATGAATTAAAAAGAATTAAGCGATGCAACTAAAAATTATTCTTTTGCACATTTATATAGTCATTTCTTCATTTTTGGTAGAGAAAAATTTTATAAATGTTCAACATTAAATTTTTCTAACAAAAAAGTTTTATCAAACCTTATACATACACCAGTTTTCTCACAGATGCAGAGAAAAATTATATAAATTTTAAAACTTACCACACATTAAAAGATTTAAAAAATCTACCAGAAATTTTGTGACAAATCAATTGCACATTGTAGTATAAAAAGCCACATATGTTGGACCTTACAAATATTTATGTCATTTTGACACACGCATGCTAATCAAACCACATCCTAAGCTTCAAACTGTGAAATAATAACAACTAAAATCACACTCAGTGAGGAGAATTGAACTCACGAACAATTGAACTGAAGACCAGTAAAATGACCATACAGATACGAGTTTCACTTCATATGTTGAAAAAACAATTAAAATAAACAAAAAATCAATAAAAAAATTTTCTACTACAAAAAAATAATCTTATGTTATTCCCTTCTTATTTTTACCTCCTCTGTATTACATAAAATGTCTCGATTCCATACAAAACAACTGTCAATTAAAAAAAAATCGACAGTTTAAATTTATACATTTCAACAATTAAAACTTAATTACCAACAATTAATTAATTTTTTTCAGGTCCCTTAATACTAAAATATTTATTAATATACTTTATAAAATAAAAGTTTTTTGATACATGGGAAAGAAATAATCTAGAATTCCTTAAGGCTAGACGCATTTTCTATAAAAATAAAAATATGTTATAAATTATGAATGATTAAACAGTCAAATGCAGACAATATTAAAAATCAAAAATATGTGTCTGCAGTACAGGAAATCAATACAGCATATTTTTAAAGCGCTAACAATTTTTCTTTTATATACACAACTACGGACATAATTCACAGAAATAATGTAGGAAGCCTAGACTGAAAATAAAAGTAACTTTTTCTTTTAAAAAGAAAAAGATTTCACAATTTTTACCTTAAAACTGAGCTAGCTATATATATATATATATATATATA
>JAPDSC010161062.1:116584-151966 GCA_026290005.1 Latrodectus geometricus
ATATATATATATATATATATATATATATATATATATATATATATATGAGTTCTTAAATTTTGAAGAAACTTAAATTTCAGCAAAATGAAATCCATAAAAAAACGCAGAGAAAACTCCAATTTTATAGAAGTTGAAAATATTTTTTTTTTATTTAAGATTATATTCCAACCAATGGGCTTTCCATGTACAAACTGAATTCTTTAAATACTGTTCAACATTAACACTAAATCAACGATATAAAAGAAATTTTCTAACAATAATATGTTTCTCATTGATCGAATACTAGAGTGGAATTTTATTCAAAGAAACGCGTAAGTATCATAAAAACTGACTTTTTAAACAATTTTTTAATGTCCGGGTATACACAAAATTGTTTTATTCCGATATATGAAAAAAAGTTAATTTCACAGAGACTTCATTTCAATTATAATTCTTTAAAATCAGGTATGTCGTAACAGCAGCAGGTAACTAATGACAAATTGGTATGTACTAAATTATTAAAATCTGAAAACAATTAACGTTTTCACAAATACCCACACACTTGCTTGAACGATTACATTTATGATGTGTATAAAAAACCGACTGCACATAAAATTTTTCACATAGATTGAACACTGTTGATAACAGGAAACAGCAAAAATGTGAAATGATTATTATATATTTTTAATGTATCTTTTGTGAAATATTTGACAACTGTTTCTAAATAAGTTTTACAATTTTACTAAAAAAATTTTTTCAGATTTTCTATTTTTAAAACTGACTGTTCAATTTGTAAACCAAAATCGCTTCAAAAACTGTTTAATATTTTTTAACTTTTTTAAATTTATATATATATTGGAGAATTGAAATATACTTGTTTCTTCTTTCCAGAAAATACATTTTATATAGAAATTTATCATCTAATTATATGAGATGATAATTTCAGAAATTAAGCTGGTAGAAAAACCAGATTCAAATATCATCACAAAAAATTTTTTTTATAAATTTTAATTGAATTAAAATTAATTTTTTTACTACACAAAATAAAATAATAAAATGCATAAAACTTTGAAAACACGGGAAAATGGTTAAAACGCGGAATGCGATCCTCAATAAAGCAAGAAAAACACATGACCGTGGAAAAGCGGAATATTCAGTCAGAGAGTTAAAATCTTGATTTAATATCACTCTTCAGCTTCATTTTGCAACAAATATAATAAGAAGCAACTTCATCATTAATATCAATCTTTAAATAATATCTTTATAAGAGTTTTAAACCATGAACTTACCAAAGCGTTTACTTATCCTTATATAGGAAGTAAGTAAATTTCAAATATTATGGTTAAAGCTCGTCATGTTATACTTTATTCAAATATATTATATAAAATAAAGTGTTAATAAGTTATATCAAATATTAATTCTATGTAAAAAAAAATTATTTATTACTTTCAAAAATTTGCTAAAATATATCTGAGTTTATTGATTTCGGCAATTGCAAAACACTCAATAAAACTTCAGGCATCTTCCGCAAACAAATGTGAAAATCACTTTTATATGCTGCTAATTCAAAAAATAATTCTCAGTTCTAAAACTGCTTGGAATGCACACGAATAATACGAAGGTTTGTTTCTTTGTCTCAACGGTCATTTTTACAAGTCAGGGCTAATCAGACGGCATATACGATTTGTAATGAATTTCGAACCACTACAAACATCCAAGCACAAGGTACGATTCGAAACTAGGATCTGTTGAACCGAAGACAAGAGCTCAAAATATTCGGTTACCAGTACGGCTTGAATGAAAAGAAATCGACGCATGAAAAACTCAACTATTTCGACTTTTGATTAAAAGATAAGTTTACTACATTACCATTATACACACAGGCGTTTCGACCCTGATTTTTACCCACTATATTTTAATACCTTTTACAAAAATTAAATAAAATGCTATGAAAAATTTCTAAGACCACTGATCAAAGAATATAAACACATGGTTTAAAATTTAAAATATGCGAAATTTCCATCTGTGTTTAATTAACAATTTAGATTTTTTTATTCTGTGGTTATTTTTTATTATGAGAGCTGTTTTTAGAGGATCTCTAATTTAAAATGGATTTTAAACCAAACATCGAGACATTAGTTGACATGGAATACATTAACTGTTGAACTAAAGACGAAAATTTTCATTACCAGTGCCGATCGCGTGTATTGTGAAATATTCAAAATGAAAAAGTTGTGTAAAGTAAAAAACCTCACCACTATTCAAAAATGTTGATCGTTACATGATGGAAAATAGGTTATGTGATTGTGATGAGAATAAAAGAGAAAAGGGAAAAGTGATCCATAAAAGTAATTGTTTTCAGATCTCTCATATTAAAGACACGGTAAAAAATTAGCATAAGAGAAATAACAGTTTATAAAAATGATACTTCCTCGCCAATACTATAAAAGTATTTTAATTTGTAAATAATAAAGAAAAATTTTTAATTCTACCAAAGAATGTAGATTATTAGGCAATGAAAAGTTCTTTCCCTTCATTGTAATTCTGTTTCTATAAATATACAAGAAATTTACGTTTGCACATTATATTAATATTTTGAGATATATATATATATATATATATATATATATATATATATATATAATTACATACGAATGCACGCATATATTAGTACGAAACGAGTGCACAGTGTACTTTTAAAATGACTTCTTCCTAACCATTTTGATCAGTGCCGATAGTAAATGCATGGAGAAAAAGGAGTCGTTTTTAAGTCACTTGTTAACGTTGAACATAAGCCACCTGCAGCCGCATTTAAAACTCGATTTCTCCGATAATCGTCGCCGGAACATGAAAATCCACTTTATTCCCGCGCCTCCGGATTCGCGCGATGATTTGCAGGCGCTGGGGAGGAGGGGGAACAGTCTCCCTCATTAACGGAAATTCTCGAAGACCCACCAAAGGAACGAATTGAATCTAGTTCAAGTGCAAAGCCAATCGATACATTACCAAAGCAGATGTAGAGCACAAATTGCTTCGTGTAGGTTGCGCACAGGAAGTCCAATTATGAGTGACGAATGCGACACTTAATGACATTAAAGTCCCTTTTTTTTGTACTTAACTGTGATTGCAACTGCGATGAAGCGGACGGGAGACTAAAAGAAATCTGATAAACTTTAAAATCTTTTTAGATGGTATTGACGATTTACTATTTTTAAATCAAAATCAACTTTAGGGCTATTCGAAGTTCGGTTGCTTTAAAATAAAACGCATTTTATTATTTCAATCTGCTTGAAACATATTGTGTGTGTATATATATATATATATATATATATTCAGCTTTCTTATTTGTTTAAAAGCATTAAAAACGGTTTATTTAAATAGCGCGCGTTCATTCTTATTCTTTATTATACTTACATAAAAATAAAAAGCTTTTATATAAAAAGCTTTTTCCCTTGATGAAAAAAAGCATATTTTTATATGCCTCTTTCATCTCCCTTGATTTTTCTTTTGTTGTATTTAATGCCACGTATTTCGTTTTGTCATCTTTAATTTTCTCATTTATTTCGATATTTTTGATATTTTGAAAGACATTTTGTTCTTAATGAAAACTTTTCTTAAATTTAAAAGTTGTTTTGTATCGGTTTTTTATTAACTATATTTATTAATTTTTTAAAAAAATTACATTTTAAAGAAATTATATTGAACATTTTCTTAGTTTTACTATGCTGAAAAACAATAATAACTAAAACGTACACATATATATGAAAATATAAAGAAAAATATTACAATATTTGCTACAAAAATATTTTTTTCATAATCAGACGCAAAGGTTATTATGGTGGTGTAAATTGCTATTATTTAAAAACATATATCAAGAATATATATTTAATCTAAACAAGATCTTAAGCATTCACAAAATAAAAAAAATAAATAAAAAACTATTTTTCATAGCATAACTAGCTCTACAAAATAGCTAGGGAACTTCCTTTTCCAAACATCTGTGCTCCTTAGAAATTTATTCTAAAACATCAACTTTGCAATGTTTCCAGATTTTTTTAAAGCACTAGTGTAACTACAAGAAGCTAAACGATGCAAGTTAATGTTGTTGCAATTCACTGTCAAAAAAATTTCCTAAATTAGAGAAAATTCTATGTTTTATTGTTTTATGAAACATGCACGAGATATACATTTTATATCACAGTATCATCGTTTTATATTTCACGGTGATTTATAACAGCTCATAGAAAATACCGATAACTATTAAATTTTTGCCTTACTATAATAACTTTTATTCGTATTCCATTTACTCTAAGCGTATTGAAGCATTCTACATAAACTAAAAATCAGCGCTTGTGTTATTTGCTTAACCCTTTCGTAAAAAAAGTATCCAAGTGCCATCTGTGTTAAAATAAGTTAATCATAATCTAGTCTACTTATTTTTCTGGAACGGATCTCAGGCGAACATTAGAAATAAAATAACTCGAGATACAAGAGCGCCTGTATCAGACACGGGCATATGCAAATTTGCCGGTAACATTCGCCCGTTTCAAACACAGCAAATGCGCTCTCTCTCTTTCATTTATCGTAATCACTTCTTAAAATTCCTCCAAACAATTAATGCATTCAAATCTACAAATTTAAAATATTTAGATATACTCTGATAGAAAGATATTAAAATAATTTAAAATTAGTTTAGAGTTTAATTTTAAATTATTTCAGTGTCTCTACTTTTACCAAAGAAATATTATTTACAATGATATTGAACACCTATTCAAAGTTATAACTGCGCTTACAAAAATTTTAGCAATTTTAAATTTCAAATCGATATTTTGTAATAATAAAATTACAAAAGACAAATTTGAAACTATATTGCTTACAGATTTGAAAATAACAAAAATCATCGCGATTCCGTTCTAACTTGAGCTTTGTGGAAACATTTAGAAACGACTTTAATCGTCAAAGAGGTTGGTAAAAATTGGTTCCAGAGCAATTACAGAACGTACCATTCACTTACGTGTTCTGATTTGTCTATCTCCCTGAAGATCTGCCGGATGGAAAAGAATCGGAATGTTTCCAGTTGGTTGTAACCGCTGAGATTCAATAAAACGAGATTGGGTAAATGCATAATAGATAGGTCCATCTCTGATCCTTCTGGTAAATGAAATCTGATAATGCACCCACTAATTCGATATATACCGACACTAATTCAATTCTACTAAACACTAATTATCTGGAAAACCATTCTTTGGGGTCGAGGTTCTAATAAAACATTGAGATCCAAGATTAGAAAACAAAATATTAAAATAATATGAAACTTGAAATTTCTAGATGTAGTAAATATCTTGATCTATTAGGTAGTTGCTGCATCATCTATGCAAAGGAGATCCTGGTAGAATTTTCAATATATATTTATAGAATACGAAGACGGAAAAGCACACAAGATAATGTGCAAAGCTTATTTTTGTGAAATGGTAGTCGTCTTAGAATTTTACATAATTGCAACATCATTTGCACGCAGATAGCATCAAACAAAATCGAAATATATTTAAAATACGAAAATGAATAATCAATACCATAATACGCAAAATATAAAATTTCTAAAAGATGACAGTTATTCTATATAAGATAGTAGCAGCAGCATCAGTACCGCTGATAGAATTTTTTAGATGTACGTATTAGAATAAGATAACAATAAAGTATCCAACTAAAATACACGATTAAATAATTCTAAGAGATGGTAGCTATACAGCACTCAATAATTATCAAAGAATTGCTGTATTATCCATACGCATTCTAGAAATTCCCGATAGAAATTTTCAGGTGCTTTATTAGAAAACGAAAAGTATCAAAATAATATGTCACATTTATTAGTTTTGTGAAATGAAATAATAATTGAATAATGCAAGTGGCACACATATGCTTATAGATCTTTAGAAATATTCAATTAGATCACGAAAGTGAAAAAAAAACCCCATCAAGATAAGCAGAAATAATTTCTAAGAGGGAGTAATTGTTTTAACAAATAGATTAGATAGTTTATATCCTACAAATGATGCAGTAATTATCATAAAATGTTATACATATTTATAATATAAAAATATCACAATAACATGCAAAATAAAAACTTTTATAAGATAATCGTTGTTTCATATTGTTAAGCTAGATTTTGACAAGATATTTCTCTAAACAAGTGATTCTAAACTTTTTCTCCCCTTTTGTCGGGGCATTTTTAACGATTAAAAATTTGGCGCCACAAAGAAAATTATAAGTTCAGAAGTTATTTACTTATCTATAATGCATTAAGCAGAATAGCTTATGATAATAATTTTGAATGTAAAATACAATAATATAATATGTGCTACAAAAACAACAGTTCTTGTTTTTTTACTAAAGGACTAACATTTATTAAAGGATTAATTAAAAAGTAATAATAAGAGTACTTTTAAAGTGACATTTGAGCTTGATGTTTTGTCATAATTTTATATATATTTGGTAGTAAAAATGACAATGCTACTCTCGTATCGTCTTCTACATTTAACATTCTCATTTTTTTTCGACCATTTTCATGTTGGTCAATACTAAAAATCTAAATTCACACAAATATAGAAAATTGTAATTGTAGATACTGCGAACACTTGAAATTTCTTCACGTGGGGCAATATTTCACTTAATCAAAGTCCACAGTTATCGAAGATAAAAAAAGTTTTTAACAGTAAAAAAATATTGTACTTAATTATAAAAACAAGTTTTCTTTTACCATGCATTTTCTTTGATTTAAAGAAACTCATTCGTAATATAAAAAAAAAAAAAGAATTATTTTTTTCTTTCTTTATGCATTTCTAAAATTTGGCGGCATACAAAAGTAGTTAAGAATCATTGCTTTAAACTATTAGAAAGTGAATGCATCATTTCTATGACAGAAACTATCACAAAATCTTAGAGATATATATTTAGAATATAAAAACGGAAAAATATAACAATAGGCAGAATAAAAACTTTTGAGATGATTTTTATTTTCTTTTTTTAAATTACTGCACCATTCGTGCAAAGGAGATTTCAACTAAATATTTCTAGACTTATTTTTGGAATATGAAAAAGTAACAATGTGCAAAAGTGCAGGTTTTTATAAAATGGTAATTACTTTATCCTCTTAGCTCGCAAAAATTACATGATGATTAATGTACACTTTTATAACAACGCTTCTTATGTTTGTAAGATTTCTTAATTTTTTTTATGAATAAACAACTCTTACTTTAATTAAAATATTTAAAAATACTTGGCATTATTACTTTAAGTATAACACTACCTACATGTAGTAAATATAACATTAATAAATGCGTTTTAAGAAAAAATTGCAATAGAAAAATAAAATTTTACTGTCAGTGCAAATCAGAAACTTAGATATTTTTTAATTAATGTTAAAAATACATTAATTACAAGTTCGGTTAGTTTGACTTGTCCCTCAACAGTCATTTTATCTCCACATGAAGGCTACTTCGTCCGGGAGCTACAGCTGAAAGTGAATTTGGAACCACTATTAACATTAAACCCAAAATGGAATTCGAATCCACGAACTGCTGAACCGAAGGCAAGAACGCTAACCACTCGGTTACCAACCTGGCCATTAGTTACGAGAGTAATTCAAAGTTTTATAATTATTAAATTAATAAAATTCCTTTGCGTTACGCTCGAAGGAATCTGATTCTAAATTCATTGAGTTGCACAATAGTATAAGTATGCTTAAAATAGCTTATTATTTTATTATTGTTATATAAATATCACTAATGCTATGTAACTAAAAAATTACAAACGCAATTTTATTGAATAAATCCCTTGCCTAAATGCCTTGCCGAACTGTTTTAATAAAACTACATAGCAATATTGATATTATATAACAATAAGTAATAATATATTTTGATATAAAATAATAAATTGCTAATTTCATTTATTTCACTATACTTTGCATTAAATGTAAAATGCTAATGAATATTAAAGACAGCATTTACATAGTTAATCATACAAAATTTATATAATAAATGCATAAAATTTACAAAGAATTTATTTTCATATAAGTAGCTTGTGCTTTATCAAAAAAATCCGAAAAACTTGACTTTAAGAATTAACCATTTATTTATATTATATGAAACATTACATAAATTTACCACCACCGAAAGAAAAAAGTCACATGTCTTGGCCCATAAGTTACGAATTTAATTCTTAAGCGGTTCGTCTTGCTGAAAATGCACATTAAATATTCATATATGGTCCTATTACGTATGAATATAAACCTCTTGGTGTAATTTGCTCAGCAAACAAAAAAAATCAAAACAAGTTTGTATACTGAGCCACGTAAGTTACTTTAATCATACAAAGGCAAACTATGAATCATGACCTATTCTGAAAAGTGGATACCATCAACAAAAACATCCATGCCAAAGATTGGGAATTCCAACCCAGTAATTCTGTATTATCAGGGTTAATAGTTCAGGCTACTCCTCGTCCATGATGATGAAGCAATTGGCTGTGTTTAACAGTTTTAGTAGGAAGAAATAAGAAATAGGAACTTTATGTAATGAAATAGTCTTTATATACATGCTATTAGAAATCGGAACTTTATGTAATAATAAGTTTTTTTTTTTTTTTTAAATATTTGACACGACGTAGCGAGTAGTATTAGTCTTGAAGTATGTTATAAGGCACATGGGCATTCGCCTTTGCTTTTAAGCAAATATTTCAGACGGTGAACCGTATTCACGTTCGGCACCAGAGAAAAAAACAGAAAACTTTCAAGTACTCATCTCAGGATGTTCGAATGGCAAGGCAGCTCATAACAAAAGATCCCCTATTACAGAGAATCCAGCCATCGTTGAACTCCATAAGACATAAGTGCTCGACTTCTGTTTTCTTCCTGGTCGTCTGCCATGATTGCCTGCTTGAGCTTTCCGGGTTTCCTACCAAGCGACATTTGAGTACGGTCCGATATCGATGAGAAGTTTTACTAGCAGGCGATTTAAGAGATGCTTTACTAGATCTTAAAGTGTTAAGCTATCCACTACGTAATGTCAAAGCGCCCGAACAAGCGTCAATACAGAAAGCCAACATCTATCTCCAGTTGTTTAACAGAGGCTGAGATCGAACAAGAGACCTTTCACTGTAAAGAGCACTATCCTTTCACTAGATAATGCTGAGGCCAAAATAAATTACATACATTATAATTACAATAATAAATTTTTTCTAGATAAAAAAATCTTTTTATAATTTAGAAAGATTAATGTAAAAATAGAGCAATAAATTGATATTTATAACAAGCGTTATTTAATATTACAAAAAAAACCGCCTATGTTACTAAGGGAATTATAAACAATGCGGGGGTGTAAATACAAAAGAATAAATGACCAACTAGACGCGCCATATTCATTATTCTCGCCAGAAAAGAAATCCTATTTACCATGAGTAGTGAACAGATGCTTCCTTTCCCAAAAAGAAGAAGGGAAAAAAATGCTCTCTCGCTGAACTGAATCAGGAACACAAGAAAGCGGAATTAATATAACCGGAATGAAAAATCTCAAAAGATAAAATTCTAATAGGTTTACGAACTAAGAGATGCACGGTAATTACGCTTTATTGAATAAACACAATTCAGGGAAACAATTTCAGTAAACTCCCTTCTCATTTGGTCCGAACTGTGATACATTTTTAAGATAATGACGTTGCGGGGGAAAGAAAAAAGGAAATTGTCAACACACTGCATAATTCTGTAATTGAAGATGACAGGATGCGGAATAAAATAAAGGAATTCAATAGGAGGGCAGAATTCACCAACCTCATAAATAGCAAAGAGGGTTGGGAAAAAAATATTCATAGAACATGGTGAATTTATACTTGAAAAAACAACAATTATATGTTATTTCTAATTTTGTCACAAATATATTTTTAAAAAAATATCTTTAAATTGTTGTAATTTGAAAATGTAAAAGCACTTCTTGAAGTATTCTAAATATATTAGAGGAATTTAAAAAAGAATCTTAACTAACTTTGAAATCATTTTTTATTTAATGGTAACAGACGACTTTTCTGGAATGAATAAACTGAAATTTTCATGCATAAAAAAATTATTTTAATAGTCATTTTTTATTATAAATAAAAAAGCATATTTAAACAATTTTATTCGTAACATAAAAATATTTCATTTATTATAATGTATAGAAATAATTAATTAGTAGAAATAGATGCAAATGGTGATATTAATAAAAAATTTTAAAAACAAAATTCAGCCATTTTTATTTTTTATTTTAATAAAAGGTATATCATTCAAAAAATATTTGTTTGTGGGTTAATTTTTATTCAGAATTAAAACATCAAAAAATTTTATACAGTGAAATAGAGACTTCTATAGAAATTATATATAATATACATGCAATATACATATTGTATATACACACATGCATATTTTGTTTAAAAATATTCCTGCTTATCACTCAAACACAAAAAACTATTTAATGTTTTAAAAAATGAAAACTTTTAATTCTTTAATTTGTAAATTTTATCAATAGCAATTACTTTTCGTAAAACATAAAATTTAAAATTGTATCCTTAAAAGTATTCATTCTGACGTGACTTTTTGCACAATAATGCAATTCTGTTAATTATAAAGATATTACATAATAGATCGTAAGGGAAATGGATTCACTTTTCTTGGATTGTTTTGCGCATATTTTGAAAAATGTTTTTGAGGATAGTGGAAATGGTTCCTTGCGTCTGTTAAGCAAACGCAATTTTTGTATTATCCATTCTTCAGTAATTCTATCTTCATAAACTCAATTTAATAGATATTAGGAGTATTCAGATGGTTTTGCAAAGAATGGGAAGGAAAGGGTTCGATAACAGCAACAATGGAGAGGCAATAGAAGACGAATTCTGTGGTTTGGCTCTCAGCATGAACATACATTAGAGGGAGTGCTTAAGAGTTTCTTGGATATTGGCCTTGGGACAGGAGGATACAACCTACTGTTTATGAAAAGTCCTGCTAGAAGGCAACATATAGGAGCGATAGCAAATACAAAATTTTTAAGTTGGCCATTAACTGGTGTCAAAAAATATTGTGGCTATTTCATTTTATGAACCATTGGTAATAAGAACGCCGTTAGCACCCAGCTTAGTATCTCCGCTTATAGTTCTTGTTCAAGCAAGTTAACATAGCGACTCTCGAGTCCACATCATGCTGTGAAAGAAATGATGCAACACTTTCTTTATTCCATAACTTCAGCGCTTAAAAAGGTACTGTGAAGTTCTTCACAGGATTCATCATAAAACAATTCATTTCATAAATAAAACAAAAATTAAAATTTTTTCTCTTCGATCTACAATAGAGAGCAGCGTTTCTGATATCAATCACGGGTGAACGGCTAGAAACAGGAGTCGTATACACGTTTACGTCAAGTTGGCACAGTCGGAACAGCGTTTGACAGTTTTTCAAGTTTTCTCCCTTTCAATACATGATTATGGGTGGATACCAATATAGAAAAATCTTTTCAGTAAAAGAAAACGCGGCGAATATTCAAATATCATACAACAATCTGCGATTGTTAAGACTATGCGGTATGAGATGCGAAAAAATATCTTAGATTAAGTTTGGTTTGATTGTCGCTAAACTTAGAATTTTGTCACGCAAGAGTTCTAACTAGAACGGGACTTAGTTTTACAGTGAGTCACGAACTATTACAAACATCCAAGCACGGCGTGGGATTCGACCAACAAACTGTTGAACCAAAAATCAAAGTGTTAGCCATTTAGCTAATAGCGCGACCATTTTAAGTTGAAATATAAGAATTTCTTATTATTCAATGTCATGTATTATTTGTCATGTATCAGCTAAAAAAGTATTGCACTTAGCATATAATGCAAGTGTACGATAAAGTAAGCAACTTTTAAGTGATCATATCAACAAAGTAGTAACAATCAGTTCAAAACTTCATACAAAAATTGCAAGAGGGCACTATTACAGCGAATGCTATCATTCGTTCTTCATGTTCAAATCATACCAAACGAAAAGCACAGGAGAAGAAAAATAGTTACCGCTGATTAAGCTATAATGATGCCCCTCGTTGGCACACCCTCAATGTACTCTATTCGGGTGGAGACACTTGCAAGTTGCGAGAGCAATTAGTCAATACAATATTACAATTTTGATGTGGTGGGCGGTTTATAGTCGGCTGAAATTGCAATTACAATGTTTAAACAGGTAATTCAATCCAAATGTGTTCACGGTGAAATAGACATGTTACAAGTCCAATTCTTGATACTTTACAACCCGGGGGGGGCTAATTATCAAAAATTTAGGCGAAACATTTTTTAAAAATACAACACTTCAAGCAGCAATTCACTAACATGAAACAATGATTTAGAATGCAAAAGCGAAAAGGAAAATTTTTATGGATTAAAATTGAAAACATTTCTAAACTATTATGGTTCCTTATTGATAATGTTCTAATAAAGAGTATGGGAGTGCTTTAAAATTCAAGACTATTAAGAACTATTTGATCAATCGAGGCATTTTGCGTTCCAAGATTAATTTTTGTAGATAGTGGGATATAATCATGTGTAGCAAGGGGGGGGGGACCCAGGAAATGCGAAGTAGTCACCTTAATAAATGAGCATACTGAAAAAATACCATAAATCCATCATTCATTGTACAACAGTGGCTAAAATCAAAGGAATGCCTCTTAACACAGAAAAGTACGATCTTATCCAAATCAATTGTGACCTCAAAGATGGTGATGTGCTTGTGGTTTATGTGTATGATATTTTTATGAGTGGGTACATGTTGGATTTCCTCATTTTCTACCTTGCAGCACTTAAAAAGGACCCACAATACGGTAATCTAGAAGTACAAAACAAGGCAAATGTTCAAATACAGTAAAGTTCAGCTACTAGGCTGTAAGCGGTCTTAAGCAATCATTTTACAAATTAAATAGCTTAAGTTTTCATTGCATTTATAACAAGTATTAAATAAATAAACTAAAACGTTATTCTTTAATTTTTCAAACATTTTAATGAAGTAATAAATTAATTATTCTGTATCGGAAATAAAAAATTAATCTTTTATGAACCTTTGGTTTGTGGTGAGTCTTTTTTTCAGTTTTACTTAAAATTTAAATCGACATTACTCATAAATTCATAATCTAAGCAAAATGCGTGGTTTAAATTTGGACAATTCACTTTTGAAGATAAATCTAAATTCTTCATTTTGTCATTAAACCTCAAAATAATATATCTGACTTAAAGTACTAACAGTTAGTTAATGATTCAAACCATTTTAATAAAAAAAAAAATTCCCTCTATTACTCACTCTCATACAGATAGTAAGGAGCAAGCAGGAGTACCCTCAATACTTGACTTGCTACCCCAGAGGTATCATTTCATTTGGAGGGTATTACGACCAACCCAATGGCCGTAATATCTTATGGATATTACGGCGGCTGGAGAACTAATGGTGGCCCAGCAGCCATTAGTGAATACGACGAATCTTCGGTTAAGTTGGAATTCGAACTTAATACTTGCTGACAATGCGAATGACGGCTAAGCCAAACAGGATACTGTGGCAACAGAAAATGATACAAACAAAACTTCAGGGAGCTGGGAATCTAAATTTTTTCGGATTTACTCAGAATATTTGATGCACGTATGACCACAAATTTAATTTAAAGAACCAATTAATTCAGTATTTCCGTGAACTTCATGATCTCTAAGAGTTACATTAAATTTATACATAAAGAATGAAAAAATTTTCTTAAGCAAGATATATTTGTATAAAATGTGATGGGCAACTGAAAAAATGCATGTTTACAATAACTGGTTCCCTAGTGGATGAATGCATTATAGATTTTCGCCAATAATGATGGTTATTGTCTCAAACGTCCCAAGAAATTGATTCCTTTGAAAGGATAACAAAAAAAAATAATTAGAAAAAGCCCTACAGAATTTATAAGTTTTCTAATAACTTGTAAATATTTTTTAATGATAGATATATAGATTTAAAGAAAGATAAATAATCTAAGTACACTATTTTGGCATTTCCCAGCTGCTTAATATAAGCAATTTTAAAATGAATTTGGTTCTAATTTAGAATTAAGATAAGGGTCATATTAAATTACGATCATTAATATTTAAGTTGCCTACACTACACAATATATTGCACTTAATGAAACGCTTTACAGTGCTAGGCTTTCTAAGCCTGATATTTTTGCTTGTGTTGGGTATTGAATCTGTATCCCTTCAGATAAGAAAACAATGGAAACGAAGCTATGTAAATAAGAAATATTATGGCAATTTGTACATTCATAGTATATGGCTACTTCCTTTCGGAACTCCTCAGGAAAAATAGGCCACATACACATTTTTCAAGGGTGACAACCCGGAAAAAAAACCCTAGAACCCACCTGAGCAATAAAAGAAAACGCGCAACATTCAAATAGTTCAATAGGATGGAACTTGTGAACTTCCACTTTCAAATAATTGGCTCAAAATCTGACAATTTTGAACTCGAAGAATTAAATTTAGACCAATACAAATCAGATAAATGTATTAATATGTTTATCCTTTTCATTTTAATTTAAACAAGAATATTAAGTTTTAAACCAAACATTTAAATAACAGAAATACAGACAAATACAGAATATTATAATCGTTAAATTAGGCAATAACTTCAGAATAACAGAATAATAAGCAATTGCTCAGAAAAACAGGAACTGAAAAATTAGTTCATATATTGGAAAGAGAGCATTGTGTAATCATAAGACTTTTTTTTTTTTTTTTTGTCACCAGTGTCTACGTACTCCGCTTTGATAATAAAATAGAATTAACATTGATACACATCATCATCAGCAAATATTAAAAATAAAACGGCATTCAGTACATTTTCATCATTAGAATCAGCACAACCACACAAAAACCAGGAAGCAAAATACCTTCAAGGAAATGCCCCTATCATCAAATACAATGGAAACCATTTTGTTACTGCCATCATTAACAAATGGTTAACATCACACTCTAATCTAGAGACAATAAATTAAACCTAATGGAACAAAAAATACCCGTATATTTGTAGAAAACTACTACAGTAAAGGATGACCCTCTCACACACGTTTCACGTAATTTTTTTCCTTCTAAACATAAAATTTATACACAAACTTCTCTAAAATTATACATTTTCTCATTTCCATCTTTTTCACTCACACATAATATAAAAACTTTACAATTAAATTTGTGTTTGGCAGATGATAAAAACTAAATGCATGGATAAATATATAATATGCATTGAAATAAGATTAGATTTCAGATTTCAGCCTTAATTAGATTTCAGAAAATACCAGTTACTTCAAAGGAAATACCAGTTACTGACGCATATAAATTGGTAACAATTAACAAAAACAGTTTAGCATAACACAATTTACTGAAAAGAAGTTTAATATTTGAAGAAAGTCAATCTAAATTGGTGAAAAAAAAACGCGATGAAATGAAATTCTGTAACTAACTAGTTAAAAAAAAGTAAACACCTGTACAAATAGGAAAACAATTTAAAAGAAATTCATAAGAATTTACGATAGTATATTTAAAATATTCCTGTAAATTTTTAAGATTAAATAATTTAATAATCAAAACACGTTAAAGAAATATATTAATTGATAAAACTAGATGTATTATTTTTTAAGTTTTCAACCATTTTTTATTTAATCAAAACATTTCCTTATAAATTAATGTTTTTTTCACTATTTTCATATAAAATATGAGATTCAAAATCTTTTTTAAGAATTTCTACGACGACAAAATTTTCTAAACAGCTTCGCTTTATAAATATAATATTCATTTTTTTAAATGCACAATACCGTTCAATTAACTTTAATGTGATGGAATATGTTCAAGTATTAAAATTACAAAAAAACTTGTTTTGAATTTTTATTTTATAAGTATAAAAACTTCTGCTGGTGATAAAATCATTTAGGAAATATTTTTCCTTGATTAAATGAAGTAATTCCAATACGGATAAATCAATTATCATTTAGAAGAATGGATAGATAATTAATTAATTGGATAGATTATTTTAAAATATGAGCCATTTCCGGAAAAAATTTAAATCAAACAATTAGTGATACTAGAAAATCGAAAGGTTATCGGAAAGGAATAATAGTTGACTATACATTATTCTTTTCACACAAATAAAGCGATAACATAAAGGGTTTTTTTTTTTTTTTTTTTTTTTTTCCTTTACCGTTTGTATTGAAATTAGGTGAAATAATAAATGATAAAGAAATATTTAATTTTGCAGTAAACCGTGTTGATATTAAAAGTTTAATGTTTTCTTACTTGTTCAGACAATATTTTTTTATACATCAATCATAAAAAATCCACTGAAAAAACCATGTTCATTCATTTAAATATGAAAGAAACTTATCAAAAATAAAATATAATCCTGCGTTATATTTTGATACGAAAAGTACACTATCACTAGACGTAGTTTTTTTACACAAACTACAGGCTATTACCTCAATTAATTCCTATCAACCGCTTTTAATCAGCATTAATCGTATTAATTATCTTCATAATCTAGTAATTTATAATAATAACATTATAATTAGTAAGAATATAATGAAATAATCATCTTAATAAATATCCATCTTAAAAAAATATGAGAACAATTTTTACTCTTTTACCTATTTCAGTAAAATTAGCAAGCATATTTTTTTATGATAAAAGCAAAATTTTTATTCGGATAAATGAGTATACTAAGAACAGTTTTTTAAGGGTAATTACAATCAAACACAAAATGTATATTGCTTTGAAAACCTAAAAATGCCTCAATTGTCAAAACCATGCACACTTTGTGTGCATTTTTTTAATTTTTTCAAATATCTCGTTATGCATGTTTTATAATATCCTCTTAAATTTAAAAAAAACAACTTAGGATCTTTCGATAAATGTAAATATTTTTTCTTTAGTTTGCTTAGTTTGAAAATAATAAAAAGTGTTTTTAATCTACACAATAATACATATATATAATGTATATATATTAAATTAATTCAACATATTTATGGCGAAATATTAACATACTGTTTTGCTTTTATACTTTTAAAAAAACCTCCAAATATTGAATTTCTTAATCAATTTTATTCAAATCGAATAAAATTTCCTTAACTTTTTTAATTTCATTCAAAATTTACTCCAGTTGTAATTTAAAGTACTTATATGATTGCAACGTGGATTACATTTAAGCGGATGTAAAAAAAAAAAAAAAAAAAAAAAGTTAAAGTATCAGGATTTTAAATAAAGCATAATGCGCAAATATGCAATAAATATTGGACTGCAGACAAAAGCATTCATTTAAAATAATTTTTGAGGGAGAAGAAATCTTGTCTCACCTGATGTCGTAAAGAAAGACAATATTCAAAAAGATTGATTTTATATTTTTTTCCCTATTTCAACAAGATCAGATCACAACAGGTGCAGTACATACAAGGTTTCAACGTGGGAAAAAAAAGCACGGGGCAAAAGTTTTTGAAAACACCTTCAGAGTGCACAGTATTTGCGAAAATGTTTCACAATTTTCCTTTCCTGCATTGTTTTATTCACTGCATAAAACGAAAGAAAAAGCACTAAAGCGATTCATATGGTACAGGACGAACCGGAAAATCCAAAGGTGCATCTCGAACGGGCCAATGCCCGCCATCCCGCGTAAAGGATAGTTTGGGATGAGGAGGACCCCTCATCAGGGTGCTCTCGGGACATACTCTGGCATTTTCACAAAGTTAGTTTCACCTTGTAATGCTTAAATATTTGGCGTTAGTTGAGCGCTAAAACGTTTCAAAAGTTCCTCCTTATACGCGGAGGGATGTCACGGACAGGTACTGCAGGGAAAAGGTCAAACGCTCCATCTTCAGACGGGACGCACGGAACGATGGAGTGGCGTTTTTCCTGCCTCTCAACTACGCGGTTCGAAATGTTCGACTACAGGGTTGCCAGAATATTCGAAATCGAACGCAAAAAGGGGAAGCACGCCAAGTAAACAGCGGGAAACGGCGTAATGGCTATTTTATCGATGACGTCAGAAAGGAGGAGGTCAATTCAAAGATTGTTTAAAAAAAAATATCCGAAATGTCAGTCATTTCGTGCGACGGAAGACCAGCTTATCAAAAGGTCAGAAATCAAAAACATCATTAGTTAGAACTTTGAGGATTACAGTTTGTTTTCAATGCAACATTAAACTTAGCTTGTGCACCAAGGAGACGATTTTATAATGCGGACAGGCTTCAAAAAAACTTTTGTTCTCATGGTATACTTCAAAATTTTAAATCTGTTTTACTAAAATTATGCTACAGCAAATTAACTTTTTAATAGTTAGTTAAAATTATAATAGATTTTGTTACACACAAATGTCAAAATTAATTTTTAACATAATTTCTTATAAGACGAGGTAACAATTTTTTAACAGTATACAAACACTACAATTGTTACGAATATTTTGAATGCAATAATTAATATAAAGTAAAATCACTAAAAAGAAATTAATTTGATTAGACTGATGTTAGATGTAATTAAATTGTAGTACTACGATCCCCCCGCCCCCAAATAAAGGTTCTTTGCTTGCCGGGAAATTACAAGTGGGCTATGGATTACTACAATAACCACGATCGAAGAGAGAAACAAACAAAATAAAACATAATCCAAGCCTAAGATAAAAACTGAATGAACAATATTCACAGACTTTAGTGGTAACACTCTTCATCTATGAAAACGCGACTTAATCCCTACAAAATGACTTGAAATTATCTAATATTATTTATTTAATAATCGAATTTAAGTTATTTAATAATGAAACGAATTAATATTATTAATTTATAACAATTCTCATAAAATATGCAATATAGGTAAAAAGCTGTACTTGCAGTAGAATAAATGTAGGATTTTTTAAATATTTAAGTGCATGATTTTTTTTTTTTCCATTTTTGGCTATAAAATTTGAAATTAACAGTGAAAGAGATGCAGTTAATAAATAGTACAGATGCAGTTAATAAATAAAATTTTAATTAACCCATTTTTTTATTTTCAAAAAATATACATTCAAAAATATACATATTTTATATAAAAAAAAAATTAAAACTTATCGATATATGCAAAAATATAAAATATTATTCATCGCCGTTAATGGTTGGGTTGGGTTTTGTGGCGCAAGGTCCAAAAAGGACAAGCTGCGCCAATCATCGCCGTTAAATTGATTCCACCGGAAAATTATTTTTTCTGCGCGTGTCTTCATTATACTTTTTATACAAATAATCGTGATCCGTAACACCCGCGCAACCAAAATTTTACATGATAACGCGCCAACAACTGAAATTATCAAACGTAAAAAAATAAACTGTCTTTCTAGTTGCTTTCGAAAATAGTAAAATAACATTGATAAATTAAAATTTACAAAAAAAAAAAAGCATAAAGAGAGATAATATTTCAAATATACGATGCAGATATATATCGTTGTGTATTTAAGGGTTAAGACACAGATCTGTACTAATGGATGCAATTTAAGTCCTTCCATCAAATGATCTAAAAACGGAGTGCAGCAAATCCAATGGAAGGGCCTTGAATCAGATGCATTAAAGACTAATTCCGGAGACGAACAAATTGAATTCTCTAAGCAAGGTTGTTTCCCCTCTAGTTACTTCATTATTTACTCCCAATAAAGTCCCCATCTCCCAATGGAATTCAGTTAGAGTGCAAGGCTCTTCGTTTTTCATTAGGCGCGCAATGCTTGATTTTTGATTTTTATCATAGAAGAAATGTTTTTATAATTTTCCGTAAATAGATTCATTTAGTTAGATTTGTTGCTCTGCTGTCACTCTAAAAGTCTCTGGAGCCACAAGCTCTGCAGAAAACCGCCTTTTATTTTCCGGAGCAAATGACTAGAGTGTTCATTCGAAGATCCGAGAACCAAAGCATCATTTTGATTTCTAAGGGTATAAATACATTAATAAAACTCTCCATTGAAGTTTGGAAGCAAACTTTTGCAAGGAATGATAGACTCCATGTCCCCTATAACAGATGAGCACAAATTTGCAATAGTATGTTTTAGTTTGACACTATAAGATAATTTTTTTGCACTCGACAGCTTTTTGGATTGGAAAGTGTATTGTAAGTTGGAGTCCGAACTACTTATAAATATCCAAATCCGAAGCGGGAATTGAAAACATGAACTGTTTACCGACGAATAAAACGCCAATCATTTAGTTGCCCTTCTGCATAGACATTTGTCGACTGGATGCTCGGGAAATTTCCGTATTTCCTTCCATTGACATGAGAATAAGAGCCATTAAGAATGCGTCACTCCTGAAAAATATAAGCGATGAATGTTTAAAAGCCTTACAATGTCTGTAATAACACTTTGAGCTTCAATTATATAGAAAACTAAGATTTCTTTAATTGACAGGGACCTCTAACACTGAAAAATGAAACGTATTATAGTCCGAAAAAAATCTGCAGTATTTAAAACATTTGAAAACACAACATGTAATCATATCAAAAAAAGGCTACAAGTATAAAATCTCGTCGACCAGGAAAATTGGCGCAAATTATTCCGCCAAGCTGACGCAGAATCGTTACATGTTATTTTCCAATGCATATTTGAGGAGAATTAAAATAAAATTTTTCTGAAAAGTAAAATGTTGAAATTTATGTTTTAGATCATGCGATTTAAAATATTTGTCAAAATAACTGAGTATAAATATATTCAAAATCCATTATTTTGACTACAAATAAAAATAATTATTTTCGCTATGACAAAAAAAAAACTGTTTACATCAAACACTAAAAAAGAATAAAATTATTTTGACTACAAGAAGAAAAACTGTTTAAATCAAAATCCTAAAAACAATAACATTTTTAAATGACAAAATTACCTAATGTCATTTAAGAACATAACAAATAAGTTTTCTTATAATTATGAATCTATTTTTAGTTTGCTATTACTGGCGAAAAGTTGAGTGGTTTCACAGCATTTTGTTTTCCCTTGCTTGATGGCAATTTACATAAATATATATATTTAAACCAAAAAGGCACTCGAACCCTCTAACTGATATACAGAATGGCTCAGAGCTACCCACTTAAGTGCCAATCCTTCAATAGCGATATCTGATTCAAGCAAAGACATTTAAGTTAATGAACACTTCAAAAACTGATGTTACAAATACCCACATATCGATATTCTTCAAATTATTTAATATAAGGATAGAATGGTTGGGATCGAACTTAAGGGTTTCAGCTCCCAAGAACGAGTTCTTAACAAAGGACCACAATAATTTTCATCAAATATTTATTTTAAAATTCAAAATAATAAAAATATACGTAATTTTTATTAATTTGTATCCATATTGATGAATAATGAATGCCTAGCTTTAAATATTAATTCAAATACTGTTACAAATACAGTTACTCCAATACTCGGAGATATTTTCAATAGAGAAGAATTACCCTTACACATGCTTTCCACAAAACAAGTGACACGTTCCCACACCCTAATGATTTCTCGGTAAATACCAAAATATTCATCGACATAATATTGACTTTGCTTGCAAAAACAATGAGAGCTACAAAGTCTTCGCCGGTCGCCTAGCAACCATTGGCAGAAATATATTGGACTCATTTTTTTAGACGAAACGTATTTGTGTATGTTATATAGTCTGAAGTTAAATCATCTCAAAGAAACAAATGTTTAATGTAATCGAAATCATTGATGATAAAAATAAGCTATAAAGTCCAAAAATTTATGTTGTAGAGTTGCAGAATGAATAATAATTTTTAATTATCGGACAAATTAAAAACATGCAGATGATATGTCAAATTAGACATACATTGAAGACTACTTTTATTCGATAATTCGATTTTAAAAATATAACGGCAGAAAATATAGTTATAAATTTATAAAAAAAAAATGTTTTTTGAAATAAACATTAAAGAGAAATATTTTATGTTACAGTAGAAAATAAACTTAATTTAAAAAATGTCAAGCTAATTGGTTGATCGATTGGGTTTTTTAAAGGTTTATTGGTTGATTGATAGTTACTTGTTTAAGAGCCACAAAAATATGGGTACACACAAACTACAACCAAAGCTTAAGACAATTTTTTTTCCCCAAGAACTTCTGAATAGCTTTAAGGTTAACACTGAATGAAAACACGAAAAAAAAAATTGTATATATAATTAAAATTAGAAACTAAATTTTGTTTTGTTTATTAGTTTTACAACAACATGTGTTTCATAGTTTCTATACTTGATTACTACACAGAATCTACACATGAATTTGAACCACGGTCAGAAACTAGTGACGAGGAAGAGATCTGAGTATAAATATCCTCTTCTCTAAACAACATCACATTCTACAAATAAAATTGAACCTAATTGAAGTTAAATAAGCATGCGCTCTTTCTCAACACAATGATCTCCAATTGACCCACATATCAAACTTACAACCCATTGAAGACGATGTCAACGTTTTTTCACACCAGCTTACAACAGCAACTAAAAATTCCGAGTTTATTTGCTGAATGGTTGTCGCTCAACAGTTCGCGGGATCAATTTCCACAAAAGACATATGTTTGGGGTGGGTTGAGAGCTATTTTAAAACTGTATACCCTGGCTAAATTAGCATTTGTATAGAAAAAATTACCCTAAAGCGATAAACAAAGCCAATAAAAATAATCTTTTTAGTGAAAATGTAAACTACTTCTTATACCTCGAAATTATAAATTCACTTTAGAAATTTTGAAAATTGGTTTAATGAAAAACGCCTTTTTTGAGAAAGGTCCCGTACTCGATCATTTCCACAATTAAAAAATGAGAAACGGTTGCTGAAATTCTGATTTCCGCATGCATGTCTCTCGGAGACATTGCTAGGAAGTTTCCTTGGTTTCTTTCCTTGCTAATATGGTTCACTATTAATGTAAAATTCTTTCCAAAGCAATTTGTTTAATGGATATAAAAATACCTCACAACAAACTTAGGCTGCAATTGTGCAGTCCACTACGCGGAGTCAAACAAATTTACTATACGAGTTTTGTCATTGAAGAATTATTTTTTGCATTTAGGGAAATTTGTGGATTTTTTATAAACTGACTTTGTCGAAAATGCATTTTCGATTTCACTGACATAGTAACACTAGCAGTAATGAATAAATACAATTTATACTATTACCTTAGCTAGGACTCATTAGCACTCCGACGAAGTAAATAGAAGTAGATAATATCGTTCTAAATACGAAATCGATACCTGACACAATAAGAGAAAATAATTCTATTTGCGTCACCCCGGTGCAAACAAAGAGAAAACGCAATTTTCCTGCAAACACAAAGTAAGCATAGTTCCTGTGATGAAACTAGTTCATGCCGAACTATAACTTCCGTCGAGAAGTTGGGAGACTTTTTAAATGAAGTGGGAGCCTTCATTAAAATCGATTAATCGAAGACGAGGAAACAAGTCGCAACGGGACGCTTATCCGAAAACAATCGTCACATTTCTGCCACTCCTGTTAAAGGCTACTTCCTCGAAACAAAGAGAGGTTGAGGTTGTTCAGATTTATTAATTTTGATATAAAAACAAGTTTAGACATTTAAAAAATTTATGTTAATGAACCTAAATAAATTTCTTTAAGCCTATACTGATATCTTCATTTTTTTTACTATGAATTAAGTAGATTTTCAATGTGAAATAAATTTTAAAATTCCATTGCAAGAACAGTTTACAAAACGATTCACATATAACTTAAAATTGATATATATTACGTCAAATTTTTTTTTCTATATTTGTTTAATATTATATATATACTCCAATGTTTAAATTGTTGAGCTATAATTTTAAAAACAAATTGTAATTTTTTCGCTTTTATCTTTGATATTTTACATTAACTTAATATTTTATTAATTTATTAACTTTTTATCGTTGTTGTTGTTGTTTTTTATCCTACCGGGTTAACTAATAGGCTAAACCATATCCAAGAAACCATGAACAAAAAGTTTAAAACAAGAGTCCTGAGCAAGCAAATGTTTAGGGGTAAAATGCGTGATGTTGCATTTCCTGCACATAGGGAAGGTCTTATTGCATTGGTCAATTCCAAGACATTTCAGGTATCCACTTACGATTCTTGATAATACTGTTTGCTGCACATGACTACCTTAAATTAACTCTTTTAGTTTCCTTTTTTCATGTGCTGGAATTTTACGCCGCATAGTGAAAACGTTTAAAGACAATTTAAACCCCTCTGCTTTCAGGTCTTTTTTTATAAACAATTGACCGTATTCATTTGTCACAAGGGAGGAAATTCGGAAAACTTCCAAGCTCTGATCCTGACAGATGTATATGCAAAAGGCAGAAGCGTAACATTGATCTCAACTGTGGCCGGTGCCGAACCAGAGATCGCTGAAAAACTTTGCTCCACCACTAAGCCCCGGTAAGCCCAACTTTCATACTTTAAAAATCCATTATGTGTCTGAGCCTCCCTGAAAACAATCTTAAATCGATGAACTGACAATTACACGCTTACCAAACAAATCGCAGAAAAATCTCTCAGGCTTCGAAACATTTCTCAAAATATGCGCCAAAATGTTCAGTTTACGAGAAAATTACATTCTATTTCTCCTCTGTTATGTAAATTGTTCTTTATATAATAGCTTTCAAATTTTGATAATTTTGTTTAACGAAAAACTCATGGGTTGCGATACAGTAAGTAGAGATTCATTTAAATAATAAGAGAATTTCTAACTTAATGTTATAGATAAGTAAAGAGTTTTCTTAGTGTTATAGATAGTAAAAGAATTCTCTAATTGTTCCAATAAGCAATTCAATAATCCTCTATCACTAGAATCAAATGACCTTTATTTCCATAGTTTAAGTGTGTTAATAATCTTTAGTACACGGCAGCTTATTTACATGGAATTAGTTAAGTGAAGCAATCGACGCGCAAAAAAGTGAAAATAGAACTCAACAATACAAAACAATCGTGTTAATATACATTCCCATTTTAAAATCTTCGTTAAATTATTTTCTGATTTCCTTAATGATTTTGGTTCTCAAGGTACTTGATCAACGATACTCGCGATAACACATTTTTCTCATGTGTTCCGAAAACCATGAAACGTCCGACACATGAGGTTGGTTGACACTTCTCACTGTCACAAGGCGAAAATCATGAAAGTCGAAATATTTTTCTGTTGGAGTCATTAAGACTTTCTTTAATAACATTACAATCACATCATGTGTCATGATAGAAAAACTTCTTACCGGTTATCAGAAAATGAGCAAATGTAGAAGGCACTTACCTGAAAAAGAAGAAAATACAATAAGAGAAATCCATCAAATTTTCAACAAATATTAATGAAAAATAATAAAAATAATTGAAATAAATAATGAAAGAGAAAATTTTAAAAAGAAAATCCGGATAATTAGGAAGAAAATTAGAATACTTTTTCATTAGGAATGTAGTTATTTTTTTTTTTTTTTTTTTTTTTTTTTTTTTTTTTAGAATTTGATGCTTGCGAATATTTGCCGTATTTTTGGCTAATAAAATTTACATGAACTTCTAATTCAATGAAAAGTTCCGTTTTTATTTGTAATAGAGAAAAACGATTTTGAGCAGTTTCTAAGCAATTAATAATTTAATCTCGCGTTTTCCCCTTTAAAAAGAAAATACAATAACAATTTTTTAGACTTCTTTCTATTTGTACTTATTGTTTAATTCTTTCTGTTTGAGGATTGTTTGTAAAGATCAATTTCTAATTTTATAAAAGAATAATGTAAAAAATTTTTCTTATCTCCAATAAATTATCAGCTCCTAGATTGTTTCCGCTAATTTAGCTCTAACCTTATAGATGAAGAAATAAATGGAAACATCAAAACATTCATCGTAGATTCTCTCCTATTTTTAACAACTGTTGAAGAAATCATTTTATGTTCATTTCATATGAATTTTTTTTTCATTTTATGTTAATTTTCTTCCTTTTAAATAAGGAAATAGTAAAAACTATTTGCTTTCATTTATTTAGCTCTAAATTTAATTGGCAAACAAAATCGAGAACGCACCACACACACACACAGATTATATATATATATATATGAATGTGTGTACGGTATAAAGATTAATTTGAAATAAACAATTTTATGCGTGTATTTGTGCTTTTCTGGCATCTTTTTACCATGAAGTCGAGAAGAAAATTCCAAGAGCTATAGTTTCGTTCATTGGGTTACAAACGATTGAAGTTACTAAAAATAGAACACAAGATAAATCATTCATGATCTTTCCGTATTCTTTAAACGAACTTTTTATAACCACCTTTGTTTGCCAGCAAGAGAAGTTTTCTCGCACGTGAGAAAATAAAGACCCAACGAGGAAATAGCCGCGTGAACAAGAAAAAAACTTTCTATTTGGGAAAGAAACTGCTAATTACACCCTACCCGCAGCTCCTATTCACTACTTTTCCCCCCATGAAATAGGTTTCGAAAGAAATTAAAAAGCAAGCGACGAAAGAACTCCTACGATACTGAAGCTATTATTTCTTCAATATATAAGATTACTGGGGTTTAACAAAGGAATTGAAGACAAAAACAAATAATGTTTGGGATTGAAAAGCATTTGATTGCCCTCATTACAATTTTTGATAATGATTATTATATAACCTAAACTAACACACCTAAATATACGTAAAAAAATTGGAATTTTTCATCATTATTTAATGTTATACTACTAGTGTATGAATAAAAACGTTCATACGTTCAGAGGTGGTAATCGAACCGGCAAGATATTAAGCTGAAATCCAAAGCGCAAACCATTCAATAACCAATATTTTGAGTCAGAAACTTAACAAGTCCATTTTTATAATAGATCAACCCCACCACAAATCCAAAATAGCCGCTTCGAAAATCCATTTACATGTTTGAAGATAATTTATAAAAATGCCTTTAAAATAAATACCCTTAATGAAATTAGACTGTAAAGCAATGCGAAGTGATTTGAATTGTTATTCATTCTTTTAGCACCAATTAAAGGATGACATACATAGCTGCACCCATTAGAGCAAGTGGGGTGGTGCAGGAAAAAAAAAATAACGACTTGAGAAAAATTGCATACGATATAATTTTGATCTATTTGACGGGCAGTCATCTGTTTGAATTAGATAGCGCCCTCCAGCTCGGCATCGGAAATTGAGAAACATTAGTTTCCCTGCCTGCCCATCCATCACCAGCAAGATTATTATTGGAATCATAGAGAGGCGGTAAAAGAGAGATAATAATGGATTGCCTTTTGGAATAAACAGCTCCGCATAAAGGAAATACGGATTCAAAAATGTATATGCATATAGTAATCCTTCTGAGAAACTGGATATATGCTTTAATATAAGTTTTTGTAATATTTTTATGATTCGCAATTAATATTGTGTGTAGAAGAAATCAATGGTAACATATATGCCAATTATTCAAATGCAGTAAAATTCGAAGATTTCAAGAAATAATTTGGAGTAGTTTATGAAACAGCAAATTCATTCATTAATATCTATCAAACGAAGCAAGTTTCTATATTTATAACAGCGCACACCACTAAATTTCTTCATTTATAACTATTTAAAGAGTAGCAAATATCTTCTTTCAAAACAATGAGAGTAAAATTTCTACACTTTTAGCAATGATAAACAAAAAAAACTTCGTTTATAGTTATCAGGAGTACGAAATTTTTAATTTGATCAGCTGGGCGTTAGCACAATTTCTACGTTTATAACAGTTTAGAGCAAGCATCAGAAACTTGTAGTACGCGTGCCAGATTTGGAATGCAGTACAATGTTCGATGTACTCTACACTACTCTATGCATCGTTCTACTAAATACTGCAATATTAAGTAGAATGATTTTTTTATCCCTCAACGATCATTTTTTGAAGATGAGGGCTAATTGAACCAGGCTATAGAATCCGCAGCACTACATACATCCATACCCAAGGTGGTATTCGAACTTATGAAATGTGAAAACTAAGACCAGAGCGTTAGAATGGTGCAAGGGAAACGATTAACATTACACTTTAATCTTTCAATAGCTACATTGAAAGAATGCTTACAATGTCTGCAGTTTATTTTTCCTTTAACACATAAGTATGAAAATACATAACGCATGTACAATAAAATCACATAATACATGTACAATATTATTTTTTTATTTATGTTAAGGAATAATTACATTTTTATTTTTTGTTTATATTTTTACATAACTATAAATGATGCGTAATTAATATACAGCGTTACCATAAAGCACATTCATCCATTTTTTTAAAAGTTATGTTTTTAAAAACATTACACGCATACTTATGGAAGTAATATGAAAAGAATCAAAGTTTACACACCCTCAACAAATACTCATTAGGTAACACGCTTGGTAACACAACACACGTCCAGACGATAATCGATCTCCTTCCATGCATTTTGAAGCAAACCACTGGTGTCTCTGAATCTGCCGATGCTACCACAAATTGCTTCGTTTACATGGCGGTTATTTCCTATGCTCTCACCTAAAAGCCCATTGCACAGCTATAACATGCAACATAAAAATAAAAACGTTTTTTCCCCGCTTTCGACCAGTATTAACCTCAGATCACATTACCTGATTTGTAAGATAATAGACTCGTCTTCCCACCAGATATACCCAACACAAACTTGATGAGTTTGTGGTTCATTTCACATATTTCTCATAAGGCGCGGTGGCCGGTAGGGCAGGCATCATTCCCATTATCGGAAAAAAGTGAGTTCGAAGCTCGGCTGAACCGAAAATCTTCTGTCGTGTTAGACTTTGGCGGCTGTAGCACGTTTAATAGGTCATGGTCGCAATGTCCTTCAAGTGAAAGGATACCTATAGTTAATAATACCTATAATGATACCTATAGAGTCGGAGTTCATGTATTGGGAGGTTTTCTGCTTGATTCTTGCTTGTATAAATTACAAAGACTCATACTCGGCTGTTTCTACCAATTGATAGAGCTCAATTCAGGCTAGGTACAGAAAAACATGATGGTGGAACAACAACATATCTCTCATATGTGTACGAGTAATACTTTGAAAAATATATTTTTCAAAATGAGTTAATAATTTATGCTAATCCCGTATATTAAAAATCAAAAACTGTATTCTTGACTTATACTACAGCTATTGCTACTGAAATCGAATTGTTTAAAACACATCCTACTATATTATCCATAATTATATTAATTGACAGCTTTTGGATGTCACAGCTACAAGGCTGCCAATTTCGGTTTACAGCAATAATTTTCTTCATAGCACTCATTTGGAGCAACAATTTTCTTTTCTTTCAGCAATTTAAAATTTCTCCACTTGTAATAGTTCGGTAAAATCTGAGCTTGTATGGAATACGTTTTCGTATGATGATGCTTGTAGGGGAAAAAATATCATATTCTTCATGATTACGGGAATACATGTAAATAAACAGCCATACTGCGAGTTTTGTCTGGTAAAAGTTTAAAGAAGAATGATTTGTTAGTAAATATTAAAATTATTATCTTTAAAGAATGGGAAACGTTCACATTTTCGATGAAGATTGCTTGATAATATTAGTTCCGGGAATAACTTTCAGTTTGTAAAATATATAAAAAGGAAAAGATTTTGGTTGACGTGAACTGTAATGTATGACCTTCTGAAAAATTTCATAAAACTCCGTACAATATCTATGAAAAAAATGCATAAGCTTAAAGAACATAAAACAAAAAAATAGTTTGGTGAGAACGAACTCTTGTTGTTGCACCAGCACGCTTCCTTATACCTAGCCCTGAGTTAGGCTCTACCAATTAGATGAAAGCAGTCTTCGTAATAGAATAATGATTTGCCACTTCCAAATATCATTTCACTTGGAGGACATTGCAACCACGACATATTTAACGTGCTCCAACCACCTTTATTGAACGGATCTTCGGTTAAGTTGGCATTTGAACACACTATTTTTTCTGGTAATGAGAACAATGGCCTAACCAACTAGGCCACTATGGTGGCGAGAATGGACTGCAATGCACATAGTATCAATGCATAATTCATATTATAACAATGAATATAAATGAAATACATAGTATTACACATCATTTAATAAGTCTCCGGTTTAATTAAGACTAAAAAAAAACGTTTTAAGAGTTTTTAAATACCAAGATAGATAAATTTTTTCAGAAATTTAGAAGTTTTTTATATCGTTTTGGACGACTTTCATCGGTTGTTGTCCACTCGGCTGACGATTTTTTTTATTCAGTCGTGTAAAGGTGAATCAATGTTTCATCCATTATCACTTACCCACGCAAGAAATCTTTTTATTTCACTTGAACAAATGCAAACAAAGTTCTGAATACGTCGCCGCGTTGTTGTTTCTGGTCCGGTTTGAGCAAACGCTTTGCCCACTTCGAAAGCAATCTGCGCATGCCCAAATTTTTATGTAAACTTATTAAAAGCACTACGTTCTTATATCTTTAATGTGTTACACAACTTCATTTTATGGTTTTGCAAAACTATTTTGTGGACATTTTTATATTTTCTGGAATAACTGCCCGTTTTGGGGGACTTGAAGGTTGAGCATCATCGATGATTGTATAACCATGTTTAAATTCAGCATAACAGTCAATAATAGTTGGATTTTAACTGCTGTACTATATAAAGCCTCAACTGCTGTAGAGGCCTTTTAATGTTTATCAAAGCCACTATTTGGCTCCAACATTTGGCCACTATTTAGTTTTTCCCCATTAAAAAACAGTGTTTAAGCAACACATGAAATTTCTTTTTCTATGGATTGTCTTGAAAATTACAAAACGTTGACATTAAAACGACTGTAATCTCTAAATTAAATATCAGAATGCCATGAAATTTTAAGACGTACCTTTTGCATGTAAGTTTTACGTATAAATTACGCGGGTGTGTCAACACTGTTGCCGTATTTGTGTTAAATCAGGGATTTATTGAGTGACATGTTATATAAAACACAGCATCAATATGAACAAAAAACTCATAAATTAAGAACTAAAATTATTAATAAGTTAATAATTAGCATATATTTTATAAATTAGCCGCAAAATACATAAACCTAACAAGGAATGTTAAAGTATGTTGAAACGGAAAGAAAAATATTTTATTAAAGTAAATAATGCATCCCTTAAAAGACATTCATAAACTAATTCATTAATTAGTGTATTACTAGTAAAAAAATATATATATTTGGTTTGTTTGCCACTCTACTTTTTTTTGTAGAAGAGGACTTATTAGACCAGGTGCAGCATTTTAAGATGGATTTCCAAGCTTTAACATAGACACTTAATGTGGGATTCGAACCTAAGAACTATCAAATGAATGGCCAAAGTTCTATAATCATTAAGCTGACTATTCGGACCAGAGCTTGCTAACAATAAACTGGAAACCTTAACGGGAAAAATAAACTAAAATATTTGCATAAAAAAACAACATCAACGTCTGCAAAAATTAAAAACCTGAGTTAAACCTAAAGAATTAAAATGTTACTAAAAGTGTGTGTGTGTTTTACTGTGTGTTAATAATTAGAAATCTACAGTCAAAAATTGATAAGAATAATTAATTAGTAGTAAGAACATAAAATTATGAGAAAGTACCCTAAATGAAAGAAATGCAAAGAGGATACATAGAAAATTTCAGAAACTCAAAAGCATCTGGTTAGCGAAGATGATAATAAAATTATTACTAATTGTTGTTTCTTGTTGTACAATGCCTGGCTACTAGGATTTTTACCTGAGACAACCAGTTGCCATCATAACCTCGAAAGAGTCTCTTCGTAATTTAGAAACAGGAATCAAGCAGAAAACCCTGAGACTTAGCCTACTATATCCAGAGGTATCATTTTACAAGGATGACACTGCAACCACGGAGTATTTAACATGCCCCAACCACCATAAGCGAATATGACGAATCTTAGATTAGGTCAGAATTCGAACTCGTGACCCTCCTATAACGAGAACGAACCTAACTAAATAGGACAACGCAGTCCCATGATTACTAAACAGTTTACAATATATAATTGTTGACGATTAATAAGAACATTTAAATAGTTCTATAAATTATGTGAGCTGCAAATTAATAGTAAAATTATTATTTTTCCGAGATTCACTTGTTTATAATCGATTAGTTATTAACAATATAAAACAGAAAGGGTTTGTTTCGAGTGAATGAACTATAAAACGTTTACATATTGAAGAAAAATCTTTATAAAGCCCAGCAGTTCATTCAGAAAAAGAAACTTGCAAACTAGTCTTAGATGGAAAAGGATAGATGTCGAGTATTTCTGCCTTATTTGCAGATAGCCTCTTAACATGCAAGATGCATTTTTCATGAAAGACAAATGGGAGATCATCACACACCCATTGTTCTTTTCGAACTAATAACTATCATTAACGAAATAATGTTGAAAGTTCAGAATAATGACGAACCCGAACAATTAAGAAGACATTCTCGCAAGCTATATTATTGATAAAATAATTAAAGTTTTTAAAAAATAGATAAATACAATGAGAAAAACACCACACGCGTATTATACACACACATTATATATATATATATATATATATATATATATATATATATAAGCGTAACAAGATTTTCAGAAGAAATCAGCAATTAAAGAAATATAATGCTATTTATAGTTTTCTTATAGCTTAATTTAAAACGCTGTTTTATACTGGGAAAGGAGTTTTTAAACATACATGAGCTAAAAATAAATAGTATGAAGTGTAAAATGCTTCAAAATACTTTTGAGTTATAAAATTAATACCAAAATTGGAAATTCCATCCGCGTTATAAAGCACTTCCCATCGATGATATCTTGGGAAAAACATTAACATATACGGTTCAATGGAAAATATTTTTCCTAAAAACGGTAAAAATAATTTATGTGAAGTTCTCGAAAAAGAAATCCATTATTTTTTCGGTCGATGATTGTAGTGTTCGATATCTCGTTAAAGTATATCAATTATAATATTTCTGATTTATGTTAGTAAGAAAGATCCTATTTAGCACTAAAACGATATTTTGCTTTTTATTTCGTCCATTCAGTTATATGGTACAGGTTGTTAACAAGTCAGGCAGTTGAAAATGGGAATGGTGTTGATAGTCCCAATATTGTAACTGCCAATGACGAATAGTTTTGGTTTCCTCGATTTTATTTAGGTATGTTTGACGTTAAAGATGCACCTCACACATCGTCGAAAATATCGATAAAATCACAAAAATATTCGAAGTTGACCAGTATGTTAGCTGTCCAGGAGCTGAAGTTTGATATCATTTGCACAAAGCTAATCAAAAGTATGTAAATAAAAGCCTCTAAGCTCACGTAAAAATAATGGATTTATTTTCCCCAACCAAATATTTAAAATTAAAAACTTGTAAATATTGTTGTTTTTTTTTGGGGGGGGGGCAAAAAAAATTAAGCCAAAAGAATCTGGATTGAAATGGGCATCAGATACCGCAATATTTTTCCTCGCTCCTATCCTTAACGTATGGATGATAATTTTAAAAAGAGGGGGAAATATCACACTTTTTTCTGGTTTCGAGAAAATTTCTGGAGTTGAATTTTACATCGCTTCAATCAATTTTATAGCATAAGCAATTTTACAGCCGCGAATTCAAATTAAGATTTAAATTAATTTCAGGTATTAATTAAAAGTTCAAAAGGAATCAGCTTTCATTTTAGGCTAACTAAATAGTAGTATTCACCTCTAAGTTTCATTTGCTCATCAATTTTAACCTTAAAAAAATTAGGATGATAAATAGGAAAAAAATATTTAATTTCATAAATATATATATAAAAAAAATAGGAATCAATTTAAAACAAAATGTGTTAAAGAATACTAAGAAAATTATATTTTTCGATATCAAAGATGATTTTTAGGAATAAAATATAAAATGTGAGCATTTAATGTCTTTTATATGAGTCAAACAGTAAACACAAATTTGTAAACTTCAGATCCCGTTAGCTTTTGAGAGCTTACGATTATACAGTGTCACACAACCACTAAGCAAATAAAAATTTAACAATTAAAAATGAGTATATTGTGAAATATGAATGCTTTACAATGATGCATGCTAGAAATATTATTGAAAGAATTATTGATGACGAATTATTGATAATTGTATTATTGATAACGAAATAAATTTGAATAGAAAATTAAACAAATAAAAACCAGCAACAATTTGTATAAAATAAAGAAAAGCGTTCAAACGTTCAGAATTCAATGTTCATCCTAAGTTATCTATGAATATAGATTTTAATCAATAGAATCGATCAAAGCATTCCGTAACATATATCAAGTAAAAAAAAAACCAAATTCTATATAAGCGATTACACGCCAAATATTACTTCCCGGCATTTTCTAACACGTGATGGATATAGTCACTGCATCTTAGCGAAGATTTCTAGATTAAGTCTACAGAGCCGCCATCTATTGTTTGCAAAATAAACATTTAAATTTCCGATCTCTTAAGGAATTAATTATTACATAAAATAAACATTTCATCCAAATTTTTATCAAATTAGAAAGGTAAATTAATATTAAATAAATTTTATTAATTCAAATAATATATATTTTCTTAAAATATTTTAAATTCATTTTATAAATTATATACATCAAGCTATATTTCTTTTTTATTTTGTTTTTAATTACCAAAGAATAATTAAATATTTATGAACAATTTTATGATTTATGGTACTTTATTTAGGAATTAAAAAAAATAAGAATTTAAAAGAATAAGTTATAAAAAAATAATTGAGGAGACAATATTTAACTGCAATTAAAAGATAAAATTATTAAAAGCAATTAAAATTTTAAAAAAAACTACGGATAAAATTAAATTTTCGTAGAAAGCGGCAAAAATTATTTTGATTTAAATTGACGTTGCACAAGTTTCCATAGTCACATTAGAAATATAAACAAAAGATGTTGAAACATAAAAATGTTTTAAAGCAATATAATTCAAAGTGTTTCGTCAAAAAACAAGCACAAATATAATTTTTTTTAAAAAAAATTATAATTTTATGTTGTATTTTTAATAAATTAATAAATAAAATTTCACAAAAAAACGAAATGTTAAAATTTTTCAAGATAAACTTAATAATTTCTATGCGCATAAAAACGGCATCAAGAAAAAGCTGATAATCTCACAATTCTTCCATTTGTTCATGCCAGTCATTTCATTGTAATTCAAATTAAAAAGTCTCCCAAAAGTAGGATTCTTCTATGTTAAAAAGTATTCTCTCTCTCTCTCTCTCTCTCTCTCTCTCTCTATATATATATATATATATATATATATATATATATATATATATATAT
>JAPDSC010161062.1:151976-182364 GCA_026290005.1 Latrodectus geometricus
TATATATATATATATATATATATATATATATATATATATATATATATTAACTAAATACTCCTTATTTAATTCTTGATGAACAATTAAATAATAATTGTCTCACACCAAAATAAAAATGTGTTCTTCCTCTTGTTTTTCTCACAATCTTTAATAAATGAACTCCAAATTATACAATGTAAACTTATACAAAAAGTTCTTAAGACAATGTATAAACAAGAATATTCCAAATAAAGAAAAGTAAAACTTATTACCTAGTAATAAAGACAATTAAAAATCGCAAGTCCTATGTATTAAATGGCGTTCACTTAAATATTTGAAAAATAAAAAACAATTTTTCTTAATAAGATTTTGTAATAAAACTTTATGAGGAGCTTCAAGTGTTTGGTTTAAAAACAAGCATAAATATAAAATTCAAGCTTTCCCTTCCATACAATTAAAAAACTACTTTTTAAACATATTTTTTATTCAAAAAATTATCGTTAATCAAAATGAGCTGACCAACAAGTAAAAGGCGATGAAAATGATGTAACCACTTTCAGAAACTTCAAATTTTATGTCCAGGAGCAGCAGACCAGTGTCACGCAAAATAGAAGTTCAAAGACAATGTTGAGAAAAATGTATCCGTTCCGTGAGGGAAAGAGTAAAAATCCTTAAAGGAAAAAAAGCTTTAAATGACAGATGACGAAGAGTGCGTGAAGTAACTTTAAATCCCCGTTGATAAGTATGCTGATAGAGACTCTGGACACATTTCAGTCATCACTCAAAGTAGATGGAAACATACATTTTTGAAATAAAAAAAAAAATAATGTATCTTCATTAAATATATTATACAAAATGATTTTTTCAATAATTACTTCATTTCAGATCAGCTATTAAATAATCGTTTGCGGGACAAAAAAGAGAATTCTGTAGTTGAAAATACATGCCACGTAATCTAAATATACATGACGATTATACATGATCATTAAAACTATTTTTTTAATAAATGATGATCGACTAAAATTAATTAGTTTAAAATAAAAAAAAAACTCATATTGTCATTAAAAATACTACATAAATTTTTTCCGATAAAAAGTTCGATTCATATCATATTCTAAAATAATTGCCAGATAAACATAAAGACCAGAATTATATAAATATTCCACATATGATGTATTTATAAACGATTCTATACGGAATTAAAATTAATGAATCAAAACATTTTTTTGATAATTATGAATAAGAATTAATAAATAGTTTGAAAATGCAGCTAAAAAAATTACAATTACAAAATAACTTTTTCCAATAAATATTACACATTAGATTTTAAATGATCGTTTACTAAAATCATAGAGCTGTAATTGGAAAAATAACCTACATAATGATTAATAAATTAAAGTTAATTAAAAGTTAATTTAGACAGTTTTATGATAAATATCACTTAGACACACTTCATAATAAATATTTATGTCATACAGGATTGGTTACTGCTCTGAATTTGAATTCATAATTTTTATTTACATAAATGTATAATTAATAGATCCAAAAGGCGATTATTCTGGCTTGGTTTTATATAATGCTACAAGGAGATGGAAATATTTTCAAGCCCAATTAAACAAATTTTTAATAAATTAATGTTTTTAAATGCATGCTAAATTGTATTTATATCACTTAGTGAACAACCTAATAAACATTCATCCACCTCTAGGATAATTATTCATATATACGGAATCATACTAATGTGTTGCAAGAATGGAAACCAGGAAAACCAAGAAGCATCTATTTAAATAAGTGTGGATGAACAAAAGCAAAATATATATTGTTGGTTAATAAATATATGGAAAACAATGAATAAAGACCTGTACTATTGTTTACCAAATGCACATGTACGCTATACGCTGCAAAAAGCCAAATATTTCTCTCTCGTTGTTCAACAATGTTAATGATTGAACTTGGCACCGTCCATTCTGAAAAGCGAATTCCCATTAAGTCATCCTACAAATGACAAGCGAAAGCAGATTTCTAACTCAAAAAAAGAAATTTCGGGAGAAATATTTGAGGAATTTTTTTTTTTTTTCCTGAATAAATAAAGTGCATGCCACAATGAAACTAAATTGCAATCTTTAGAAATATTAATTTCAATTAATTTATCTGAATAGAATTATATTACACATTCACAATAGCTTTTATACAAATCAAATAAATTTTATAATTAGAAACACATCAACAAATTAAATTGAAAAAATTAAAATTCTGCGTTAAGCGATTTAAAAAACTCTAAAATTTTCTTGATTAAATAAATTTCTTTAATATTTTATACACTGGAAGAGTTTAATGCCATATCAGTCGCTTTTTTAGCCTTTCCTAACAAACTCTTACTCGTAACAAAATCCATCACTTAAAGATTTCACAGTAAGCACATTTTTTAAATTATTAGATAGTGAGTTTCTATTTTTATTACAATAGAAATTCTTTCACATTCTACATTGCTATGGGGTATCACTAATAAAGATATCAGAAATTTAGATATTCTATAATATTTATCACTTCTATCTACTCTCTTAATTTCACAAGTTTGAAACCACAAAGAATCAACATTTTCATTTTCAGTTTTTAACTTGGCTAAATCTTCAAATTGTTTTTACCATTTTATGTTCTTACCATCTATGGTTTCTCAAGCTCGAGCCTTCCTCTCGCCAATAGGAAAAGAGATCGAAACATGCATTCTGAGACCTCTCAGAGCCACCACGACCACCGAGACTGGGAAGATATTATTCTCCCACAGATGAACGGGGTGCTTAATTTCGTTTCAAACTATGATTAACAAGAAAAGATCGCCAAAATGAGATAAAAAAAATTTTTTTTCTTTTCAACTTTGCCCAGAAAAAATAGCGTAAAATATTCCATACTATCAGTAATAGCATAAGATCTAGCGATCTTGCGTAAAAGTTGACAGGTGTGCAATTATATATATAAAAACGAATTTTAATGACTTTCCATGTAATTAAATAAAACTCAATGTTTCACCATTTTGAATATCGCAAAACGATAGTCTTAATTTGTTATTTTTCTTCACAAAGTAATAAATGAAAACAATTATTTTCAAATAACAAAAAAAGGAAAAGAAAATATCAATAAATTAACAAAAAATAAACTGGCTCGCATTTCAGACACAAAAACATGATCATTGCACGTGAATATATAAATCAAAATATTTCATCTACGGCTGAAATATGACACTTAAACGTCCATTTGCGAAATAATAACCAGCTTGAACATTTATCAAAATCTGGGACGTAGCACTTCCACAATCTGAACTAATTAAAAGTGACAGGCTAAAACCTTCTGCAGACAGAATAATGCCTGGGTACAGTCGGTTTTCCGTTCCAACGACATTTGGAGCCAGGAATTTAGCATAACTATTTCAGACATTAATAAACACAAAAGAGTCCGAGACGTCAAGATGAGAAGTAAAAACAATTAAATTCATTTTTCCAATTTCATTTCTCGATTCAAAGATTTGATTGATCAATTTTGGCGAGATATTTATTCCCTTCATTTAATTCCAAAGTTTTAAAGTATTAATTAAAATAAAAAAAAAATTTTGGGTTCTATTTTATGTTAAGATAGACTCCTTGAAAACAGTATTTGAAATTATTTAAAGTATGCAGTTCAGAAAAAAATAATTTGTGATTCTATAGAAATATGTGATAAAGCTATTTTTAAATTCCTACTATTAGTTCACTCTCTCTCTCTCTCTCTCTCTCTCTGTATATATATATATATATATATATATATATCTTGTTCAAATTTTCAATTGTTTATAATATACTTTTTATTCATTCACTCAAGTTCAAATAATTTTTTTTAAATTGTAATGATTGACATTTGATGTTGATAGACTTTTTCCAATTATTAATTCATAGATTAAATTTAATTAATTCATTTTAGTTTCATATGGGACAAAAATACTCTATTTTGTAATGATATAATTTGTTAGCAGTAACAGTTACTATCTTTATCTTTACATTTTTTATATTCTTAAATTTATTTATTTTTATTATTTTGTAAATGAGTTTATTACTTCCTTTTAAAATTCAACTTTGTGATTTGGAAACAAATTAGAGAGACAGATATGATTAGTGTGTATGTATGAAAGAGAGAATTTTTTCTAATTTAAAAAATTAATGAAATTTATAAAGGACTTCTTGCAACATAGTGGAATGAAAGTTTTGCCCTGCAGTGGCAAAGTTGGTAGAGCGTCAGCTTAGAATCTCATCGAAGCAATAAACTAAACAAGCAGATTGGATTAACGGTATCAAACCTTTGCTTCACTAGCAGGCAAGGTGAAAATAAAACGTAACTAAAAAAAGATTATGTTGACCTAAGTAGGAATTGACTTTATAAAACAATTTATATATTACTTGTTTTAAAAGTGTTTCACAGAATTACTATTTTATTGTTAAGTTACAAAATTACTATTTCCACATATTTTAAAAAGAGTGATATTTTTGTGTGGAAATGTATACCCTTTAGGATACATGTTTAATATATTCAAAATATTGTATTCAATGCATTTAATATATTTTCTAGTTTACACATTAATTAATGTTTACTTTATGTATAAAGAAATTTGAGACTATATTTGGTAATAAAAAAAATCTTTCAAAATAGGGTAAAGCTTCCGCTATCATGATTTTCAAGTTCAAATCGAAATCGGTTCAAAGTGGATTTCGAACCACTAAAAACATCCAAGCTTAATGTATTCAAACCCACGATCTATTGAATCAAAGGTAAAATCACAAGCCATTCGTTTGCAATTTCCGTCCATAGCGAAGTAGATTCCACAACAAAGCCTTATAAAAACAAATGTTGTAAGGACTTTTTGGATAATCCAGAAGTGTTTTTCTTCTAAAAGAATTGCTCATATGTATCAGAAATATCCCTCTTTCTTTAAACGGAAATACATTCACCAAAAAACTCCCAAGTACTTACTTGACACAAGTACAGCTAGAAAGCAGAAAAAAAAACTGATTTCATAGTTCATCCTGATCTAATAGTAAGACCTAGTTCATCCGAAAGGAAAATCTAAGGTTCGTTTCCAGCAAACAATAGATAGGTTTTCGAATTTTTATTTTTGTGTCACAGGAATGCGAACAAACATCCATGAGTCTTTCTGGTAGACAAAATACATCAAGGATTTAATTCTGACAACAACAGCTTACATCAGCGCTAAGAGCGTCAGCCGAGCTGGTAGCGAAAAGGTTATCACTCTTGCCTTCAGTTAATGGGTTTGAATCCTACCTTAGGCTAGGATGTTTATAGTAGTTCAAAATCCATTATAAACCATAGTTTCAGCTCTAATCAGCCCCCCCAATACAAAAAATTATTGTTGAGCGAGAAACAAACCAAACCTTAGACTGTCTCACTATGAAATATCGATACATCTAACAAACATGCTTCACCAGCGCCCAGTATTCAACACGAAACCACCTATACCACAGATAGCATTCCTACTACTACTAGGCTACGGTTAGGCCAAAGAGTGTTCATGTGTATAAGGTATTAAAGATAATTATTTGTTGTTTTCCATGATTTAAAGCTATTTATTGCTTAACTTTTCAAAACAATCGTATATAAAAAGATATTAAAAAAGCGGTTACAATTTTCACAGTAATAGAAACACATAATAAAGAATATAAAACAATCAAATTTTCAAATAAATTAATTTCATGTACCTTTTCTTATTGTTGTAAAGGCATAAAAATTCTAAAATTATATACTTATGCTAGCAACCCAAGCTAACCAGGTTTCGGAGATAATCATTTTATAAGAAAAAAAAATGTACCTAGCTTTCAGAGAGAAATAGCGATTCTGAAAAATCACGATTATTTTGATTTACACGTATTTGTTCAAAATGGAAAAAGATGTACAAGTTACCTTGTGTTGGGCTCCATAAGGTAAAGTATTACATTTGAAAACAAATCAAATAAGATGGAAAACACATGAAAATAGTCTTTAATAACAAAATTGTTAAATCTTGAAGTTTTGTTTGTAGGTCGAATTTTTATGTTTGTTTGAATTGGTTGCACGGTATAAAATGAAATTTATACATTAAATTTTATTATTATTATTATTATTATTAACTTAAAACAAATTAGGTTACATTTTGAAATTAAGATTTTAATATTTGTAGTTATTTTAAATTATAATTAATATATCTTTAAACTCACTGCAAAATTGCTTTTGCAGCAATATACAACAATAAGAAACTGTGTTCGCTTCTAAAATGAAGGCAAATTTATACTGTAAACTGGAAACTCAATCTTTCCTTAAAATAAACGTAAATATTAAATAAAAAGTTAAATCAAGTCAGATATTTATGATAGTTCTCACTGTTACATTAATGAATATGAATAAAAAACATTTTACAAGTAAAATGTAGATTTTAAAGTAATGTGTAGTTATAATATGATAATATAATGTTCGATTTTATAGAATTTTTTACTTTCACCTACTGAAAAAAATAAATAAACTACCTAATTCCATCTAGTTTTAAAAAAAAAAAAAAAAAAAAAAAAAAAAAAAAACGGGATATTTCTTATAAAAAGGAGTTTTTAAATTACGCAAGACCTTGCAATAATTTTTCTTTAAAGTCACCTAAATAATTGTTGTTTGAATTTTTTTACTTCAGAACTTCCATTATGCGGCAGGGTTAATAACCCCGATTAGAAATTACTTGTCTGGCACGAGTCCAATCCCTATACATTAATGAACATTTCCTACACATATCATACAAAAGCTAACATATATATAAAATTAGTTTATATATAGTAGCTATAACAAATATATATAATTAGTTTCATGAATAAATATATCATGTACACTATAAAATGTTAAGATCTGATACTCGAAAGCTACGTTTGAAAAAACTAGTCTGATCCAGACAGATGCAAATGTTTTCATGAGTTTCAATCAACATACACGAAATGTAAACTAGTTTAAGATACTCAACCAAATATTCGAAAAATTTATTTAAAAAGTGAATAAAGAATTGATTAGTGTTTACCTTAAGCAACATATACTAAGTGAATGAATATAGTGAAGAATGTAATCAAAGAAAGAGCCAGACATTTAAAAGATTGGTTTTTTTCAAACTCCTTTTTACTTTTAATTCAACAATCTTTATTGATTCTTCATTGAAAAATACAAGGAAGACTTTCGAATGCAGAATTTTGCGTAACCAAAGTGATAATGAATTCAGCTCACCCTCACTCCGTATGCATCACTTATAATTTTTAGACTTACTTGTCAGTTATATTAGTCTAAAATAAATTTAAATGCCCGATGACGCGCTGAGACACTCCTATTATTCTATCAACAAGGGATAGCGTGTCTTCAAAATGAAGTCCGGATTAGAGGTGTCCCGAGACAATGACGGAGCCTGTGACACCTAGACGAGACAATGACACCTAGAACGAAAAACTTATGTCTTTCATTCAAGAAAATTGTCCAGGGAAATTGGTTTGTTTGGTGCTGAATGGTCATTTTTAATAAACGGGGGCTAATTACACTGGCACCTACAGCTCAGAGCAATGATTCTAATCCATTGTAATTCTTAAAGTGTGCGCCAAATTTTAGAAATGTAGGTACAAAAATTATAATGTTTTTTTATTACGAGTAAAGTTTGTTTAAATCAAGACATTGTAAAAGAAACCTTGTTTTTACAGTTCAATATTATATTTTTTATGTTTATCTTTGATAACTGTGACCTTTCCTAAAGTGAAATATTTGCCCCACGTGAAGAAATTTTTCTGGTGTTCCCAATACCTATCATTACAATTTTCCACATCTTATTGGTAAGAATTCGGACTTTCAGTATTATCTAACACACAAAAAGAAAAACTAAATCGAGAATCTTTGATGTAGAAGACGATATGAGAGTATCCTTCCCATTTTTACGATCAAATATAAATGAAATTATCGAAAAACATTGAATTTCTCATTTAAAGTATCTTTACTATTACACTGTATTAATTACTTAATAAAAGTTGTTTCTGTAGTATATATTATAATATTTTACATTCAAAACTATAACCATTAACTATTTTACACAGTGCGTTATAAGAAAGTAAACAGCTTCTATAAAATTATCTATTTCTTTATATGCTGCTAGATTTTGAAATCGTTAAAAGCGTGCTGCGATAAAAAGAAGTTGAGAATCACTGGTTTAGAGTGATTCCCGAACAACTAATTCCAAACCACTGCACAAATAAAAGACAAAGGTGTAGTTCGAATTCTTGATCCAAAAACCAGAGCTCTAAACGGTTCAGCTATCCAAGGTGGGCAGGGTTTGTAAAATGTACCCGATTGATAAGTGAACTCAAATTAATAAAAAAAACCAGCTCTTATTATTTTTTTTTCCCTTCAGTATAACAGTCAGAAGAATTCGTGATAAAAGTATCAGAGAAAGAGGAAATCATTAGAAAGAGTCCTAACTACTATGGCTTGATTTTTTTTTTTTTTTAAGTAAAACAAAAAAAAATTATCTGATTTAAGTTAAACTATTCATTCTATTGTTGTAGATATTTTTGCCAATTTCACTTACAAAACAAGTAATATGTCAGTTTTTCATGATAGTTGAATTTCATAAAATCATAAATAGATATTTTAATTTAATTATATAATTTCTCAATAGGTGAAATCGAAATTAATATAATAACAATTATTTTTAAATAAAAAAATAGATAATAGTTTTCGGCAATCACTATTTTCTCTCTACCGGATTGACAAGCTAAGTAAACAAGACAAAGGTACTTATAAAGCAATTAATATCCCCACATATAATGTCTTTTGGCAAGACTTTTCATAAATAGTGTATCGCAATATTGACAAGTCTCTAGGTTGGAAACCTGACTAACTCCCTAGCACATACACCAACAAACGCGAAACGAAACATCTCCCTTAGTTTATCTGACACTGACTAGGATAAAACCCGGGAATATTCGCTCAGAAGAAACTGTTCTACCTATAGGCCATGTTGAGTTTAACCCCAATAACCTTTTACAATTTTTTTTTTTTTTTTTTGTCGCGGGCATGATATAATTGTAAACAATTAGCCAAAGATTTTCATGTTTAGAATCTTCCACCAAATCCTGCGGATTTGGCGATGTTTTTATCTCGTCCAGATAATAAAGACTACCAAAAATTGTTCCCCTGATTTTTGCGAAATAGATATTGGGAATCGATGCAAACAAAACAAAGAAAAAAAAAGAAACATAAAAAAAAGTAAAGTAAAAAAAATAAATGAAATACACATGAAAAACCAGTAGACGTAGACGAGGCGAAAGCAAAATGTTGAAATAGAAAATTGAATGGAAGTATGTACATACAAAATTCAGTAGGCGAACTTAATGCCTGGACGTGTCCATGCAGTTAAATAGTTCTACTTGGCGATGCGTGGTAGCAGAAAAAGGAATCACGCAAGCACGCGTTATATTCAAGCATGCGTTGATGGATTTACTGTGGACAGGATCTCTCCACAATGCACCACCTCTCACCTGGTCTCAGCTGTGACGAGCACTCACTTAGTAAATATAATTCCACAATGAATTTAAAATTCAGCACAGTGTTATAAAAAGAAATAACAGATATTTACCAATTACACAGATAATTAAATTTAAGCAATTTCAATGAAAAATACCTTGATAAACAGTATATACTGTGTTAACAGAGACAAATACAATTTGTCAAATGTGTTTTTAATTATTATATGATTAACGTAAAAATAAATCATTACATGATTATATTATAGTAAAAACGATTTTAAGTGTGATACAGCACATAACTTCTTACTGTAAGTAGAACTGTAAATTATTGCAATACACCACAAAATTTCTTAGGGTTAGGGTCAAAAAACTTCTTTAAAAAAAAGTATTTCATATTCTTTAAAAATGATAAATTTAAATATTTTAACTTTAGAACTATAAAGAGAAAAAAGAGAACTTTCGATTAAATGTTTCGTTTTTTGCTAAAAAAAAAAGTACGACCAAATTTTTATTAAATTTAAATAATTTGGGTATTTACATAAACGTTAAAGTATAACAGAAAAGTTTTAAAAAATACAAAATATTTTTTGCCATACAAATAGCAGTAAATAATCCTCTAATTAGTGCTATCGATAAAACTTCTATTACTTATTGCAAAAAAAAAAAAGAAAAAGAAAAAAGTATTTTTGGCTTAAAAATTGTAAATTGAGATATATATATATATATATATATATATATATAACAAAATGGAAACATAAAACTATATTCAAATTATTTACATTACACACTGCCATATTTATTATTTCAATATGTTATTACACAGATTAATTTACCTACACATAATTAGGAATCGAATACAATAGATAAAAAAATTTTTTCCACTCTTTAAAATTTAGAAAGATGTTACACTCATTGAAAGTTTCACAACCACTAAAATATATCAAATGCAATTTAATCAAAAAAGGATTAAGTATATAGAATAATAGAATACCTTTGCTTTCCTTCTGAACGGATTAAAAGGAAACTATTTTCAAAGTAACTTGAAATAAAATGACTAATTTATCCAAGCGATTTGGCCGCATTCGTAAGCAAAATTATCGATACAATTGATGCAGGAAATAAACATTTCACTTCGGATCTCTGGATATGAAAGGCGATCATATTCAGAGATATGAAGTGAATTAAATTAGATCAAATTCGAAACAAGTTTAAATTATGCAGCTTACGTACTATTGCTCATTTCGATCCCCAATTAGACAAAGGAATATTGATTGCATAAACGAAATGAAATTTAGGCCAAGTATAACCTAATATTATGATAATTCAGGTATGCTTTGTGGTGTGCTCAGAATTGGTCACTGTTATCTATAATCTAAGAAATGAAATGCTAATTATGTTTCGAGTTTATTTAATTAATATTGGATCAATTAATTTATTCATATACTTCAGCTATTTGTTATATTTATTCATTAAAGAATGCCTATAATTAAATAACATTTATAACAATATTTTATTTTTTTTAGATTTAAATAATTCAATTAATAAAATTTAAATCAGTAGTGAACAATTTGTCACTTCATGACATTTTTTTACTAAACGATTAATTCGACCGGGAGCTATATTTTTAAAGAGATTCCAAACTACTACAAAAATCAACGATTTTGCGATGGTAATCGAACTCACAAATTGCTGAACTGGAGGTAAAATGAAATTCAATTGCAAGTTTGACGAAATTTAAAATTTATCGCTTGACGGTCATTTTTTGCATATAAGGACTAATTTAGAGAGGTACCTATAATTGAAAGGATTCTGAGCCACTACAAACACACAAAACCAAAGTGGGATTCAAGCCCGCGAGCTACTGGAACGAAAACTAAAGTGCTAATCATTCGGCTCCTAATTTAACCAAGAAAGTTATATCTGTATTATAGGAATTTGGAAACCGTAATGGTTAAGCTCTGAGGATGAAATATGAATAACTAATTTAGAATCTAGAAACTAACAAAGAATCATTTAACAAATTTTTCAATGCTAAACATACATATGCAAATACAATGCCTTTAAAATTAAGTTAAATGTGTAATATGATAGAAAAAAAACTGAGTGGATATTTTTAGACAATGAAAATTTATATGATGCATAACTATAATAACCACATCTGTAATCAATTAGCCAATATGATTGCATGTGAGTTGTTTTGGTAGTTTCTGAAATTCCGTTTATTAAACAGCTAATTCGGTCAAGATCAAACAAATCTAGACATTCATGCCTTAAGAATAGAATCAAACCGATGAATTATTGAACTGAAAGTACTCGAATAATGTATTTAGCGCCAAGGTTATGCTTTTTAATGATCTCCAAAAATTTAAAAATATATTCCTGCTGTCTCAACATGAATAAGTTATCAAAGCGAAACGTATGGTTAAGGCAATTCATTTATTGGAATTAAGGGGCAGTTTAAAAAAATTTGCTTTTATTTTAAATTACAAATCAGATTTTATTTTAAAAAATATAATTACTTAATAAAACTATTGAAATGTAAATGAGTTGAGCTCTAATTTCAAGTAATTGAAAACGTCATTGAATATATTTAATAATATGTCGCTACTTTATAGTACACATTAAAATAAAAACGATTTTGGTTTTACTTTCAACACCATAATGTTTCATCTTTTTAATTATCCATGTTCCCCTTACATTGTAATTAATATTTTATATATAACTTAGTTGGACATATCTGTGTAGTATGATAAATAAACTACATCAAAAATCATATCGATAGAAACACACAATTTTAGCATTCTAGAAAGAAGTACTTAAAAATTTATTCCAGTTCCTGAATATTAGAATAAATATGAATACTTTTCAAAAATAGAAGCAAATTGCTTAAAGACAACTTTTACACTTGCTACGACTTATTAAGTAAATGTTCCAAGTGTACAGAAAATCATGAAAATTGAGAATAAGTAAACTTTCCGCCAGGAAATTAACTTACATTTAGCCGTATACATAAACTCAAGACTCACTTCAGTGTGGAAATAACATTTAATTCAAAACACAACTGTTGCCATTTTCTTCTGAAAAGATCGTAAAAGAAATAAATTTGAAGAAAGCACGAATACCTTTAGATTCAAGTAATATCTAAACCATTCTCAATAGTTATGAATTCTCATTGGGAAATATAATTTTAAAAACAAATTTTACTTCTGCCAAATTAACTTTAGAACTCCCACAATTTTTTTAAAAGTCTTTCACAAAATTCTAACAGAATACAGTCAGTTATCGATCCGTAACACCAGTCAATGTCTATTGAAATTAAAGGGAAACAGAAAATATGGAAATCATTTGTGATTTCGTTTTGAGTTGTTTGGCAGTAAATTCCAATTATCAAACTTTGTTGTCACATTTATAACCTTAAAAATTAAATTATTGTTGTATACTGAATTTTAGTATATGCCGGAACAATTTGGCTAGACAATATTTCCATAACTTTCTATTACTGGTAAAAAGAGAAAAAATAAATGGACTTAAATCCTTAAACAGGCAAAAGTGTATATATATATATATATATATATATATTTAAAAAAAAAGAAAAATGTGCCAAATATATTATAATTTAGAACCTAAATGAGAAATATATTTAATTATATTTTAGATGAAAATTATGTCAGGAAATTTTTTTCAACTAAAATTAATTAAGAAGCAAATTATAAAATTTTACTTCATAGAACTTCATTAACACTAAACATACCGGGGATTTTTTTTATTCGGCAAAATTAACGGGAAAATGGGTCAAATGACCCCTTTCGGTAGTTTTAGTGTTAAACAAAAAATATATTTTTTAATACAAATTATTTTATAGAAATATTTTTTATTTTAAAGGAAAAAAGATTTTTCAAATGATATAGAATGTGTACCAGGAATTATAAATTCAAATTTTTAACAGTATAAGAATTTAAATAAAAACATACCAATGAAAAATTGGCAAATATTTTCAGTGAATATGCCATAATTTCGCCAAATATCGTACTGATGTATTGTACACAGTATTACATAAATTATCACAATACACAAATAAATTTTTAAGTACAACAGCAACAGCTTAGCATACATATTTATGCGATTATATTTCCCTAATTCTTAACGGGCTAATTTGAAAAGCCAAATTGCAAACGAAGGCTTAATTACAATGCGCCAAAAGGTAATTATGCAGTTCTAAATCACTTACATCGAATGCATCGTCATTCCAATTTCCAAAATCAAATTATAATGTAAAAATATTTCTATTGTTATTATGTGTGTTCAATTTTGTATAACAGGGCATATTTCAGACCCATCTAATATATTTTCATACAAAAAATTGTTTCGACGGTATAATTGGGGCAAACACAATTTAAAAAAATATCTGCATTTAATTTTTATTTGCGAAGAAAGGAGAATTACTTTTCGGATTAAGAAAAATTTAATTAAGACAATTTTTTACTTTAAAACGTGTTCCGATAAAATTTTCATTAATGGATACCACATCAGTTACATTAAATATTATCTACCTTTATTATAGTCCACAATGTCAAATATAGTTTGGCATATACATCAAATCATGGAAAAATGAATAACATATTGCTTAAATTATTTAAGAATGTTTGCAAAAGCATTTGGTTCAGAACGAGAGTAAATAGTTATTTTTAAACGGATCCTTTCAAAAGTCGTTTGCTGGTTAGTGTTCTATATCCGTTTTCCTGAAATTAGGATATTCAAAACTCAGTGCAGCTAAAATTCACGCAAAATAAACTACATGGTGCCACATTTTTTTGCATAAAATCTTTTTTGAAAAACACAAACGTTCCAAAATTAATTTGAAGAAAGTATGAAATTGATATCACGTGAACGTGTGTGTGAATAAAACCTGATTTTTAATTATAGCATTTCGAAGAACATCATGTAAATATATAAATTTATTTTATACAGTAAAATGTTTGCGGTGCATAAAATAGCCTAAAAGCACTACTTTATTATTAGAATATTTCAAAGTTTAAATATTGATTTTAATAATTCTTGCAAAGAAAATCAGATCAATTAAACTGCTTAAAATAAGCAATGAGATATTATGTTATATATAATATAATAATATATATATATTGAAAAAAATAACAAATTTTTAGTTTAATTAATTCAACTTTAAGACTTTAAATTTCACAAATTACAATTAATGTAAACAACTATTAGATAACATTAAATCATAAATGTAATATTACGATAAATTTACCAAATATTAATATTTTATTAAATTATTCATTATTGGAATTCTAAACTAAGCAAATACATAGCTTTTAAAATTCAATGTGATGTTTGCTTTTTTAAAATAAATTAAAATTTTTAACTAAATTAAAGAGATAATATAAAGTAATTTAAAAAATTAAATGTAAGATTTTGTAAATTACTATGTAAAATATTAGCATTTATAAAACAATAAGTAACGTTCGTCTTCTGAATGATAACTATTTTTTATATTCATAAAGATTTTCTTTTATATACTCATTTTATATAAAAACAGTAAAATAAAAACTCTAAATTATTTTTAAAAAAATAGTTTTTAATAAAAAATAAATCGTAACGGAAAAAAAAAATTCTACAAATTACAAGATAAAATATTCCAGAAATAAACCTCACAAATAAAATAAAACTAATTCATATTAATAGAAACTTATTTAAATAATAAAAATTTAATTTTTTATTTCAAAAACCAATATAAAAACTAATTATTTAAACTTAACAATCAACGTTTTTCTTACGTTTTACAGCGTCTTCTATTGGAGCTTTAAATTTCATGTCTTACAAGAATATTAGTAAAAACAATACACATAAACAACTAATTTAAATTATTAATAGTCCCCTTTACAAGACATAATATTTGATTTAGGACTTAAATATAACAGTCACCATACACATATATATAACCTTCACAACATACGAATCATGAGTAAGAAATAAATTATAAAAATTACAAATGCGATTTGCAGTAGAATTTATTGGTTTTTTAGAAAACCACCATTGTTAGTCATTAGACATGTAAATCGAAAGCAATAAAAGGATTTTTTTTAAACGCGTGAATTGAGTAATACAACTTCTTTAAACTTAAAATGAAAAAATCCAAATAATATAAAGGAAAGTTCCTGGCAATATATATAAGAATAAAAAGAACAATATTCTTTTCCTCGAGTACTGTCTCGCCTTGGACATCTGCTTGAAATTCCCCAGTGCGGAAACACAAAAGAAATCCCTACGCTTAGGGAATGTCATAAACACTTCCGGTTAAACTTAAAATAGAAGAGCCGCAGGACGAATTCGCAATAAAAGTTGGGAAGTTAAAAATCTTTCTCTCACATTTTTTCTTTTTTTTTCCCCCCCCGGAGAAGTAACTTTTAAATGATTTAACAACTAATTTTGTTCAATTGACATAGATTAAACTTGGTGATCATATTTTATCTTATAATGATGGAATTTCTAATTTATTTTCAAGTAGTATATTTCACTCATTATTTAATAGCTTCTTTAAAAAAAGGTAAAAGTTGGAAAATAAAATATTCATACTTTCTTTTCTTATTTTTTCTTGCATAAAAACATAGTAAACTTTATAATTCACATTGATTTATTTAAAAAATAATACAATTTATATATAATTTACAACTTCTGATTTATTTTCAAGTAGTATTTTTCACTCCTTAATTAATAGTTTCTTTAAGAAGATAAAAGAATTGAGAAATGAAATTTCCATACATTTTTTATCAATTCTTTAATAACAAAAACACAGTAAACTTAACAATTCACAATTCTTGATTTATCCAATAAAATAGTAAGCTTTATATGACAATTTCTTTATTTTTTTTCAGATAGCATGTTTCAATCCTTATTAAATAGATTCTTTGCAAAGTTAAAAGAGTTGGGGTATAAAATCATTTATTTTATTAATTTTTTATAACAAAAACACGGTAAACTTTAAATAATTCACAAACTAAAACAGGTTCTTTTTGTTAAAATTCAACTTAACGAACAATTTTGTACAAAATATGATAAAATTCCTAATTTATTTATAAATATTACACAGAATTTTTACTTAATAAGTCTAAAAAAAACAAAAATATTAAAATTCAAAATATTTAATTGGTGAAATTAATTGACAAGAAAAATGTAAAATTTAAGTTTGGAGAGCTAAAACATTTTCAGATGAGTATTTTGAAATTAACGAACATATTTGGAAGAAAACACAATAAAATTTCTGTACTGGAAGATTAATTTAGTATTAATGTACTTGAAGGTGTTCACCTGTGATACCTTGATTGAACAACAATTTTTAAATAAAAAGGAGGAAAGTTGCAACTTTAAATCTTTGTTTTGGAAACAATAAAAAATTTTTTAATGCTTCAAGAACATATTTAAACTCAAAATCTTGAACATATTTTGTATAAAAAATGTATAATTAATTTATCTAAAAGTATAATGTAGCTTCCTGTTTGACAATTATATGAAAAAAATTAATTAAAAATATTTTTTACTACTTTTCTATTAAATAAAAATCTGCTCCAAAATTAAAATATGCCCCATTGACTCACATTCAACTTGAGGAACATAAGTGTTAAATGGTATAAAATTTTTCTAATATATGTATAAATTTTACGCATAATTTTTACTTAATAAATTCTTATAAAATATGAAGCATAGCTATATTTACTTAAAATTAGATGTAATGATTGAACACACATCGGGACACAATTATTTGAGAAATTTATACAGCATTCAATCAGACCATTCAAATAACCTGCTCAACAATGGATGCGATTTAGTGGCACCATCTAGTGGCAAATAATTTAGGAACAAAAATATTGAAAAATTTTAATTCATATTTTTAATAGCACATACATTTAACATTAATAATAAAAGAACATTATTGAAAAAACAGCAGTTTATAAAAGCATCCAATTTAAAATTTTAACGGAAAAATCACTTTTTTAACGAATTGTTAGTCCATATCATAGCATTCGAAAATCAATTCCGACTACTCAAAATTAACATGTAAATAAATATATGAATGAATACCAAGGTGGAATAATATATATAGTATGTTGTATTGAATATCGTTTGTTATATGGAATATATAATAAAACATACATATTCATCACATACTAGTCAACATTTCACACTATAATTTGATGCATGTTCCGAAAGTACAGGTTTCGATACGTTACTCAGATAGTAGAGGGTTCGAAAGTGGCCATGGCTAGTCATCGAATGAAGATACTCTAGTGTGTTAAAACATTCCTTGGGTCTAAATCAAAATGCAATTGTAATGAAGAAATAACACAAGAAGACTCACATAATTCGCCCACTGTTAGAAATGGTTAGGGACTGCCAGAGCTAAGAGATAATGATATTATAATCGATTCGATTTACTCAATACATTTAATTGTAATTGTATTCTTTGAAGTTTTTTTTTTTAACAATTAACATTACAAACGGAATCTGCATTTAATTATTGAAAAATCTCGTATGATTATAAAAATAAAATAAATTCTAAAAATCACAATAACAATAATAAATTTTAAAAATTCATAAACATAATTTTATATAATCGGAAAAATTAACAAATCGATTCACCGCACTTTAATAAGAAAAACTACTTTGAGAGTTCAAATTTTCAAAATCTCATATTCCATCTAATTAAATGACTTAATGAAATGTACAATATTGTTCAGTTTTAGTAGGAAACCATTTCTTCGTATTGTGTGTATCTATTTTTCTTTCTTTCTCTCTCTCTCTCTTTATATATATATATATATATATATATATATATATATATATATATAAGCAGGCTGGAAGTAATTGTTATTTAATAGGAACTTAATTTTATCATTAATCCAAATAAAAAAAAAAGTTTGTTGCTATAGCCTAGAGATAAAAGGAGTCAGTGTCTTATCTGGAAAACAGCGGGTTTGATACATGACTCACTAAAGATTGTGACAAAGTAATGCTCATAAACGATAATAATTAATAAATCTTAATGAAAGAAAACATTTGATAATAGACTATAGCTCAATGATTCTCAAGCATTTTTTGGTCGCAGCACATTTTTTTAAAAGTTTTTAATTTCAAAAAATGTGGTACTTAACTGTAAAAAGTTTTCTTTACAGTGTACTTTTTTTGATTTAAAAAATTTTAATCATTGTAAAAATGTATAATTTTTACTATATCTAAAATTGGGGGACACTTTAAAAATTAGGCACACAAAAGTGACTCGGCACAGTGGCTAAGAATCACTTCCACAGATGAAAGAACCAGATTCGCTGATTTCCATTTAAAACCTTTTAAATATTTTTCAATGAATTTATAATTTACGTCAAATTTACAGCATACTTACTTCATTTAGATTTTACCAGTATAGAAAATCTGTACCCAGATTTCGGGATACTGGTATTTTGAGTAAAGTATTTTCTTCGAAAAACAGATATTTATATATACCTTCAATCTTTCCCTTTTATTTTTCGATATAAATTACGGAGAATTAACAACCCACAAGGAATTTTAAAAAAAAGTTACTTCTAAGTACAGTTTCTGTTTGAAAGAGAAAATATGAAGTTTCGTAGTGTGTACTTTAAGTTCTAATCTAATTATAAACTGAAAAGACAAATTAAATTAATGAAACAAAAGTAAAACGTACATTAGTTTTTTATTCCATATTTACAAAAACAAAAACTTCGATAGGGATACAAAAAAAAAGAGATCATTTCTGACTGAAATTTTAGTTTAAGCGTAAAAGCATGAATTTAAATCACAAAAACGCACTCATTACAAAACAATTTTTAACTAACAGCATCCCAAAATAAAATCTTGCTTATAGATTAGGTAAAAGCAAATCAAATGAAGTGCAGAACGAATGAAAATAACAGTCATATTGACTAAGTAAAAAGCTGATGAGAACAACAATAATTTTTCAAAAATTGGAAAAAAATAGTAAATAGCGCTGTTTGGAAAAATTACAGTGTAAATATAGAAAGAAGGAAGAACCATAATTGTAAACACTTTTTTTCTTTACTGCCATGGGACACATAAAAGCATGAACAGATTTGGCTAGAGGAAAAGAACAATAAGCTTCTTTCTTGAAACGAGAAAAGCTCCGAAGCAGAATGTTACACAAGCATCGTGGTATAAGCAACTTTACTTGGATTCGGTAAGGTTTGTCGCTCAAAGTCATCTTTTGCACACTGGGGTTAATAAGACCAGGACATACAATTTCAGGTGGATTACGAACCACTCCAACCATCCCTGCCAAAGTTGGGATTCGAATCCACGAACTGCTGAACGGAAGGCTAGAGCGCTAACCATTCAGCAGCCAAAGCAACTTTGTAATGAGTTAAAAATACGATTTAAATTAACTACAGTGGTTATAATAAAAATTTCAAAATAGTTTATATATTTTAGGTTAACCAGAGACTATGTAATTTGCTTTCTCTCTATTCAGTGCAGCTGTTTTCAACTCAAGCCTGAACAAAAACTCTGTGGAGATATGGAATAATGATTTTATATAGATTTTTTGGCACCAACTTAACTTCCTTAAAAACAATATTTAGTTTTTCGATTCTCTAAACTTCACTGTAATATTTCATTACAGTCACTTTACATATCATGCATTCATAGTAAAACATATTTCTTACCGTAACGTTTTTAATGTTGAACAAAATATATGAGCGTAAACAACTAACGAAGTGACATAATGTTTACAACAGTGATTCTCAAGCAGTATGCCGCTTAATTCTTAAAATATAATTCATAAAAATTTTAAAAGTATATATAGTAAAAATTATATATATATATATATTTTTAATTATTATTATTATTATTATTATTATTACGAGTAAAGTTTGTTTAAGTCAAGAAAAGTACACTGTAAAAGAAAACTTATTTCCATATTTCAGTACCGTATTTTTTTACAGATAAAAAATGTTTTTATCTTCGATAACTAACCTTTCACATAAAGTAAAATATTTGCCCGACGCGAAGAATTATAACTTGAACACACACTTGAAATTAAGTGTGTTCCCAGTATCTACAATTATAATTTTCTACATATTATTTGTGTGAATTCGGATTTTCAGTATTAACCAGTATAAAAATGGGGTGGGGAAAACTCATTGTGACTGTTAAATTTAGAAGGTGATATAAGAGTAGAACCGTCATTTTTGCGACACATTATAATAGAAATTATCATAAAACATCAAGTTCAAATTTGTCATTCAAAGTATCTTAATTATTACACACACATTGTATTTAATCCCTTAATAAACGTATTGTTTTTTACAGAACACATCATATTTTACATTCAAAATTATTATTATAACTATTTTACACAGTGCATAAGTAAAACAACTTCTAAACTTATCTTTTTCTTTGTGTGTCGCCAAATTTTGAAATCGTTATAAGTGTGTCGCGACAAGAAAATAATTGAGAATCACTAGTTTAGAAGTCTGAAATATTGCATATGAAAACAGAATTAAAACTCATGACCTTTACAGGGTTGAACAATAATAAAAGTTACTTTCTGTTTATTTATTGGAGCTTTATATTATATTATTATATCCCGACAGGGAAAGACCGGACTCTCGTGACCAGAAGATAGTTAACCCTTTGGGTACATTTGACGAGTGAGATCCGACATCTGCTTACATCAATACAATTGTCTTCAATAATTCAGTACTCAAAGTGTTAATTCGCTACCTCAGCAGGCCAAAGATCCTTAACAAATACTTCTCTAAGAGAGCTCTTATGCATGATGAAAATTCCGTATAGGCCACTGTCTTTTATTAATGTCGTGTAGAAAATGGGATGCTAACTCAAGTGATCTATTAATTATTGATTATTTTCATTTAATTACTTGATTATTTTCATTTAATAACACTTTACTTTTTTGCTCACTGTAATATTTTTACTAAACAAAGATACAGGAAAGATATAAGCAAGTGTGAAAAACTAAAATACGAATTTTATTTCTCCCCGCCTGTCGATTTTCATTCCTTGCATCAAGATTTTCCGAAGTTATTTCTGTTCCTATAGAAATGTCTGAATAGAAAGAGATTTCGAAGTTCACACAACCACGCACTCTCCAAAAAAATCCCATTGTATCCGTCATCCTTCGCCATTATTGCCACCAGTGTTCGTGGGTTTTGCGCCTCACATTCTTCCCCTTTTCAGAATTTCTAGAAAATAGAAGTAGGGCAGAAGCTGGAAATATGGTTCTTATTTTCACGACAAAATTTATATATTTTTCCCGGGATATTCAAAAATACTTCCTCAAATAAAACAAAAAATTGGTAGTTTAGTTACTTCTCCCTTTCAGAATTTTTAAAATTTACAATTATTTATGATTACTAGTGCAGTTCAATCTAAACTTCACAAGTCTGTAGGAGCTGAAATGTTTTTACTTCATAAATTTAAAAGACAATACAGAATAAAATATGGATTACAAATTGGGCAACGAAAAATTAAAAAGAAATCAATCTTTTTCCAATGATTAAAATCCAAACACAAACATTAAATAACAAAACTCATAATAACGCGTAAAAGATAACGAAGCATGAATACATTCGAAATTATAAAATGTATACCACAATTATCATTACAAACCACAAGAGTACAAGTAGCTTAAACTATTTAAACAACTTCAAATCCTCACAAAACAATCAAATTTAAAACACATGTATTTAAAAAAAAATATGAAAAAAGATACGAATATCTTAAATTGAAAAAAATTTCCCTATTTAAAAATATTTTCCTTTTAATCAACGTTAACACATTTTTCGCAGTTTTAAAATGGATACTTCTATAAACAACTCATTTATAAGTAAAAAATGGTTGCTAAAATATTTTCGCGCCAAATTTGGCGCACTAATTATTTTTCTGAATTAACTGCAAGGGCGTGTTCTCAGTTTAGCAAACTTATTAGAGCTATTTTGACCTTTGATAATCTTCAACAATTCTTCTAAAAGATAATGAACTCTTACTGCACATTAGCGAAGACTTTAAAATGCACTTTTAAGTATTTGTGAAAAAATTTATTCCAAACAAATTAGGATAATTAATTCAGCAGCATACTTTTTTTAAAACAAAATATAGATAACTGTCTTCTTAATTAATTTTTAACCGTTAAATGCTCCTTATAGGCATTACGTTAAAAAAATATTAATGGAACGTGACTTCAATTATTTAATGAAAATAAGCTTACGTTACGCTTATTTAACGTAAAAAAATATTCTTTTCAAAATTTTCTTTCATAGTTATTGAGAACTGTTATAAAAGAATCATTAAAACGATTAGTAGAAAACAAATAAATAATGTTCCAAAAAATACCATTAAAATGCAAAAAATAAAAAATTAAAAGCAAACGATAATGTCAAACGGAAAAATATAAAGGTATCAAAAATTTAACATCTGAATGTCCGTTGGCAACAGAACAACATTGTAAATGACTGTCACGTCGGTCCCAAACCATTTAAAAGTGCAATTACATTCCAGACCAATGACGTCATACTCAATTACTCATTCAAAGGAAAGGATGACCGTGAACAAGGGGCAACATTAGCATTGGGTATTTATTGAGTACATTAAAATCACCAACGTGTAAAATATTTGTTAAGTAGTTTTACAACTTTTCTCTAATTGTTGATGCTTTCTGATTAGAGAGAAATTTACAACTGCAGAAAGATATCGTACAAAAGCAGACAATAAATACCCGAATTGGAGAACAGCAAATGGCGAAGGGCGTCAATTTATTGTCGTTTGAATTTTTTTGCCTCGTAAATGTCAATGTCAGAAATTAATTTTTTTTTATCAAACAAAATATAAAAAGTCTGTTATGAAAGTATTGTTATTTTTTAGAAGTAGTTTGTAATGAATTTTTTTCTTTATTCTTTTCTAAACTATTAATTTAAAATATTGATGCAATAATAAAACAAAGTTTTTTTTTCAAACAGAATAGATAAGATAATGTTTGTCTTTTTTATGTATGCATACGTTTTACAAGTTTCACAGAAAACCCTATTTCAATTAAAACAATTAATAGATTATTCCTGAAAAACAGATGAAATTACTTCACTTCAATTAATAAATTATTCTAAAATAATCAATTTAATATCCTCATATAAATTAAAAACAATAATTAAATGCAGAAGTTGCAGTTAATCTATTTTATAAGCCCAAAATTTTATTTTGATAAAGAATTCGTATTCTTTACAGATAATCCTAAGTCGAAATAGCTATAAGATGAGATAGCATTTAATATATAGAAACAAATGAGTTTAAGATGATCACGCTCTTTGGTGTGAAAAGTCATGGGTTCGATTCCAGTCACTGTTGAACAACAGATGATGAAAGCTTTGTCCTATGAATAGTATAACAATAGAAAGTTGCGATAAACTATTTAAACACAAATTACCCACTGTTCTTCTAATATTTTGCATGATTATAAGCCATATTCATTTTCCATAATCTAGAAAACTTTTAAGCCTCCACCCAAAAGAAATAAATACTGGAAGCAGAAACACGATAGTGGTATAAAATGGAACCTGGTGTCTTTTATGAATAGTGCGGTTTAGTCACTAAACTGTAGTAAATCCGGATAGACCGAAAGTAGCTAAAAGTGTAAGCCCACTTTCAGGGTGAGTGCTTGAGAGTTTTGCACATTCCACTGGATGTCTACACTAGGAACACCTTAAGACAACTCAAGATAGTTATAAGTCTTCCCATTAAACAAATAGGCTGTCTATGACAGAAAATACTACAAAAAACTTCAACTCATAGTTTAATCAAAACGCGATATTAAATTAGATTGCCTATATACGCACAAACTTATTCCTTTACTCATTTCCACATAAAACGATCTATACGTGGCTCACAGGTTTTATCGATTACTTCCTTTTGAGAATAATTTAAACTTAATCATAATACTTTTCAAAATCATATTTGAGATAAAATCTCAGCGAATGAGGTTCAGGAGTGACATCACACACAATTCTAACAACTTAAAGCATAAAATACATTTATATAACAAGAATAAAATGTACATGGGAAGGTTAATGACCAGATTATCATTTGTAACAGAAAATATAAAACACAAGTAAAATATATATATATATATATATATATATATATATATATATATATATATATATATATATATATATATATATTTATTTATTTATTTATTTATTTATTTTTACATGTTACAGTTACATGCAGTATCTTTTGCATAAAGTAATGAAATCACAGTTATTTTCAAACTTATTTATGTTCTTAAACGGAATAAATTTTTTCGGAATATCAGATCCTGTAGGGATCGCAAAAGGTATTCTGCACTGCTGACAGAGAAAATTTTACTGAACCATATTCACAATGGCAAAGATTGATCAGAAATATTTCATAAACCTATGCCAGTAGAAATGACATGACAAAGCAAAAGAGAAATAATATACAATGTCCAAAATAATGACCCACTGTTTGACACCACAGAATGATTATCATAAAAGTTAGATGCTCTAATACAGTTTTTAAAGTTTATAGCATATTTTGATACATTGGATTATCATATTAGTATCAGTTGGGTAAAAATTCCAGAATCCCCCAAGCATCTACTTCAAGACATGTGCACAAAGCAAAAACGAAAAAATGGTACCTACATTCCAGTAGTAAAAAAGAAAAGTTTTCTCAGCTAGAATCGAATATAAAACCTTCCACTCTACAGAGCACAGCTTAACTATGTCATTTGAAGCAGCATAACCACAGATTGCTGTACTAAACTTTAATCGCGTGTTGCTTATCGATGAATTTTTGTTGTTAATGAACCATATCACATGGTACAAGAGTAGAAATTCAGAAAATTTCCAAGCATCCATTTCGATAGATTGGAGTTCATAAAGGAAAAGAGTAACATATCCTTCTGTTGCTCAGAGACAGGTATCAAACCCAAGATCTGGCAGTCCGAAAAGTATTGTCCTATGCTACTCTGTTTGAGTTACGGTGATCCTTCAATATAATATTTATTGAAGGTAATGTATAACTAAATAGGAAAATCTGAAATATTCCAATTCTTTACAAACAAGAAACTATAATTATTTTAATTCTATGAGAGGCATACAATTAAAATACTGCAAATAAAATATTTTATTTAAAATAATAAATAATCAAAAAAATTACTTTTTCTATTTTCATGTAACTGAAACATTTAATCGAGAAAAAATTTAAAGGAAAAAATTATAAAATCGCGCAAAACGCGATTTTTCCCGAAAAGTAGCAGCTCCGATCCAACACCGCATGAAGAGAGAGCACGTGCAGCTGCGGTGTTGATGAAAAGGGAGCTCCCATTCCCCTCTCATTCATAATTTTCTCTTCCATCCGACCGCAGACGAACGACGCGAGACCGTTCCTCAACCCCTATTTATTTACTGCGAAGAGAAAAAGAAAACGAAAATCGCCGACTTCCGCGGGTAACGCAGGCGATTTGCTTCTTCCTGGACTATTGCAGTCGCACGTACAATTTTGCGGTGGAGAACAGCCCATGGTTGATATTTTTATATTTATGTGGACCAAAAATATGACTCCCGATTATTAAAAATAACTGTAATTGTTTCTACAAATTACCAATCCAAAATAATTGGAAATTTCAGAGTAGATAAGAATAAAATATTAAGATTTCTATGGACTAAAAATGCGGAGTTTAATAATAAGATTTTAAACAAATTATGCTCTCTTTATTTATTTTATTGCTTCAGGAAGAATATTAAAGCGGGGCAATAACTATAATGCCCATAATGGTTTTGTAAGCAATGCTATAACAGAAAAATTTTCAATATGTCCAAAATTTTATTAATCATTTCACGTCATTTTACTACCACAGAAAATTAGACAATCACTATAAAATTCATAATATTTTTCTATGTAATTGCACAACAGGATACTTTTTAATAACTTTAAAAGTTTTCGTTAACAAGAAATTAATTTCAATTTTCAGTCCATACATTATTTTAATGAAAGAAATTTCGTCCGATTTATTTTGTAAACATATTACGCTGACAGTGGACTAAAAACGAAGCATTGTATTTTTAATTTTCCCCAAATTAAGAGTCACATTTTCCCCCAATTTTGATTAATGTTCCTTTCATGCACACACACATGGGAGAGCTCATTAAATAGGACTTATAAATTAAATATTGAACATTACAAGTCATAAATGCTTAATGTGAGATTCGAACCCATGAGTTGATGAATGGAAGACCATTCACTATTTGGCCAGTTCCACTCAACTTAATAATTACAGTTCGCGAAGAAGACTGATTCACAAAAACGAATGGAAAAATTAGACACGAATAAATTCCCTCAGATTGCTGATAGCCTTGATATCTTGCTGGACACTGGCATTCAACATAAGAAAAGCTATTCCAGATTCTGAATTTCATAATAATATAATTATAAAGCAAACAATATAATAAAGCAATTATTACTACGATAAATGTTGATTAAACTTAAATTTCATACTACGAAAATCCTACATACAAACATAGCTACACAAACGAGCCCTGGGCTTTACCTTAATGTTAACGGATTTGAGTTACTCGCATGTCACTAAGGATTTTGTAAGTTTAAACCAAGGACAGGTGAAGAGATCACACCTTGGTACGCTCTTCGCCACATCCACTCCACAGCAGCAGAAAGACTTAAAAGGTCACTGATTAACTTGGACACGTCCCCTCCCTACAGACAAGTCCAGCTCTAGCAACCCAATTAAAGAGAATGTGGTCACCCTGCCAATACATTGGGAAGTAATACTTCGCTTTGCTGTTTTTATGGGAAGCGGAGTGAATATGAGCGGGTGGGGCTACACACTACGAAATAGATGCTAACAAAAGAGTAATTTGCACTTCTTTTAGGATTACCTGTATAGTGTTTACATCTCGTGAGAATAATGATGGTGAGCCATTTTTTCTTGAAGCAAAGGGAGGAAACACGCAAAAACCTTTAAGAAAATCTAAAAAATAATTTAACTCTGATGCCTTGAAATTTGATTGATCATTGTAACGTGAAATGACACTTAGATTTATTCATACGATTCAAAACGGAACTATAATCGAAGGTTTGGATACTTCCAGATGAAATTAAATCTACAAAATTTGTTCGCGCAAAAAAACGTTTCCAAAAAAAAAACTTTCTACGATAAATCTGTTCTTTTGAAATATCGTATTTGAGTAGTTGGGTTTCGAGGATAGGCTAAATTGCTAGGTACAAACTAAGACATTCTCCTTGGTACAGCTCATCCCATAAAAATGAAAGAAAACAAAACTATTTATTCAATTAAATGGAAGAAGACAGAACTATTATGCTCTTTAGCGTATGCCAAGATTTGTTTGCTGAAAATAGTTACAAAACTTAAAAAAAATTTTATCCATCGCATCGTTTTGAATTGAACAAAGAAAAAAGCAACCAACAAAATGCTTTTCTAACTCTAGATAATTTATAATGGGAACAAATGGAATTGACGACTCATTGTCCATATTTACTGGATTTAGCATCTTGCATTTTTCTGTTTGCTTTTATAAGAAATAAAATGCATGCTCAACGTTTTAATAACTATAAAGAAGCCTTAGGAAATTACAAATGCCATGCTTCTGTTATTTCTCTTTGTCTTTCTGAAAACTTAAATAATAGACATCGTATTAATTAAGACTAATTATATATTTGCTCATAATTTATAAACGGTCGAATAAAAGCAAAAAAATACCAGATAAATATGAAAAAGTAAATTAATCATCACTGATAAATAATATCAAATAACAATTAGTTTGCATTTTAAATTGGCACTTCTATGTGAAGGTTTTTACCAATTATTCATAATAAAGGAATTAAACACAATAAACATTAATGGAAATGCTTGATTTAAATTAACAGAGTTATTTTCCAAAAAGGTGATAAGTATCAACAGGAAATTCTCAGTAAATCTCAATTTTTTGAGTTATTGTCTCCACAAGGAAGTCAAAAGATTCCGATTTTCGAATGGCAACGAAATATCCGTCTGCCGGCCACAAGTAAATAGGTTAATTCATCATCTCAGACGATTGGATTACAGATTTCTAAACATGGAAGGAAATCAAAAATCAATTCTTTCATGAACTCTCGGAAGGGTTAACATCCGGAATCAACTTCATTAGGAATGACGTCAGAAATACATAATGCATTTAGGAATCAAATCCAAACGATTTGCACAAATGTTTTTAAGCTCCCGTAATACAACATTAAAGATATATTAAATACATTCTTTTTTAATAAATCATTTATTAAAAATGCTATTAACTTTAATCACCTGCTTTTTTAATCAACTAAAATAGTAAAATAAAAAAGAAATATTTTCTAGCATTTTAGATAGATTTTAATTTGTAATTTATTCTATTAAGTCTAATATGGAAAAAACATACTAATATAGAATAAAATATATACATATATATGACCATTGTTATAGAATATAAGGAATCGTTTTCTTCATGCAAGATGACAGAGCTGAAATATGTATTATTGTTAATGGGATTTTAACACTTATAATGTGTTAAGTTTTTCTTACTTTTTGTGTAATAAAATACGACGAGCAAAAAATAATTTTCATAAAATAAAAATTGTCACGTCATTTTCCTCTTCATTGTACAAAGATTTCAAACAGTATAGTTTTTATACTTAAAATAAGAAAAGCATTTTTAATTTCAATTAAATTCAATCAAACGCTTTTTCACGAGTTAAAACTTAAGTACATAACTAACTGCTGTTTTCATGTTTTGAAAAAAAGTCAAGTTCTCAAAAAAATTTAAGCATCTAAGACTTCCCAATCAAAGTTTATTATCTTCAAATATATTATCTGACCAATGATCAGTTTTTGCACGCGAGGAATGGGATCCGATGGGAGTATAGATAGAAGATATTAAGATTTTATATTAGGTTGGAGAACAAGAAATCCATTGTTTTTACGAGAACTTCAAGACTTCATTTAGTATGGTTAGAATTAGATTTGTTTATACAGTTTAAAATTGTTTTTTGATCCATGTTTTATGAGCTCCCATGTCAGTCAACATCGATCGTTTATTTCACTGATTTTATCGACATTTTCGATGATGGATACATGCATAAAAAAATACGGACATTTTTCTCTTTGTCGACTTCCAATTTTTACACCTTGCAACTCACAACTGAATGGACAAAACAGAAAAAGACTTTTCTAGTGATAAACGTTACCTTTCCAACGAGCATAAATCTTGAATTGGTTTTGACTGATATTTTAATACATATCGATCATAATAACCATCCGCCACAAAATTCTTTTCTCACAACCTAATAAATATAGAGAGCATCATGCCATAACTTTTCATTTCTTCGCAGTTTAATTCATAAAAATAAAATAACAATATTAGCTATTTTCTTCGATTTTTTTAAAAATTACTTTATTTAATGTAGGGTATGTATTTACACTTTGCACTATACGCCAACGATCAGAAATGCATTGGAAAGCGCGGATGCAGAGTTTAATTTCAATGTTTAATAAATCCATCATTCAATGAAATATATATATTCAAGTTCCCCAATTCATTCGATTTGATTTTAGCTTATTTTTACGAGAGGTGTAATTGCATGCTGCAAAAGAGCGTTATGAATATTGATATCGTTATTTTTTCAAACGACAATTTTCTCCGACAACTGCGCGCCTGTTTCTCTCTAGAAATCACAACATGAGAAAGATAGCACAGACCCCATTTTCAATAATCTACTATAAATTTAAAAAAAAAAAA
>JAPDSC010161062.1:182374-197084 GCA_026290005.1 Latrodectus geometricus
ATATAAGGATTCCTGAAACCTCGAGCAAAGACCATTTTGTATAGTGTAGAACGTTTTAGGTTTGTTGCGTTTCTGGTTTGTGCGTGTATGAGTCTCAGAGTGAGTGCTTTGACACTATGTTCAGAACACAGCTATAAGGGCTACTATAAATTTTAATATTTAATTTGTAAGCCGCCTTCTCATTGATAATGAGCCGTTCTGACGTGTCCCAAAAGAGGAAACACGGAAAACTCCCAAGCACTCACCCCGATTGATGTGCATACAGAAGTCAGAAGCGCATTATCTATCTCCCTTGTTCAACAGCAAAGCGCAAGACCTTACGTTCCAAAGAGCGGTGTCTTATAACTACGCCATGGTGAAGCCAAAATGGCCTGATTGGTTTGGGCGATGTTCTTCTTATTGATAGGTAGTGAGTTCAAATCCAGATTTAACTGTAGATACATTATGTTCCAAGACAGTTGGAGCTCGTTAAATACATCATGATTACAACATAATCCACAAGTGAAATGATACCTCCTCTGGGAGAAGCAGGTCAAATATTAGTGTGTGAGTCTTCTGCTTGGTTCCTGCTTCTAAATTACGAGATTTTTTGGACCATGCGCCAGAAAACCCAACCAACCAACAAAATTACGAGATTTTTACCCAGCTGCATCGACCTAACTGGTCCCAACTCTGACCAAAGTACAGGGAAATATGTCTATGAATACTACGCTAACGTAAGGTCGGAGTAGATGCTTAGAAGTATTCTGAATTTCTAGTTTTGTGACAGGGGAGCGTGGCCCATTATCTATGAGAAATTTTTCAAAAAATCTATAATGAGGGGTGCATCTAAGAAGCTTTTGGAAGTCAGATTATCCCAACCACGGTGTTAAAACTCGGAAATTTCGGACAAAAAACATTTTTCACAAAATAAATGGATTTTACCTTGTACGCGTATAAAACTGCAAATGACCACTACACCGATTAAAAATGAATGTATCGATTCATTAAAGATTTTTATAAAACAAACTAAATAAAGCAATTGGGCAAGCCTTGTTTATCACAATAATATGCAGTAAACACATTCCTAAAAGAACATTAAAATTCCTGCATCGGAATTCAGTTTCCTTCACAAAGATCAACAGATAGAAACACAATTACAGTTTAACACCTGCTCAGCAACTTACACTCTCTCTGGCGAGGATTTATTAATCCCTTATTTACACACAATATCAGATACGATCACACACGCACGCTGGACAAAATACCCCTCACAAAGGTGTGCCATTAGTGTGGAAGAATGCCGTGTTGCAATTACCCCCGTTCCAGTAAAAGTTGGATTATTTGATTTTATCGCTCTCAAAAGACACCAAAGCGTCTGTTTTTTTTTTTTTTTTTTTTTTTTTTTTTTTTTTACCACTGTACCGGCACAAAAGAATCGCAGAGCCGGAAAAATAGGGACTCGCATGTCATCCGAGGTGACTGCAGGTTGGTCAATGCTTACGGAGAGGGTAATACAAGAAGAAAAAAACCGCATAAAAGAACGATTTCGTGCGCATCCGATTACAAGTTCGCACGCGTTTTTGGATGTTAGCCCATAAATGTAGTGAAAGCGAAAGAAATGTTTGAATTAATTTTTTTTCCTTTTTCGCACGACAGACAATTGACTGTGAAACAATACTAGCTTTTCAAATACAGAAAAAGAAGCTGTGAGAGGACCCAGTTCCGTACTTAAAGTTTACAAAATATACGATACTTGAGAGAGAGAAATTGCTTTATAAATCTATCTCCGCAAAGAATTCGCTGTTTTTATAATAAGCAAATATATTTATATATATATATATTCAGCATAATATTTAAATTTAATTTTTTTAGTTTTGATTCCATCCACTGTTTAACAACATTTGCAGTAAGCAACTATGGTTTAAAACAGATTCCGAACTACAATAAGATTAACACACAGCAGGTGGGAATGTAATGTACAAACTGCTGAACTAAACACCAGCTAAGCAAAATTAATCTTTTAATAGTATAAATACTTAAACAATTACATTATAAAAGCAGCGACATCTACAAATACCAAACGGGACCTTTTAAAATTATATATCCTTGGCTATAGTGATATAGCCTAGAAGTAGGGCAACGCTAAATGCAAAAGCCTCGGGATTCGATCTCTGTCTCCGTTAAACGCGAGATGGGCTTTGTATTTCTGCACGTTCATAGAGCGGGGGCATGGGAGTTTTCTGATTTATCTCTCTATCGATACTGACTACTTATGAAAAGTTCTCCCGAAAGACAACTTACGAGATAAACATTAAAAACTCTTACAACACTTTAAGTTGTCTGCCTGTTCTCAACGATGTATCACAATTATGTAAACAAAACAATTTAATGTGTGTAAAATTAGAAGGATATACATTATACATAAAAAAATACAAGGAACAAAACAATGATTGGTTTGGTTTGCTTGTTGCTAAACGTTGCTTTTTGACACAAGCGAGAATTAAATTAAATCAGTAACGTTTAAAGTTGATTTCGAACCCCATTAAACCCAAACTGGACATAAGAATCGCATACGCGAACTACCAAAACGAATGCCAAATGCTAAATATTGTCTGCCAGTTCAACAACTAAGCAATGAAAAAATCTGTTTAAAAAAATATTAAAATATTAATTTATATATTGCCATTTTTTTCCCTTCGTAATGTATGTATATACAAGCGCGAGAATGTAAGCATATTTCCACGTTTATTGGAAAGAAGAATGATTTGAAGTATTTAATTGGTAAAAGAGAAGCAAACTGCTCGGGAAAATAAAATTAACTTATATATGGATTACTTAGCTGATACAATACAAAGTCCTATCAAATAGAAGAGTAATTCAAACATACATAAAAAACGGATGGCAATACTTCATTAAAATAAATTTCAGTCTCCATAAACGGAAGGAATGGATAAGAATCCTACAATATTAAGGAACCTAAATTCTTATTTCTGGAATTCCTTTAAAATGTTAAACTGTATATCATGGGGCAAATCTTATTCCTTCACGCACCCACTCTCAGACAGACATGGATGTAGTAGGAAGAAACGTAACATCCATTTCCCCTTGTTCAACAGTGGCTGGGATTGAACTCGGAACCTTTTGCTCTGAAGCGAGCTCTCCAGTATCATATCACTGTGAATGGTAAAAAGAATTCTATACAGACAATTCTTATTATTTGTGTTATAAATAGCTTATTATTATACTATAAATCCCTTCATTATAAATATTAAATACTAGGTTTCCAAAATATAATATTTTTAGAATTTCAATTTTCTTTTCATAGCAAAGAAATTTTAGACGACTTATTAAATGTATTTGCCCTTAAAAATTTCTAAAGCAGTTAGGAAATTCTGAATTTTTTTATGATAATTATAATTCAAGCATTCTTTTGAACTCTTATTTATAAGAAAAATTTAAAAATGACATCTAGTGTAACGAATATTGTTCCGTTTTCATTATTACCTTTTTAGCCAGATGTCTGTGTTTTCAGACAAAATTCCGGTGACCAGGCCGGTATATTTAGAAAATTCCGGCTAAGATAAATTATTGAATACGAATAAAACATAAAATAATTGAGGACTTTAAAATTAACCAGATTATTTAATATATGTTTGATTTCCATTTAATTTTTCTCTTAAATGATAGCCAATTATTTCGTTTTTCTCTTTGAGTTACGATTTTCACACCACGTTGTGAACTGCCTAAGGCTGTTGTAAGGACTTTAGTGCCCACTAAGTCACTACCTTACAGTAGGACTTTCCTGGGATAAGTTGGTCGTATTCACATATAGCAAGGGAGAAAATTTGGAAAACACCCAAGTACCCACCCGACAAACATGCAGACATAAAGCAGAAACACAACATTCCTCTCCCGTTGTTCAATAGAGGCTGGGATGGAACCAGAGACCTTTCGCTCTGAAGAGTGTTGTCCTACCACAAAATATTTAAGTAACAATTTGAAATCAGTCACCATAAACACAAAATGCGAAAAATCACAAACATGATTAATTTTGTTTCAATTTTAATACTGTCGCTAGAGAACACAGCTTTCGACTGCAGTTGGAGTTTAAAATATTACAAAAATGCATATAACAAAAAAAAAACTATGGGGATCGCATTGAATTCCTCCAATTTTAGAAATCAAGATCGTTTTTGACGTTTCCCCTTTTTCCAACTTTCTCCTTCGTTGAAAACCAGAAAAGAGATAAGATAAAAAAAAAAAAAAGGTTAATGAGCGAAAGGAAGCGACATAAAATAAACAGAAACACCCGACAACGCAGAACTATTCACCCTGTCGCAAAAGAAAGAAAAATAAAAGGGTGTCTTGACCTGCATTGGCGCCAACCACACACTTCCATTAAATGGAACACTTCTCGCTCATCTCCAAAGTTGAGAAGGAGGCACTCATTCGGTGAAGACGCTTTCTCATTTTCCCGCCAAGACGTTTGCTTGAAGTATACAGAATAGATCCACCAAACAAAAATACGGGCCACATTACTTTTAAACGGAATCGATTATGACTAATTTTAAATAAAAGTTTACAATTAAGTTAACTTCTATAGGGAAATTAGAATTTCTGATTAAGATAATATAAAAATTAGAAACTATAAAGCATTTTACTTGTGTATTTTCATTAAATTTACAAAATATTTTAAATTTTCGTTTGGTTAACTTCATTTTATAAAAATTAAATCTTTGAAATGTGGACACTCTTAGAGATTCTTTAAACAAAGCAAGAATAAGTTTGACAGACCTTCGTTGGTTTGGTTTGTATGTTGTCAACGGTCGTTTAACTTCATATGACAAAAGATCCAGTTTAAAGTGAATTTCGAACCACTACAAACATTCAAATCAAAGGTGGGATTCCAACCCACAAAATTGCACTAACATTTCGGTTGTCAGTCACTTTAAATACGATTAAAAAAAATATTTGATGAATGTCGTGATTACAATTTCTAAATGCTTTATATTTATAACGAAAATCATGATTATTACTTAAAAGAATAAATAGCAGAAAGCAATAACAATGCAGATAATAAAATGGAATGTTTAAGAATTACTATTAAAAAGTATTTTTGATGCCACCTACTGGACAGCATAACAGACGAAGGCCATAGTCAGATATTTTAAATTCCACCACACCTTGCTTAGAAGCGGACTAACTTTTCATAGATGGAGGTCGCATTCACATATCGCAAGGGAGAAAACCTGGAAAACTCCCAAGCACCCACCCGACAAACGTCCATGCTTAGGTAGAATCACAACATCCATTCCCCATTGCTCAAAAGTGGCTGGAATCGAACCAGGGATCCTATGCTCTGCAGAGAGCGGTATCCTACAACTAAGCCACGGTGAGTCAAATCAAAGTAAGAATAAAATGCAATTGATTACAGTCAAGCAGATGATTATTTTCAGATCTCTGAAAATTCGCTGAATATACAGAATGAAACACCAGGAAATAAACGTAAACTTCAGGAAACGTTAACAATGCAAAGCAAATAAAAGTAAAATAATGACCGATTACACAATCTAATTAATTATATATTTTCAAAAACCAACTGAAAGTACCAACTTTGTTGTATTCCAATTGAAATAATTTCACATCAGATTCAATGAATTTACAGAGTTGATAACGCACTTGCAGCACGCTTACTTCGTTTAGGTTTTATCAGAGGTAAACGTATAGCTCGATATAGGGGATTCTACCTAATTATGAACTGAAGGTAGTGAGTTCGAATCCCGATCAAACCGATGATCTGTAGTATTTATTAAAGGCGATTGGAGCACGTTAACTAGATCGTGATTGGAAATGAAATTATTCCTCTGAGGATGGCAAATCAAGATTAGGATTTTCTGTTAAGTTCTAGCGCATAAATTATGAAGACCCATCCACTTTGGAGTTTACGGTGGCACGTCCACAAGGTGCTCCTTTAAAGGAGCCATTACATCCATCTTTTTTGCTGAAAGATCATAAGCAATGTAACCTAGCGTTGGAGAAAGAAAATGATGAAGTCCATATTCCTTATCATCCGCATTCATTCCAATGTATTTCCGAACGCTGATGTATTGGGAAAAGTGAAAACGCATTCGCTCATGGTACGAAAAACAACTTTATCACAGTTCAAAAAAATGTAAATATTAAAAAAAAATTATAATGTAGAAAAAAAATGCGATAATATTGAATAGTTTTCTATTATCAGCAGTAACATATAAATGATAATTGTTTTAAAGATAAATTAATTACATTGCATGAGTTAATTTCAGTGAGAAAGTTACAATAATTGCGTATCAGCGTTCTATTGTAACTCAATATAAAAAAATGTCTGTAAAAAATGTTTGAAAAAATTATAGCATTTGAAATTTTATTGAATTGCATTAAAGTAATTCAATTTTAATCAAATTGGTAATTTTAATTTTTTAAATTCACATTTTTTGATAATTTTTAGTTTAAATCTATTTGGTATAATTTTTTAGTTTAAAGTGTAAAATAGTTTGCAAATTGATTTTAACTATCATAATTGTAAATTTACTGAATGAATTTTTGCACAAAAATATATTTTATTTTACACTGAAAATTGAAAAGTAATTTTATATATACTGTTTAATGTATATTTATATAGTTGTTTAATATATATATATATAGTATGTTTAATATATATATATAATCGCTCAACGATTCTCTTTTTTTCTACACGTGAGATATATTAAATTGTTCAATCGTAAATTTGTAGATTATTATATTATATTTTATAAAACTAGATAAAAAATTGAATTAAATTTTAATAATATGATAATATAACATGTTTTTTTTTACTATTTTTATGGTAACTTGATTAAATTGCAATTTTCAACTTACAACTTGACTGTTAAACCACGATTGTAATTTAAACTCAATGAATTCGTTATAAGAATAAAATAATTTATAAATTAAAAATGATAAAAATATTAAAGGAAAATTAACGAAACTTTCTAACGTTTTTTAAAAAAAAAAAAAACAAATCAATCTTTAGGAGCCATCATTCTCTATCTCTGCATTAAAAAAAATAAGGAGATAGAGAATAAAAACAACCTTGAATTGACTGCCATGAAAATAGAAAACTGAACTACAAGACTCGCCCGCTTCCACCTTCAATGCTTTCGAATAAGAAATTTAAAACTCTTTTGTTGCAACCCGCCATTAATATTATTCAGGACTTCCTCCTTTTGTGTGAAATCTAAGATTCCGATTTCATAAGCGCTGTCATGTATTGTATGGATATTTCTTACGTCAATATTGGTTTTTGCACCCATTTGAGCAGAAGAAACTCATTTATTCAAATTAGAAGAAAGAAAAAAAAAAAGGCAGTTGTATCATATTTGCGGATAGAGTAAAATTGCTCCAGTCAACATAGGAAAAAAAAATCGTGAAACAAATTGAAATAATCACTCTAATAATATTTTACATACGAGCCTTTCTTTTAGCCAATCAAAGGCATTAAATAGTTAACCACCTCATAATTTTCAGTCAATCAAATAACACAGTCGATACCTGAACTAGCAACCTTCCTCCATGCCACACCAGCGGAGAAATATAAGGTAATACACTTAGGTCAGGTACAAAATCAGTTACCTCTCCGTTACCCAAAGCAATAACATCTCTAATTAGGCTATCATGACCCTGATTTATTTTAGAACGCCGAAATCTGAGTTTGTGGGTAGATATCAAATTAGATGACATGGACAATCCCCGTCGAGGACGTTTATCTCCCAAAAAGTCTTTTGATAATTAATCATAAACTCGCTTCTTCATTTACCATTAATCTTAAATGTAATTGACTTTAAGCGAAGACTATGCTCGAATTGGCATACACAAAAAATGTGTTGAGCTATAAACAAACAAACCATAATCATAATCCGATTTTTATAGCAAGGAAAAGTCATCAATTATATGTATATAATCGACTCCAAATTTATTTACAGTGATTAAATACATAGCTTTATCTAGAATTTTTGAAACATTTATTTTCTTCATTAAATTCAAATTATTTGAATTGAAAAGAGTTACTATTGTCCTCAGAATAGGAGAAATGCAAATATTTCATTTAAAAAATATATAACTGGATAAAATTTAAGAAATTTTAAAAATTAAGATTTTCTCTTAAGAAATTAAAGTTAAAAACTTGACTTAATTTTGTGATTTTATTATTTTCTTTTTTTTATTTATTTATTTATTATTATTTTTTTTATTTTTTATTTATTTATTTATTTATTTTTTTGCTCTATGATCATTCTTTGAACAAACGATTAATAAAAACAGGAACTTAAAGTCTAATGTACTTTTAGAACCACTATAATTTTCTACACTAAATGTGGAAGTTGAACCTATGAGCTATTGAACTGAAGGCCAGATACTAAACATTCAGCTGATAGCTGATTTAATTTTATGTGATAAATATTTTATAATGATCAACAAAAATAAAATAAATAAATAAATAAAGATTAAAAAAAATGTATCAAAAATTCGGCTTCCAATAGCTTTAGATTAACAATCGGAATAAAATTGAAATAAGAGTAAAATTTATTTCACCAGGAGTAAAATTTAGTGTTCATGGGAAAAAAAAAAACTGAAGTTCGAATAAGTTTTCAAAAATAAAGAATATTATGACTAACAATAAGTGATAAGAAATGAACAATCCACATTTTTAACAATTCAGTTCTTAATTATATATCTTTTAAGAGAGATATAATGTATGTTAAAAATATCTTTGAAACGTAACATTCAAGCAAACAGCAAAAACCACATATTTTATCCTTTAAAAAGATTATGGATATTAAAACTATATTAAAGCAGCGGCTTGATTGGAAGAGGAATCGTTCTCGCAACCAGAAGGTAGTGAGTTCGAATCTCAACTAAAATTCCGTCGTGTTTTCTAAATGCAGCTAGGGCACATAAAACATGTAATAGACGTCGTGCCCTCCATGTGAAATGATACTTCTGTGAATGACAGGTCAAATATGAGGGGTCTTCTGCTTGGTTTCTGTTTCGAAAATATTAGAGCCCAACCAAAAAGTACTCCATTACAAGATGCCATCATGCCTTGTGCCAAAACTATGAAACTGAAAGGCGTCGCAGCCAATTGACCAGACATTTGGAATAAAAATAGCATATTGCAAAATAAGCATATTAATATAAATTGCACAGTATCCTTAAAAATATAACATACATAATTAAAGTACGCCTGTTAAAAAGATAAGTAATAAATAAAAGAAAACTAAAATACATGTTCAAAGAGATTTAAAAAAAATTGTTTTATAGCAAGAGAAAATATCCGTGTTGAAACAGAAAGTAACAAGCATGTGTCCTTCGCGTTTTTGCATTGCATTTGGCCTACAGTAGGTTGAGGATTGTTGTGATCGAGCAACCATGCCAAAAAAGGCAACTCAAGCCCCAGAACACCCCCGGGTCCATTGCACACATTTTACTTTTATTGTTCTTTAACCTGGTTCGATAGTTCGTTTATTTTTTTCTCTCTCTTCTCTTTTGGAGGTCATGGAAAACGAGTGGCACGAGTCAAGGCTGCATCCCTTGAGGTCAAGACCTCCCGAGTAATTAGGCGTTCGTAAACTCTTTCCTCTCTGAAAAAGTGCCTTGTCTTTGCAAAGCTCCAATTTAAATGTCACGGTGCGGAGAATATCAGAGAAAGAAGAAAAACTCGCAATGAGAGCGTGTTACTGTTTCCTTCGATACCGGATTTAAATGCGATTTGTTTCTCTCTTTGTTTAAGATTCAGTTTGTTTGCATTGCATACTGAGCGAAGGATGCACTATCAACATCAGTAAAGCTACCAAAGAAAAAAAGAAAAGGAAGAAAGAAAAATTAAAGGAGAAAAAATAGAAACACATAAAACCTAAGCCACTTTTTGAATAAAAACTAGTTTTGGCAGTTTGGTTTAATTGGTTTTTGTTGGTTGGTTGATTCATCGCTCAACAGTCACTTTTACTTAGGAGGGCAAATTACACAGGTACAAATTTAAAATGTAGTTCGAACCACTAAACATTCATGCTTAAAATGGGATTCGAACCTACCAATTGTTGAACCAGAGGACAGAACTCGGTGATTTGTTTTGACACAGCTTAATGAAAACCTTAACGAACGATGACAGCTGTAAAATTTCTATTGCATAATCATTCACAGGAAAATTTTTCACAGAAAGGATTGTAATACTCAGAAAACTCACAAGCTACTATCTTGAGGCTCACCATGGCCATGTTATTGAACAGCGCTCTCCAAAATATAAAGTTCGATTTCGGTGATTGTTGAACAATGGGAAATGGATGATGCGCTCCCCTTGAGAAATATAAATAAGTCCAATATCTATAAAAAAATTCTTTCAAGGTAGTTTAAAATGCCTGACAATGACCTTCGACCGTTTGGCTATTCATTTCCTGTGCCCAAAGTACCTGAGGCTGTATGTAAATACTATAGTCCGAATGTGGAATAATACAATTCAGTGACTCTCAACCTCTTTTTTGTCGCGGCCACTTTCAACGATTTCAAAATTTGGCAACACACAAAGAAAAAGATAAGTTTAAAAGTATTTTACACAGTAATAATACAATATGGTAATGTACTATTTCTTCAATATAGTATTATATCTCCAATTATTATATGATAACAATACAACATAGTAATAATAAAATACAATATGTACTTCAAAAATAATAGTACGTTTATTAAAGGATTCATTGCAATATATTAGGATATTTTTAATAAGAAACTTGTTTTTTGATAATTCTATTTATATTTGGTCGTAAAAATGATATGCTACTCTCATATCTTCTACATTTTGCAGTTTCGATCATTTTTTTTTCATTTTTATGTTTGTCAATACTGAAAATCCATATTCACACAAATAAGCTGTAGAATGTATAACTGTAGATACTGAGGATATGTGAAGTTTTTTTGCGGGGGGGGGCAAGTATTTCACTTTATGTGAAAGGTTAGTTATCGAAGATAAAAACAGTTTTTAACTGTAAAAAATTTGGTACTTAACTGTGAAAACAAGTTTTCTTCTACAGTGTACTTTTTTTGATTTAAACAAACTTTATTTGTAATTAAAGATCATTATAATTTTTACTATAAGCATTTCTAAAATTTAATGGCACACTTTAAGAATTAGGTGGCACACAAAAGTGCCTCACACACACACACACCAAGGAACCGTGAACATACAATTAAATTAGGTTAAATTTTTAAAAATTTTACAATTCATTACACAACGATGGCTAATAATAAGAGTAAAACAATCGTTGACAATATGGCAGACATCAAATATATTACATCACTCCAGCTCGTAAAAACGCTTACAAAATTTCTGCTTTGATTCTGTATGTCTTTAAAAATTCGACAAATGAATGTTTAAATTTTATTTTTCATACTCCGGCACTTTTAGACAGAAATTCCGATGTCTGGTGCACCCAAACTTTTAATTTGTGATCTCATCGATAAATCAATGAGTGATACAACCCGAAAATCAAGCGAAAGTTAATAATCCCTTTACAGATAGATCTCAAAGAAACATTCCAACGAGGCAATGCCAAGCCACACTCGCCAAAAAATATCGCAGAAAAGCGTGCGACAGACATCATGAAATCAATCCTATCGCCAACATTACATTTGAATTTCGTTCTAACAAAACATTTCGAGAACTTGCCGAATGCGTTAAATAAGACCTTTCGATACATTTGGTTAAAAACCTACTTGCACCAATCAGAGTGAGAAATGAAACTAAATATCAATGGATATATCACGTGAACGTGATATTATTACAATATCATAGCAGTTAGCCAAGAAAAAAAAATTTAAAGAAAACCGCTAAAAACAGTAATATGTAGACAAATATAATAGAATATTACGTTAGAAGAATAACTAAAACGTCACACAAGTAATCACACATTCTCAACTTAATTATGGAAAAATATTGTACTGCGATATTATTGAACTTCAACGGCAATCGAATATTGACAGATTTTGATATTAGGTACGCGTGCATGAATATATTTGCATAAATACATATACAGATAATGATGATTCACATAGAGGATTTTTAATTCCAAAATTTAAAACTTTGTGTTTTCTTTGTCCTACATTTATGCATGCAAGTGCGTAAATGTAGAACAAAGAATTTTCCATACATGTAGACCATTTTTCCATACATGTCTGAACATGTCACTCTCAATGCTCACCACAGCAGTGATACTTAAGAAGAATTAATGTTGACCGTAACGTACTTTGCATTCACGTTTGTGGGGTAGATTTTTGGGAATATTTTGGGTTTCCTTCTTACAAGTAAATAATGCCTACTATCTATGAAAAGTCCTCCTGGAAAGAAAAAACGAAGTAGATGCTTAAATAAGCTTTACAGCATCCAGAAGTTGGGTTGGTCTGATTCGGTTTGCTTATCACTCAACGGCCACTTTTTTCTGCATACGAGGGCTAATTAGAGACAGACCAACGGTTTAAAATCAATTCTGAATCCCTACAAACATCGAAACCCGATAGAGGATTTAAACTGAATGCCAGAGCTCTAAACATTCAGCTCAAGTGTTGGATATCTCAACTGATGTCACCCTGGATCCTGGAGAATCAGATTGAAACCGATAGTGACACTTCAACAAAACTTTGAAACATGTTCTTGGACACACCGTGATCCGTGATCTATAATATGACAGCCGTCTTTCGCGAATCAGGTCTGGAATTCGATCCCAGTCAGAGATGAGCAACGGAAAATGGATGTACCAGCTTGTCTCCCTGTACCTAGCCCAGAGATGGACTCTACCAAATAAATTGAAGAAGCCGGGTTGGAATCTTCGTCATTAAGGAGTGAGACCACGCAGAAGACTACCCACTACTTGTCCTCCCACCCCAAGTGGTACCATTTCACATGGAAGACATTGCGACCACGAAATGTTTAACGCACTCCAGCCGCCATTAGCGAACACGATGGATCTTTGATTAAGCTGGGATTCGAACTCACAACCTTTCGATAACGAGAACGAACATCTTAACTGACCACACTACCTCGGTCCTTGAGATGGATGTTGTGACTTTACATGCATGTCTATCAATCAGGGTAGATGACTGCTTGCAAGTTTTTCGGTTTTCCCTTGCGACACGAGAATAATGGTCTCTACTTATGAAGCCAATTCAAAAAGGAATTTAAAGAGAAGATTTTAAAAATGTCTTACAATAGTTTCGGGTGTTAGGCTGTCCACATCGAAATAGAAAACATTTTCTTTTTACGAATCGTTTAAACATTTAGTTTAGTTCCTTCGTCGCTCAACAGTATTTTTTGCACACGAGCGATAATTATATAGGAATCTACATAGAGTCTAAAGTGGATTCCGAACTAGTACAAACAACCAAGCACAAGCTGGGATTCGAATCCACGAACTGTTAAACCGAAGGCAAGAGTGCTAGCCATTCGTCTACTACCTCAGCCATTTAAACTAACGAGTGGATCATTGTACATATGAAACTTTGCAGAATCAAAAGTTGATAAAGGATTTATAATCCTCTTCCCCCATTTAACTTTTAACCTACCGAAATAAAACTAAACTCAAGAAATATAAGAAATCGAATTAAAACAAATCCTTAAGCAACTGAACAATTCAATTTAGAGCAGTCGGGAAAATTCCAAGTCCGTGACCTTCTTTTTTTAGGAAGAGCAGCAAAAATATGAGCGAGAAGAAGATGATAAAACGGAGGGTGTCCTGTTTATACAACCGAGAGTGCCCTCACAGCGATTATTTTTAGAAGAGGTCCTTTTCCAGCGATGTGCTCTTGAAACAGATTCTTCCTTCCGTTTCAGGCCAAAGGACAGGGCGGGAGAAGATTATTGAAAATAAGTATCTGTTAACATGCTCTGGTAAAGTGATTGATTGCTGGAAAAATATGTTTTACAAAAGATTTTACTCACTACATTCAAGTAAGACAAATTAATCTATAATCATACATTTTGTTTCTGGCAGACAGCAAAACAAAGCATAAAATATTATCCCTAAGATTAATATTAAGTTGGGAGGGGGAGAATAAATCCATTATTTTTGCGTAGCGTTCGACATCTCGTTATGTATCCATCACGAAACTTCAGATTTATGCTCGTTGGAAATATCACATTTCGCACTTAAAAATAATATTTAGCTGTTTTTAATTTAGCCCATACAGTTATAAGATATGGGATGTTAAAAATGGAAGTCAACAAAGAGAAAATGCAATACATTCACAGTTCCTCTTTGATAAAGGCGAAAATACAAGTCAGACAGTTGAAAATCGGGAATGGTGTTTAAGGTCCTGATAATATAACAGTCAATGACTTGTAATTTTGGAATTCATCGATTCCACTCAGATATATTTGATGTTAAATATGCAGTTCGCACAAGAGAGAGAGATAGACCCATAGTCGAACATATTGATAAAATCAAAAAAATGTCCGAAGTTGACTAGCATGTCCAGAAGATAAAGGTCAGCCACAAAACAATTTGAAATTATTTGTACAAAGCTAATCAAAAACATGTAGAGAAAACCTTGAAGTTCACATAAAAATAATGGATTTTTTCCCCTACCTAATATCAAATACAGAATTCATAAAAGTATTCGGATGGTAAAAGAATGAATTAATACTGTTTTCGTTTAGCTTCTATTCATT
>JAPDSC010161062.1:202084-212948 GCA_026290005.1 Latrodectus geometricus
AGGTATGTTTTCCTTAGTTTACTACTTTACAGTTTTGATTACAGAGTAGGTATTTATAATTTAAACCCTAAATAACACTGATTTGAATTTGTTTTAAAAATAGTTCATGTGCATGGTTTCACACTCTCCGGAACTCTGATGGCTTCAAGAATCGTTTATTTCTTCCCTTCTTTATAAAATTGCCATCGATGCGTAATTATTAGAAATAGAGAAAACTATGTGATATCAGATCGTGTTTTTTTCTACATTAAAACATAATTTTAAATAATTAACGGTATTTTAAAGAATTTTTCGATTTTTGAAATAACTTTTTAATGCACCGCAGCAGTGAACGTGATTACGCCTTTTCCAAAACTCCGCAGACAGGAAATACAATAAAAAGCAAATGGAAGAAGCCTCAACTTCAGCATTTAATAGTATAGTAATTAAATGGAATTTTCAAATGTTCCGCTCTTTGTTTTTAGCTAATCTATATGGGATATTTCATTTTCATGGTGCAAAATAGCATTTTGAATAAAGCTCTAAGTGATTAGCAAAAAAAAAATTTTTTTCTTTTTATATAGGAAGTTTTCTCCGAAAGTCAGGTACATATTTTCCATCAGCCAATAAATAAACATTTTAAAAATAAATTAACAAATAACAAAACTTATCAATGTAGCAATTATTAGATGATTGTGGCAACGAAATAATTCTCTCTAAATAAAGATACACAGAAAAAAACACCTTTTCCGCAATTTCACACCAAAAATATAACTTTTTTTTTTTTTTATAACTCACATCCGAAATGTGAATCTATTTCGCGACGAGAATCCTGTTTATGCAAGCTGAATCAACATTTTCCTCAATAAGGAAACAAATCAAAATACTTCATAGCGGAATATGACATCAACCTCGTGTTCCACATCCACCATCAACTTGACCTTGATTGCAGTCAAAAGGAGAAACGACTTAGGGAGAAATTAATACGGATGAAGTTACAGTTCTCATTTTAAATATAGCAGTTTTCTGTCCAAGAAAAAACCTGGCCGCGTGTACTTTTTTTTTTTTAAAGAAAAGTTTAATCGCATTATGAATAACAAAATGGTAACTTAAGAATAATTGTGGCGAACAATTGACGTTATGTAGCAGTTTCACTAAAATCAAGACGTTTCCCACTTGCACAATACTTGCTTATACTTATCCATAATTTGGTTAAACTTTTCCTCTCTAGGGGCCTAACTCAATAAATCTTAACATTTTAAATTGGGAATTTAAACGAATTGTTCTTCATCGGGAACAGCATAAATCAGTGTTAGACATAGGAAAGGCCAATCTGTGAAATTTTCTTTGTGGTGTAGCCAATTAAAACAAAGAATGAATTGGAATTCTTTCATGCTCAAAAGCACCAAATTTATAGGATAAAAATTCAAATGTTTTGAAAAAATTCACAGTGGTGTTGCGGTAGAGCATCAATTTTCTGAGAAAAAGTATTTGGATTCCATCTCAGATGAAATGAACCACGAGAGATGAATGTTTTGCTTCTGCATGCCTGAGATATCGAGTAGATTATAGGGAGTTTTCCGAATTTCCCACCTTGTGACACGTGACAACGCCTCACTATCTAGGAAAAGTCCTCCTGTAAGGCAATTTAAGCGTTAGACATCAAATTAGTTAAAATGGTTTTATGTTGTATGCTACCAACTATGGTGTCAAATTGTTTTGAGAGGGTTAATCGTTGGCAATAAAATACCCCTCTTCAGAGCGAAAATTCCAAAGTTCGATCTCAACCATTATTAAATAATGGGTGGTTGATGTTTTATTTTTGTATGCAGTCTTTTGAGGTGGGTGTTTAGGTGCATTCCGGGTTAATAACACGGCTCAACTCCCAATGAAAAGTCCTCCTACAACACATACGATAAGCACCAAATGCCTTATAACAGCCTAAAGTGTGTTAGGTTTCCATTAAGAGGTGTCGAAATTAGTTTTGAGAAAGTTAAAGAGATGAAAGCGCATTGTGCCTTAGTATTACTGCCAAATTCGTCGGAGTAGTAAGTGTCACGTTCGTTCCAAGCCACTTTTGAAAAATGGGTTTCTTTAATTCTTAGGTTTGAAGAAATTCTGAATCATTGCAAAGTTCCACTCCCAAGATAAAAATCAAACACTAGAACAATTAAATTCAAGGCCAAAGCCTTGAGCATTTATGAACTTGTTAAAAAATAATAAATGGATATTTTTTATTGATATACCTATTACTGAGAAAAAGAGGTCTTAGGTTCTATTCTCAGGCTGGGTAAGGTCGACTTAGCATTTCATCCCTACAGTGGGTCGATTTTAATTGAGTACGAAGCATGCTTGGGAATTAAATACTGGGGCTTTCGCATTAGGTTGACCACCTAACTGTGACGTGTGCTTTTCATCCCAGGACCCTTAGTCAGTAAAACATGTATGGGCACTTCAGGCCTTGATCCCACGGGTTTAGCATTACTGAATTTTTAGCATTACTGAATTTTTTCCTTTGCAACACGTGAATAAATCCAAGATTAAATGAAATTTTCTCTTAGAAAGCAAAAAGCTTTGGCTGTTAAAGGGGCCCTATAATACGTTTTTGCGATACATTTTCATAATTTTACCGACAGAAATTACGAAGTCTAAGCAACCTAGTCATTTTAAACCAGTCTGATGAAGAGGTTAACTTCTGTTTTGACATACTCTAACATCATGCCACACTAACGAATACACAGACAATTTTGAATCTTTTAAAATGATTGAGATGTATAAAAGAAAATGGACAAAACTGGATAAAACTAAATAATAAAAACTGGGAAAAAATATTTAAGTTATAAACAAGATAAACTTTAGTATTATATATAATCATACATTTATTACAATTCAGGAAAACATATAGAAAAAAATAATTCTAATTTGGAAAACTTTAGAAAGAAAGGTTTCAATAAGAATTAACTGAATTTTATGTTGCCACTTGAAAAGAAATGATTTTGTTTAATTTTGTTTATAGTTAAGGCAACTTTCTTGCACACGAAAGCTAATTCAACCGGTACCTACAGTTTAAATGGCAGTACGAACCATCTATGCCATAGGTGGGTTTCAAACCCACGGCTTATTGAACTGAAAACCATTGTGATACCCGCTCGACAAAGGAGCAAATACTTGGCTCAAAAAGAACAGAAAAATACTCGAAATAGAAACTGACTCGAAAAACAAAGCAATAAAGAGAGAAGAACTGTGTCACCGATTTTAGCATGTGTGCCCAATTTTTAAACCTTATCTACAAATATCAAATCATTACAAAAATTTCAGGAAAAAACTAAACCGAAATCAGAGTAATCTCTAAAATTCTCATTATTCAAATTTAAAAAACTGTTTATTTACTAAATTTTTGTCCGTTTTTTTTATTAATTTTGGATTGAAAAAGACTCATGGAATGGAATGAAACTTATATTTGGGGCCGTTGATCCTTTATTTAAAATGGAAGTGGTTTCATATATTAATACTTGGATTAAAGTCTTTGTTATTAATACGGATTTGAGCTTCTTGTAAAGCTGCTTACGCCGCGATGTAACATACATAATCACATAGGGAACTTTTCTCACTTCCTTAGAAAACGCACAATTCTTCCCCCCCCCCTTTTAAAAATTGGCATCTATGGTTATTAGACAAAAAACGCTTATTTATAATAAATATATATATATATATATATATATATATATATATATATATATATATAACAGAAATGATTCCTTCATTTTCAGTAATTGAAAAAATATTTATTTACGACAAAAAATATTTTTATTCTTTAATGTTTTAAAAAACGAATTTAAAATAAAAATTTAAAAAACTGATGCTAATATTTGGTTTTTCTTCAAATAATTTACTGAATATCTACATAAATTTCAAGTGCAAAAATAATCACTTGCTTTAAAGTGAAAACAATTATTTCAAGCTTAAATTCATTTCCCACGAAAGCCTTGTTACGCATCATTTGCAACAATACTTGGGTTTCCATGGTAACCACCATGTTTTCTAATTAATATAATAAAAATATAAATGCCGAATTTGCCATTTGACCATCTGGCAGTATAACATTTTCATTATGTAACTTTAAGCCTATTTGGAAATATTCTTTTTAAGCTAAATGCACCTTCGATTTGTTAATTAAACTGCTGAAACAATGAAAATCTTCAACCTCAATGGCTGCTCAAAAAGAGCACACTCACATGCATGCGTGTGTATATAATTTTATATATATATATAAAGTAAATATACTGTTAAACAGTATAAAAAACATAATCTAATAAATTATATCGAAAATATTAAACTGATATAGAGTATTTAACAAAAATTTATAAATTTCAATTTCGATATTAAAATTCCATTCGCCGACTGATATCTAATTGTAATATATTTATTTATAAAAAATTTCAAGTGATATAGGACATGGATAGAAGTGTGATATAGTCGAAACATATATCAACAAAGTGTGTGAAGTTACATCATCAAAATTGATATCAAAAAAAATCTTTGAATATTGTAACACTGCTATGCATAAGTATAATTCTTAAGAGAAGTTTTAGAAGAATTTCTGTGATATTCGAATTGCTTCAAGAAAGGAAATCTGAAAAATTGGCGGAAAAAATTTAAGTGCACGAAACCATCTTAATTTATTTAATAATAGTGAAATTGCATACTTTGGTCAAAGTTGATGAAGCAACATTTTTAACAAAGGAACAAATTCTTTTAATCTTGATACTTTTCAAGGCGCCTTAATAAAATCAAATTACCCAACGAGTTCTTAGAAAATTTCGTTGTATTTTCAAAAAAAGTTATTGTTTTAAGATGTATGTATTTCTTTAAAATGGAATTAAAACTGTGACATTTCAGATTTTACTAGTAATTTTCAAAATATATTAAAATACATTTCTAGATAATGTTTTATAAAATATAAACTTAATTATCAGAAAAATGGATATTTTTCCATTTCATAAAACTTCTATTTAAATCACATTTGAAAAAGAAGCGTTGAATACAAAAATACTCATATTTTTTAAAATTAACAAAAAGGACCCCCATGTTTTCTTAAGGTATATAGGGATTCCCAAGTCTTGAAGTTTACCTTTAATCAGAAAAATAGTTATTAAAACCGTTAAGGCAGATATTATACACAAAAAATTCCTTTCTAAAATGATGATTACCATCTTGGCACACTATTGCAATTATGATCAGTATTTTAATTTATCAACAGCAATAATTTTTAATACCCTCAAAAGCACTATCCATAGCAGATCTTCCTAGTACTATTTAGACAAAGAATTTGACTTAGAAACAGCACATTGCAAAGCAGTCAAATATTATAACAACATTTTAAAAAGAACTAAATCTTATGTTTAGTTTGTTGCTCAGATTTTGGACTTAAAGGTGATCCACTGGGAATTTCACTTTAAAGTAAACTATAAATCATTATTAAAATCCAAGAATGAAAGGATATGAAATCCACAAATTGATGGACTGAAAACCAGAGTGCTAACATCTCGACCTGTAACTGCTTACGATACCTAATATCATTTGATGCCATTTTTATACTGATATACAACCAGTACTATCCAAGGAGTCTTTATAAAGTTCAATGAGGGTTTGTATAAGAAGAAAAGTTATATTTATCAAACTGGATAAGCAAAACTATGAAGCACATAATAATTGTGCATCTTTATTCAAAAGGAATAAAGATGCACATGAACAAAAAAGTTTTATTTGAATTTCTACATTTCACTAAATTAGTTTTGCCAGGGGAAAAAATAATATATAATGACTAATATTACATTAAATTCTTGTACTGTTGTAATATCATTCTAGTAACATAAATTTTAAGATTTTGAAACAAACAAGATTTGCATATTATGAGTGTGTGAATGCAGTATTGAAATACAAGAATATATTTACATGACTTCACTTATCTTATAAATATGAATATAAATTTTTTTAAAACTTAGTTTCATTTCAAATTATATTAATAACAAAATCATTGAGTAAAATACAATTTTTTTAATGTCATTTAACGTTTTAGTGGTAAATTCATAAAAAATTTAAAATAAAAATCAAATTTGGAGAATTAAAAAGAAAGAGAAATTATTTCATTTTCCATCATAAAACTCTCAAAACAATTTTCAAATCAGATATGTTTACTAAAGACATAAAATTGAATATAATGATTAAATATGCATTATGAAATTATATATGAAGGATAACTAGATATGAATAAATTTACAATGCATAGTTTTATTTTGTCCCTCTATGGTCACTTTGAACAGATCTAATTCTCTCGACAGTTTAAAGCAGATTCTAAACTACAAGTACACTTAAGGTGAGAATCAAACCCATAAACCAACTAATATAATTATAAGTACACTATGTGAAATTGTGTTTACATTTAATGGTTAAATATAAACACAATTTTCAGAATATTTTTTTTAATTGATCACCATGGGATTACAATATAATAGGTTTATTACAAAGATCAAATACATAAAAAATTATGCATCTTAGCTAAATGAATATTACAGGACTGTACATAATGATTAAATAAACTGTTATAAGATTGCAAATGATTAAATATGCATTGTAAGACCTAACAGAAAAGTTAAAAAGCTGGACATTACAGAATATTTCAGTTTTAGTTTGTTATCAAAGATCACTTTTTCACATAAAGGCTAATTCAATTGGGTTTGATGTGAGAGTCACTCAATGATCATTTTTTGCACTCCTAGGCTAATCAGACCAGAACCTACAGTTTAAAGTGGATATTTAGTCACTAAACATCCAATCCTAATGTGGGATTCGAACATAGAATTGCTTAAGCCAAAGACCAGAGCACTAACCATTCAACTAAAAACTCAGACTAACTCACACAATTGGTCTATCATAAAAATAAATAATTGTACATATCAAAAATTAAAAAAGGAACTAAGCTGTTGACCTGAACATTCAACTAGTTCTGCCATTATAGAGTTATAAGTGACTATTAGCAATATAAGGCTTATTCATATTATAAAAGATCATGTGAAAGCATTAAGCACATTAATTAAAACAATGCCTCACGCATAGGCAAATTTTATATCTTAAGAAATTTTCAATAAAGATCTGAAGGAAAAAATATTTATGTTGATTATGTGGAATATAATCAATAACATGAATATTTTAGAATGTCAGGATTTCTGCATGATTGATAAGAATAACTATGAGATGTTTTTACATAATCTTTAATGCAAAAATATTTAACATTGTTATTCTCATCAAATGCAATTGATATAATAATTATGAGCTATAACCTTGCTAAAAATAGTATCAATATGTTACTTCATAGGCAATCAAAATAATTGCAATTGTTACTTTTGTTCATTTGAATAAGTTTTGTTTGTTGTTCAAGTCACTATTTGCACAGAACACCAGATTTGTACATCAAGATTTACACTTTAAAGGTCATTCTGAATCACTACAAACCCAGTCTAAGGTAGGAATGGAATTCATAAACTACTGAACCATCTAAAGTTCGAACCATTCCAATTATTTTATATTTCTTATAATTTAAACTGTTAATTACATTTTGTAGTTCTTATATCAATTATAAGTTCAATTTGGAATAAAATAACTAAAAAATGCTTGGGAACAATTAAAGACACTATAAGGGAAAATGGAGTACCCATCAATCCTTTAGCTTGTCCCTTAACGATAATTTTTTTTTCATACAAAAGCTAATTAGCTGCAGTTTTAAATTTAAGTGATTAGAAAGGGGAGAAAATAGAAATGGTATTCTGTTACAACGATTGTTATTAACATATGTACAAACAAAAATGATTAAGGGTGGTAATTAGATTAGTACATTAAAATGGTAAATGATTGATTGTAACATATAATAGGACTATGCATACTGATTAAATCACAACATTGTATGAACTAATTCTTTTGCCATGCCAATGATTTAGTATAATACCAAGTTGTCACTCCAGGAACTTTTTTTTTTTTTACATAAACTTAGAACTTTAAGTAAATTCCAGGCCATTACAAATAGCCATGAAAATGGGAATGAAACTTATAAACTGAAAGACAGAATACTAAATAAACATGGTGAGGATTTTATTGCTATCATTTTATTTTACTGCATTTAAATGCTATACATATGTAATGAATTCATTGAGGGAGGCTACAACATTTTGACACAATACATTATGTGACATGCACAGGATATCATCTTTCAATATTCATTTAATTTAATAATGAAAATTATGGAAATGAATCATGTTTATAAAATCATTTATGCTTACACAATCTTGACATAAATATAAAGTATTTAAAAACAAATAACTTCACAAAAATAAACTTTGATAAAGTAATAAGCTACCAGATATAAAGAAAACTGATATCGTTAAGGTTTAATTATATTTGTTTCCACAAAAGGAATTATAATATTGATTGTTAAAATCGATATTTTCCATCCAGAAAGACTGAGATAATCTAGAATTAAAGAGCATAGTCTAGTGACAATTACCTAGTTATCTTTGTAAATGGCAACACAAAAAAACTAATGTTTCAAAGGCTTCAACAGGTCATTTTGGACATAAAAATGTTCTGGCAAACTTTATCAAAAAAAAATACCTTTCTTAAAAAATTTCAAAGAATAAAAAAACTACTTTGAACATTATCTAAATTGAGATTTTAGATAATGTTCAATCACAAATTAATAAAATAAGAATACTAGAAAAATTAATACAACTCTGTTCTAATATTTCAAAAGTAAAATAATTTATACATTTAAATATCTATATTCTTATCTAAATTATTTAAAATATTTTAAATAAAAAGTATTATGTCATGTGTCAATGAACAATGTTAGTAATTTAAACTTTTAAGATGAACTTCCTGCCATAATCACAACAATGCTAGAAAAGGAACTTATCACTACAGATAACATATCTCTAAACTTATCAAAACAAATGAAAACACCTCAAAAATCCAAGATTCTATTAATTACAAATATCAATTTCTCGAATTAAATAAATCAGCGTGATATATTATTTCTAATAAAGAATACATAATTATTAATAATAAAATTTTTTAAAATAAATTTTTAATGAAATAGATTTTTCGGTAGAAGTAAAAAACTAAATATCTGGTATTATTTTTTTCAAAGCAATCTAGAGAACATGTCTCAGTCCATTTTTAATGAAATTTGAAATTCAAATCGGTTTCATAATAGTAAATCAGCTGTATTTCACATGGCATTTGAAATTACAGCAGACAGCCGGCGCTGTAAACAGTAGGGGAAAATCCATGAGCGTCAACAGTCACACATCTTTTCTGTCTAATATAAAATAAAAATTTTAAATGAATAATATTCTTACCACACCGCTAGCAGCTGCTGGAGATTCATCAACTACTTGATAAACAACAGGAGGGAATCCAGAACCTTTACCACCAAAAACAGAAAATCCAAATCCATTTGAATCACTTCTTTTTAATTTAACCTCCCGTACGTCGTCCATTTTGACTGGTATTGATGAAATGATGTAAATATTGAAACATTACCATCTTGTTTGGAGACGTGTGACGTGCTGCCATCTATTGTTCACTCTTGCAACTTTTTTACATTTCTAATATTAATTAGAATATTTTTTATGTTTGTTATAGCGAATCCGCGCTTTCTTTCAAATATAATAGAGTTACGAAATAAATATATTTTTAAGATTGTAGACTTAACAAAAATGGATCCTTTATAATATCACAATTTTTTAAATGATAAAACAATTTTGAAATAAGAAATTCGACTATGCTTGTTGGTTAAAAAATCTATGAAGTAAAAATCGCCAGCATATTTGAGTGATGATAAATGTGACTTATCATTTCCTAACTTATGGAAAATAGAGTCATTTTTTAATTTTTTATTATACTTATTAATAATAGTTTGTTTGAATCTAGTACTATTTTATACTTATTATTACGTTTGTATTTTATTTCGTCTGTTACATTCACAATAATGTTCTCTAATGTAAATAGAAAAAAAAAAGATATGATCATTGTTTATAACATATTCTTTCACATCCATATTAATAACGTATTTAGTGGCAACCGAAAAAAGTTATCACTGTAAACATTTTAGTGAAAAATATGCTCAATTACATAATGGAATAAACAAATTTTTATTATTAATATTACAAGTAAATCTGCGGCTGTATAAATTATGTTTATTTATTATAAACACAAAATATGGTCATTAAAAGACTAGGTAACTCTAAAAGCTTAGCGTGATTTTTGATTTTTGTTTCAAACCTTGTACAATTATCTCCTCAAACTAAATTATGTTCCTGTCACCAAATACCGATCACACTAAAAAGTCAACTTTGCGATCGCGCGCTACTTTAAATTTCAATATAATAACTAGATACTAATAACTAGATACTAATTTCACAAAGATTACATAATAAAAAAATATAAGTTAAATATCAAACAGTCAACAACATGTTACAACCAGATATGAAGCTAAATCTATAATATAAATAAAATAGATTTTTATGGAAACTCTAGTTTTAATAAACCGGGCAGTAGCACTCACCTTAAAAAAACATCAGTGCAATGTAATCTAGCCCCGACTTAAACCTATAAAGAAACCGTGCGCGCGAATATACAATATAAATATACATTCTTACAAAAGACCAGAGTTTCTAATTAATCAACATTACTATTCTGAATAAATATATGAAATGTTTATATACAATACTTAATATATAACATAAAAAAGCAATATTAATTTTAAACAATGACTCATCTAATCATTGATGCTTGAAGAATCATTGGCACCAATCAGACAACAAATTTAATA